>OX031016.1:8610131-9073945 GCA_943736025.1 Tenthredo mesomela | reverse complement strand
ACAATATTTGACGGTGGTGATTTCTTAATAAACGCAGTTTCGGACAAAAATTTTCGTATAGGTATTTTTAACGTGGAAATAATATTTCCTGTCACAAGATATATATACACGCATCTGTACGCGGATATACACACTGAGAAAAAAAATTGGTTGGATGTACCAAACCTATTTGGTTGATATAGGGGAGAGTTGGCACTGTTGGACCGCCACCTAAATTGGACCGTTTCAGTTTGGTAATTTTTTGCAACAGTATCTCTTCGATTTTGAGAATTGTAAAAATGGGATACCATCAGTACTAGAAATTCTCTAAACATTCCTATTTTTACAATTCTCAAAATCGAAGAGATACTGTTGCAAAAAAAATTACCAAACTGAAACGGTCCAATTTAGGTGGCGGTCCAACCGTGGCAACTCTCCCCTATTTAGTTGCATTGAATGAGTTTCAGTCGATTCAACTGAATATTTATTCAATTTAAAGCTGTACTATTTGAAATGATCATATTTTGATTGTTCCAACCAAAACGGCGTTTCGCCGCCCGCGACCGCCGAGTTTAGTTCAGACAATCAGTTTTTATTCAAATCAACCACATTTTTTTCTCAGTGCACGTAACAACCTTTATTTTATATGGATCAAACTTTCGAAAACTGATAGAAGCTTCAAGCCTCATATATCAGTGCGAAAAAAATTGTCGATTGAACGCAATTAAAAACGAATAGAATTGAGTGGTTTTGAATCGTTTTGTATTATTTTAATCGGTCAGAGAGTCTATTGTTGATAGGATTCCATAATTTCAATAAGATCGCACAAGTTTGAAGGTAGAATAGTGCTAAATAGTAAATTATGTATAACAATATTCAATCAATTTTGATGTTGATTTATTGTACAACGTCTAGAGACAAGATTTAATCCAACAAATACATAGTTATTTGTAAATCAGGTGTAATCGGCTATAATTATCTACAAATGTCTTTGAGACTGAATGGAAAAATGTGGATCAGATGCTAAAAAGTTGTAAAATATATACGCATCGTTTAGCATGCGGTCACGTATTCATTTCAATAAGAAAATTTTTGTATGACACTAGCAATAAATTCCATTTGGCGTTATTTAAACGTAAATGCAATCGTGATCAATATCAAAATGACTCTTCAGTTCCAATTCAATATCCGATTCGATCCAGTTACATTCAGAAATTTACGATAAGGAATGATTAGCTTCTTTCCCCCATGTTGTATATCAGTATCAAGTGTATTCCAATGAGACACCTCCAACAAAAATACACCTGAACGTCTTTTATAGTATTATATTTTATATTGCAAAACAGAAAGCACAATTTCATTGCGATTAACATTTAATCAATAGTTTGCAATCGGTTCTCTTGAGCAAGGAGAAGTCACAAGTTTTTTTTTTTTACTTTCAATCCTGCATACCTGTCTCAGAAGATACACGAGACTCTCATCCCTGTATTTGCATCTACCAATGAATCGCATAGCATAAGGAGATTCATTTTCCTATTCCGGAAAGCTGAGCGAATTGCAGATGCTGTTAAATTATTTTTTAGATTTTAATAAATTGAAAGGTTTATAATTGGGTTGTAACAGGAATCCTAAATTTCTAGATTTTCGCACAAATTAGATAATACTAAGTACTACGTACACATGTGATTTTTTTTCTACGATGAAGAATTTTTAATAAATTCGAATCTCAATATTCAAAATTTGTTTAAGTAGCCCAGATCTGGCCTTACATCATATATCATCCGAAATCATATTACAACCCCATTTCTAAAGACCAAAATTTTTGTTTGTAGGTTCGAAGTGAAAAAAAAAACTCACCTACTTGGAGCAATACGCCTAATAACAGGTACGTGTAAAAAGAATTCATATAGTTGCTATCTGGGGTATTGTTTGTAAGAATAAGAGTACTAAGTCATATGTTAAGTTTCGTTATTAAATTTCATATTTATTACAATTAATTGCAAAAGTTGCAATTTATATTTTGCAATATGGTACAAATGGATAAAAACGTTGTACAAAATACCTAATTACTAAGGATATTATTGTTAAAAATTTGTGAGTGCGTTGAATCCCGCTAAACAGGGTTTAATATAAAAAAAATAATCTCGTTTTAATGAGATTACAAGCGGCATATAGATGTATTATTTACTTCTAAGGTACTTCTAGTGTAGATACCTTGATTAGGTACTTCGATTAATATCTAACAGCTCTTTGTATAATTAATTAGTATTTCTAATATGAATTTGTATACATGTTACATCTAACATAACGTAGTGTAATATGAAGAGAGTATAGAATGCCGCCATACACTTTAGCTGCCTAATTAAATAATTACATTTAGCGATAGATTCAATCTCGAGATTCAGTGAGCTTGACTCTTTCAGAGTTCACGAGAATTCAATTAATATCAATAATTATAATATCGAGGAATGATTTAATACCAATAATTTTCAGATCTCGAAGATTCAGTTTTACTGAAATCGTCACGATATGTTTCAAGTGATTGCAACAATTATTCTTAAAGATCTAGATTATCTCTAAGAATCTAACTTTTTCTGGAATGATTCATTACGATATGCAAAGGGTGTACTTACTATATGCATACTGTTACAATTAAATTAATATGAATTAATATCAACTTATAGAAACTACACTGTGTAAATAACTAAAGAAATAATTGTATAAAAACAGGTTCAGATTGACGCGTTGATCAATTGAGTGGCCATAGACGGATTAAAATTATTAGGCTCAACCAAGCCATCAACCATTTTGATACGATGCAATGAGATGCTGCGCCCCAACGAAGTCCTGGATAGTTAATGTTTGGTATTGAAATTTCTGAAAATATTAAGGAAAAAAAAAAACAAATTAGTGAAATAAGTTTTTCTCAAAGGGTGTTACAACGACTATAACAGTCGTTGCGATCTAATATCAGGAAAAAATGGTCTTTCTTCAAATATTGACAACGGTGAAATACTTGTAACTATAATAATTGCTAAAGCATGTATACTGAACAATACTTACAACACATAAAAATTTTTCCATATATTTGACGACATATTAGCAAATAAATTGTAATCAATACGTGTGAAAAAGCTGCAAATTATATTATACTATTCATTACTAAAGAAGGTCAAATAGTTAAGTGTGTGTATATTTTCAGTTCCATTTTCCTTTGATTTTAATAAATATAATTTAATATCATTGAAATTTCGATGATACTTAATATTTTTCAGATATTAAAAAATGTAGTGCCAATATTATTCATAATAAACTTTGCTACAGAAATTAAATATTGCCACAATGAAGGTGCAGTAGATTAAAACGTACTATTATACCGAATCTTACCTGAAAATAGCTGCTATGAGAATAGCAAATGCCACCAATGGCCCTGAAGAGAGTGGCGTCACTGTAGCCCCATAATGTGCCTGGCCGCAGGCCGGTGGACAAACCGGGATAATTGTTTCTGCGCAAACAAATAATGCAAAAGCTACAACATGCTGACTACAAAACAATATAAAATACTCAGATATTCTTTCAATCTAGAAATATGTACTATCCAGTGCCAAAAAAATTCTGTAGTTACTCGACATACATATTATATACTCAAGTAATAAATGACGTCGTCAATGCCAAGAGCGTACTAGGATGTAACTATGTTCGCAAGCTACTATTTTAGAACATCTAAAGCTGATTTAAAATTCGGGAAACATATCCAACATTTACGCAGCATAAATTTATTTGATATTATAATAATAAATAAATTATCCATCCAGGAATATTGCATGCCACGGTTACAGGGAAGCAAAAACTCTAGATTACATTAGGGAAGTAAAAGTTTCTTTTCAGTTGAATTTTCAATCTTAATGAAATCAATACGACATTATTCTGCAGTAGCAGAACTAGTGCTTCTCTGATATTGAATTCGAAAAATAATTATCAATATCTATCACAGCATAATGTCCTGAGGGAACAACTTTGTAGATAAAATTGTTAAATGGGACAGACAGTACTCTATCACGAAATTTCTGAGGTCATTCAAGAGCTATGATCAACTATTCGTAATTCAAAACACTGATATTCCAGATTCAGCCAAAACTAATTGGACCCAGCTAGTGTTTGCTTTTTGGTATATTTTTAGAACTAAATAAGACATTGCAATGATTGCAGACTGACTCAAGCCCAGGTTATAACAAAGATCGAGAAAATATAATCACATTCCAAAATAACAGTGTTCCAATCGCTATTGGATGAAGTTGGACTTTTCTTACCAAAATACTGAGTCTACACAGAACATGAATATAGCTTATTAAAGTATGAAATAAAGATGTTCAATGAACTAACCGAACAGTTCAAGCCTTGTCTCGGAAGTTCCCAGTTTATTAGCAGCTCGGCAAACGTACTGCCCATATTGTCGCTTCTCAATAGTAATAACCCTGATGGTAGTGTCGGTGAATTCGTCTGCGGTAGCGAAATGGGAGATACTATAATGCTGGTTGTTAGAAAGCTGGACATCGTCTTTTAGCCAAATGATAGCCGGAGGAGGATAAGCTTCGACGTGACACTCCAGATCCATATCATACTGCAGAGCTTGACCCAAACGTGGACGAGGTGTAGAAATTACAGGTGCAAATTCAACTTCCACAGCAATATTACGCCTCGCACCTTTACCCACTCCGTTTTCTGCCACACAGTAATAGGTGCCACGATCTTCCTTACGAATCGACGATATTTTCAGAGTATTACCACTGTAACAAGTCAGGAAAATAGCTTTGACTTAAGCGATTCATGAAATTAACAAATGCTGGTATTAAAAGCGTAGAAATTTACCGATAAATAGAGCCTCCCGTTGGTAAAATTGCATTATTCTCTTTACGCCAAGAAATTCTTGGATGGGGATGGCCCGAGGCATAGCATTGCAGCTGTACGCTCTGACCTTCGCTTGTGACTAGCGAACGTGTTGAATTATCGCTGATAACCGGCTGCCTACGAACTTGCAATTCGACTTCGGCTGAAATCCTGTTATTCAAGGAGATTAATACTTGACATTGGTAGAATGCTGCGTCTGTCTCTTGAATATCCTTGATCTGAAATGAGCAAAAAAGTTATTAAATAGTTCATGTAAAAATCATTATTCAAATTTGAAGACAATTTTATATTCTACATTACCTGCAACGTATACGTCGAAGACGCGGTGTCGTATCTTAAAGAAAACCGACTGTCACGAATGATCAATGTTGTTCCAGTAGATATTGGTAATGGATCTTTAGTTACTTTTACCCAAAGAACCGGAAAGTCTTGAGCATATTGTACCGAACATTGCAAATCCACAGTACCTCCGATGTCTCTAATCTGTTCCTGCGATATATAACTGATTGTTGGCGTTCGTTGAGCCACAGCTAAAAGAAGATTGCAACTTTAATGCTTGAATAGTTGTTTGAAAAACTAGTCTCAATTCAAGTTGATTTTTCATGAAAATATTGAATTTTTTGCAACAGATCATTTCAATAATTTGTCAACATAATACATGCTACGCGTCTTAAGTGATGATAAAAAGAGCACAAGGAATGAGTAATTGTTAATTAAGACGAAGACTGAATTAGTATACAAATCGTGAATCACCACGCTTTCGTTGTGTAATTTCGAAGTATAGCGTACTAAGTGCGTGATAACGTTAGTATTTATAGAATTATGGAATATGGTTTGTTTTTCAATTTATCTTTAATAAATGTTCTATGAGAATATGAATTATTGCGATATTAATTGACGGGATGAATCAAGGTTCGCAGCGATAACTCGTTTGCATTGATTATGTAAAAGATGACCTCGTTGCACTTTGGTGCATAGGTGAATAATATAGATAAAATAGTGATAATGTTGAATTGAAGTAATTAAATATTTAAAAATTTGATTGAAACTACTTACTTAATTTAAGGAAAGCTAGTAACAGACACACGCCAAAAGTTCCCATTGTAGCGACGACACACCCAGTAATTCGTCAGACTGAAAACGACGCCCGAAATATTTGATGACAATAACTTAATTCCAAACTAACTTATTTCACTCTTTGTTAACTTAATTCATTGACGTTTATTCAAATCTTTGAGTGAGATTCGATACAATTTAATTCTTGCATCGGAACAAAACTCTACAATGAATGATAGCTTAATTGAACTTGTCAAACAATACAATCGCAGAACAGTACGCAGGTGTTTGTTGACCGACTGTTGTAATGGCGGATACCACTGCTAATACTACTCTAAGCGAATGCGAAACTGACGCTTTTATATCGTGACTTCTGAACGAAATAATATTTCATCATTGTTTATACAGTTATTCGAATTTATATTTATATCATATCAATAAGTTCGTTTTATTCAATTAATCAGACTGTACGACTGTGAATGTAAACTAACTTTGATATGACCATTGAGTAAAGGCGGTATAGTTTGAATTCTAGCTTTTGACGAAATTTTGATCATGATGGCATATTTCATCAAATATAGTAGATACTGTTACGTTCTGCTATATTTTATCACAGAAAAACCGGAGTATGTATACGATTTACTAATTCATAGTGAGCTGACTGTAAACGTAACGATTCATTACGTAAGAAATTGTAATCAGTAGCTGTGAAAAGGCAGAAATTAAATTCAATTTATTGTTCAATACAGTAAAAAAATTGTGTACTTATGTTCAACTTATGTACATTTTTGGTCATATCCAGTTTCCATTTTTTAATCAAAGTTGATAGCACATATTTTCATCCTACTTTATTTTCACTGAAACTGAAATCCAATTCCAATCATCCTGATGAGCTAAGAGATGGTGGCGTGGATGAAGAGGATAGCGTCTCGTTTGTCTCATTATATACCACGCTGCAGGCCGGTGGGCAAATCGGAGTACTTGTTTCTGTGGAAACGAATAATGGACTAGTTAAAACACACAAACACAACACATCCATCTATGCTACATGCCATGAATACACAGAAACAAATATCTTAGATTACATTAGGAAAGTAACAAGTTTTTCAAATCAAATTTTCAATCTTAATTGAATTAGTAGGACATTATCTCCAGTATCAGTCTGATCATAAATTTAGAAAACCGTCATTGATATGATATTAAACAATATACTTGAATCTTTCTCTGATGGATCTAAATTTTTCTTATTTAAATATTGGGTCGACGTGAAACATGGAAATAGTTCTGGAAAATAAATATGGTCAATGAACTAACCGAAGAGTTCTATTCTGGCTTCAGAAGTTCCCAGTTTATTCACAGCTCGGCAATTGTATTGCCCATATTGTTGTTTCTCTATAGTGATAACTCTGATATTAGTGTTAGTGACTTCGTCTGCAGTAGCAAAATTAGAAATTATATAATGTCGGTTGTTGGAGAGCTCAACTTCGCCACTCAACCAAGTAATTTCCGGTAGAGGATAAGCTTCAATAAGACATTCCAGATCTGCATCGTAACGCAAGGCTTGACCGACACGTAGACGCGGCACAGAAACTACGGGTGCAAATTCAACGTGTATGGCAATAGCGTGCCGCACACCTCTTCCTACTCCATTTTCTGCAAAGCAGTAATAGATGCCACGATCTTCCTTTCGAATCGATGATATTTCCAAAGTATCACCACTGTAACATGTTAGAGAAATAGAATTGATTCAATCTATTCATCAAATTGACAAGTGCTACTGTTACAAAGAGGAGAGATTCACCGATGCATAATGCCTCCTGTTGATAAAATAGCATTATTTTCTCTACGCCAAGAGATTCTTGGACGAGGATAGCCCGAAGCATAGCATCGAAGCTGTATGTTCCGACCCTCACTTGTCAGTATCGAACGAGTTGAATTATGACTGATAACGGGCTTGCTATGAACTTGTAATTCGACTGCGGCTGAAATATTCTTATTCGTAGACGTCACCACTTCACATCGGTAGAATGCCGCGTCAGCTTCCTGGATATTTCTGATCTGAAACATACAGAAGAAGATTTGAGAATCCATGAGAAACTTGTCAGTGAAATTTAAAAAAATTGTCAATACTTTACCTGCAAGGTGTATGTCCCAGAGCTTGTAGGCGAGTTGTCGTATCTTATAGAAAGCCGACTATCACGCATGAGCAATAGACGTCCAACAGAAATTATATAATGATTCCGGGTTGCTTTTACCCAAACAACTAGAGAATCTTGTGTGTTCTCGACGGAGCATTGTAGATCTACTGTACTTCCGATATCCTTAATCTGTTCCTGAGATATGTAAGTTATTTTTGGCAAATGCTGAGCCACAGCTAAAAGCAGGATGAATTTTCACTCATAATTAGTTGTTTCACAAAGTACACTCCATTAAATTGACCAGAGTTCAGTCAGGTCTTGCCGTCTTGGATGAAGATTCAAAATAATTTAATCATTGCATTGAATCAGACTCTTTGATGAGAGTTAGTTAAATTTAACTTGTTAAACCACACAGTCGCGCAACAGTACATTTGTTGCCTGACTGACAAATGTGAGTACATTTCCGTGTTCACTATTCTAATACTTATAAATTTGAAAATTTATAACATTCTTAATCTAAGTTTGCATCAAATATTTAAATTGTACATTATTTTTAGGGATGTCAAGATTTAGCATCAATTACTCACAATCAGAAACGGTGGACGTTGGTGCTGTGGTAGGTGGTAGTGTGGATGAAGTTTCTAGAGTCTCTGTAGTTTCATTAGGAGAGAGTGAAGTCTCTGTAGTCTCATTAAAAGAGAGCGGAGTCTCTGTAGTCACATTAGGTGCTACACCGCAGGCTGGTGGGCAGATCGGATCAATTGTTTCTGCACAAACAAATAATGTATAAGTCAGAACATCTTGGGTATCAAACAATACAAAATAATAAGATACTTTTTCAGATTCGAAAAGTTATTATCTAGATAGTGCAATAAATACTGCAGCTAGTCGACATATTATAAACCTAATTGAAGACATCATTCATGCCAAGATCTTACAACGAAATTTCCCATTAGCAGAAAAGTTGCTTCAAGTTAAATTTCTAAACTCAATAAAGTCAGCGTAAGACATTATTGCCAGTGACTGAATAAGTGCTGCTCTGATCATGAATTTGAAAAAATATCATTAATACTTATCACATCTTAAGGTGTGAGGGGGAAACCTTATGTATGTAACATTGCCAATTGGTATGGATAAGGGCCCTCAATACTGACTTTCTAAGATCGTTTGAGAGTCATGCACCTAATCAACCCATTTATGAGAATACCTGATTAAAATTAAATTAATTACTAGACAATTTTGGGTTAACTGCTCATAGTTTACGACACTGATATTCCGGATTTGCTGAAAATCAATTAGCCAGATCTCAACTATGGAAAAACTCAGGTGCGGTTCACTTTTCGCTATATTTTCGGAACTTAGTTAGACATAGCCACGATCAGAGACTTGTTTCAAACTCACAATTAGTTTTTCATAAAAATCAATGGATATCAAATTTTTCTAACATATCATGTGTTTTAGTCTTTCTGAGTCGTCCTGGAATTTTCCTACATGGAGGTACCGCGTCTGTGTGAAACATGAAAATAGCTTCACGGAATTAGAAAATAAATGTTGTCATCAAACTAACCGAAGAGTTCGATAGTGGCCTCAGAGGTTCCTAATTTATTAACAGCACGGCAAACATATAACCCATATTGCTGCTTCTCAATGGTCATAAGTCTGAGATTAATGTCGGTGAATTGGTCTGCAGTAAAATACTGGGAAATCGTATGATGCTGATTGTCATGAAGCTGGATTTCGTCTTTCATCCAAATTATGGCTGGTGAAGGATAAGCTTCGACAAGACACTCCAGATCTGCGTCATAATGCAGAGCTTGACCCACACGTAGACGTGGCGCAGAAATTACAGGCACAAATTCAACTTCCACGGTAATAGCGAGCCGACCACCTCTTCCCACTCCATTTTCTGCCACGCAGTAATAGATGCCGCGATCTTCTTTTTGAATCGATGATATTTCCAGAGTATTGCCACTGTAACATGTTCGGGGAATACAATTCACTCAAGTTCTTCATGAAATCAAGAAATGCTATTATAAAACGGAGGAGAAATTCACCGATAAATAACGCCTCCTGTTGGTAAAATGGCATTATTTTCTCTACGCCAAGAAATTCTTGGACGTGGAGAGCCCGAAGCATAGCATTGAAGCTGTACGCTTTGACCCTCGCTGGTCAGTATCGAACGTGTTGAATTACGATTGATAACTGGTGGGCTACGAACTTGTAATTGAACTTCGGCTGAAATCCTCTGATCCGCAGACATCATTATTCCACATCGGTAGAATGCCGCATCAGCTTCTTGGACATCTTCGATCTGAAACGTATAATAGAAGATTGGGGAATCCATGTAAAACTTATCAGTCAAATTTGAAGAAAATTTTCAATACTTCACCTGTAAGGTGTATGTAGCAGAGTGTGCAGATGGGTTGTTGTATCTTATAGAAAACCGACTGTCAGGAATGACCAATGACGATCCAACAGAAATTGGATATGGAATCTCTGCTGCTTTTACCCAAACAACTGGAAAATCTTGAGCGTTCTCGACCGAGCATTGTAGATCTACTGTACTTCCGATATCCTTGATCTGTTCCTGAGATATATACGTTATTGTTGGTAAATGCTGAGCCACTGCTGAAAGCACGATGAATTTTTACTCTTAATTAGTTATTTGACAAAGTATAGTCTCCATCGAATAGACCAGAGTTTATAGTCAGTTCTCGGATGGAGATTCAGAATAATGTGATCATTGCAGGAAATCAGACTCTTTGATGAATGGTAGCTGAATTTATCTTGTCAAACCACATAGTCACACAACAGTTCATTTGTTCCCCGACTAACAAACTTATAAATTTTCAAATTTACAACATTTTCTAATCTAAGTTTACATCAAATATTTTGATTCCACAGTATTTTTAGGAATACCAAAATTCAGCGTCAATTACTCACAATCAGAAACGGTGGATGTTGGTGCTGTGGTAGGTGGTAGTGTCGATAAAGAGAGTGGAGACTCTGAAGTTTCATCAAGAGAGAGCGGAGTCTCTGTAATCGAATTAAGTGCTACACCGCAGGCTGGTGGGCAGATCGGATCAATTGTTTCTGAACAAACAAATAATGTATAAGTCAGAACATCTTGGGTGTGAAACAATACAAAATAATAAGAAATTTTTTCAGACTCGAAAATATATTATTTAGAAAGTGCAATAAATATACTGCAGCTAGTCGACATATTATAAACCTAATTGAAGACATCATTTATGCCAAGAGCTTACAACGAAACTTCCTATTAGCAAAAAAGTTGCTTCAAGTTAAATTTCCAAACTCAATAAAGTCAGCGTTAGACATCATCGCCAGTGAATGAATTAGTGCTGCTCTGATCATGAATTTGAAAAAATATCATTAGTACTCATCACATCTTAATGTGTGAGCGGGAAACCTTATGCGTATGTAACATTGCCAAATAGTTCGGAAAGGTCCTCAACACTGACTTTCTAAGATGGTTTGAGAGTCATGCACCTAGTCAACCCATTTATGAGACTACCTGATCAAAATTAAATTAATTACTAGACACTTTTGGGTCGACTGCTCACAGTTTACGACACTGATATTCCGGATTTAGTGAAAATCAATCGGCCAGATCTCAACTACGGAAAAATTCAGGTGCGGTTCACTTTTTCCTATATTTTCGGAACTAAGTTAGACATAGCCACGATCGAAAACTTATTCCAAACTTACAATCAGTATAACGTGAAAATCAATATCAATATATCAATATAAAATTTTTATAACACATCAGTGTTTTAGTCTTTCTTGGATGGTCCTGAAATTTTCCTACATAGAGATACCGGGTCTTTCTGAAACATGAAAGTAGCTTCATGAAATCAGAAAATAAATGTTGTCATCAAACTAACCGAAGAGTTCGATAGCGGCCTCAGAGGTTCCTAATTTATTAGCAGCTCGGCAAACGTACTGCCCATATTGCCGCTTCTCGATAGTAATAACTCTGATAGTAGTGTCGGTGAATTCGTCTACGGTAGCGAAATGGGAGATACTATAATGCTGGTTGTTAGAAAGCTGGATGTCGTTTCTTAGCCAAATAATAGCCGGAGGAGGATAAGCTTCGACGTGACACTCCAGATCCATATCATACTGCAGAGCTTGACCCAAACGTGGACGAGGGACAGAAATTACAGGTGCAAATTCAACTTCCACAGCAATATTACGCCGCGCACCTTTACCCACTCCGTTTTCTGCCACACAGTAATAGGTGCCGCGATCTTCCTTACGAATCGATGATATTTTCAGAGTATTACCACTGTAACAAGTCAGAAAAATAGCTTTGACTTGAACGATTCATGAAATTAACAAATGCTGGTATTAACAGCGTAGAAATTTACCGATAAATGGAGCCTCCCGTTGGTAAGATTACATTATTTTCCCTACGCCAAGAAATTCTTGGATGGGGCTGGCCCGAAGCATAGCATTGCAGCTGTACGCTCTGACCTTCGCTTGTGACCAGCGAACGTGTTGAATTATCGCTGATAACCGGCTGTCTACGAACTTGCAATTCGACTTCAGCTGTAACCCTGTTATTCAATGAGATTAATATTTGACATTGGTAGAATGCTGCGTCAGTCTCTTGAATATCCTTTATCTGAAATGAGCGAGAAAGATATTAAATAGTTCATGTAAAAATCATTATTCAAATTTGAAAACAATTTTATATTCTATACATTACCTGCAATGTGTACGTCGAAGACACGGTGTCGTATCTTATAGAAAACCGACTGTCACGAACGACCAATGCTGTTCCAGTGGATATTGGTAACGGATTTTCAGCTACTGATATCCAAAGAACTGGAAAGTCTTGAGCGTTCTGGACCGAGCATTGTAGATCTACTGTACTTCCGATATCCTTAATCTGTTCCTGAGATATGTAAGTTATTTCTGGCAAACGCTGAGCTACGGCTGAAAGCAGGATAAATGTTTACTCTCAATTAGTTGTTTGACAGAATAGTCTTAATTAAAATTAGTCATCGGAAGTCAAGGTGGTGCGGATGTTTCTTCAAAGTCAAATTTATCACGAGGAAGTGAAATTCGTAGAGACATCAAGATATTCATCTCAAAATCTAAAGCCTTATATACTTAGTTATCATTATAATTTATCAGTATCAGATTAGTAATTCTACTCGGGTTTGCTACAGATCGAGTCAATTGTCAATATAGGTCATAATCTGGTGACTAAATGAGTGATAGGAATAAATAATTCTTAAATCAGACAAAAATTGATCGTAAATGAATATTCGAATCGTAATAATAATCAACGCGCGTATCTTATTTGTGTAACAAAGTTAAAAGTTTAAAGTTGAAAGTACGATAAGTACAGACTGATGTACGGCCTAATCTGTCTATAGTTTGAGATAAACAACATGCGTGACATCGTGATAATGTTGGAACAATTATAATTAAAAAGAATGTCCAGCTACTGAGCGTTTGAAAATTCTCTGAAAATTCCCAATTTTCAGGGTTTTCCATGTAGCTATACACACCCTGTTGAATATTGTAAAACTTGATTGAAAATACTCACTCAATTGCAGAAAGGCTAGTAATAAATACACGCCAAAGGTTTCCATCGTAGCGATGACACAGATTTTTTTTTAATGATCAAAGCCGACTGCCTAAAATATTTGATAATAATTAACTCGATTCAAACTTGACCAATCTCAAAGTTTGCAGCTGAATTGACTGGAGTTCAATCAGATCTTGTATTGAGATTCAAAACAATTTGATTATCACATTGAAACGATTGAAACAACACGATGTGTATCAGCTAGATTCAACTTGTCCTAAAATAGTGGAACGGCACCGCGTTTGCTAGCCGACGACCTGCTGTTAAAAAACTTGTAAGACCTTAGACTTTAGACTCTAGACCAAATTTGTAATGGCGGATGTCACTATGCCACCACCACTACACTACTGTAAGTAAATGCGAGACTAACACTACTTAGGATCATATTTCGCAATGGCTTATACAGTTATTCGAATCCATATTAAAAATGAATTATTGAGTAGGTTCTATTCGATCAAATGTGCACCTGCAAATGAATTTGAACTAGCTTTGTTATTATGACTATAGAGTGAAGCTACCCCTATCGTTCTAAGAGCGCTATAAGTTTGAACTCTGAATTTTAACGGACACATGATTAAAAGACTTTTCAGTTTCAGATTTCATCAGATATAGGTGTTATTACGTTTTGATCCATCATAGAAGTGTATATCAGGCTATTTAAAATAAAACTATTCGATCTTCTATAATAGAGCCGAAGTCGACGGTTTTAATAATTCGAAGTATTTATTCATACTCATTCTAGTTGGAGATTTTCAATTCTCTCTTCATTCTAAGTAAGATGGAATAGGGATTCAAAATTAACGTATCAATAAATACGTAACAGAAAGTGAGAGTCAGAAACTTTAAGGTGCTTTCCTAGGCAATTCCACCAGTCCTGAAAACATCGTGAAAAAATGTGATATTAAACGGAATATCTCTGCCTGGACACCGAAATCAATGAAACAAAATACGTCGCGCAATTTTATGTGCGACTCCGAACATGTACAGCCCAAAAAATGTTCGTTTCGCGCGAAAATAGAGAAGATATCCATGAAAAACGGTTTTAGAAACGTTTTTCATGGATATCTTCTCTATTTCCGCGCAAAACGAACATTTTTTGGGCTGTACATGTTCGGAGTCGCACATAAAATTGCGCGACGTATTTTGTTTCATTGATTTCGGTGTCCAGGCAGAGATATTCCGTTTAATATCACATTTTTTCACGATGTTTTCAGGACTGGTGGAATTGCCTAGGAAAGCACCTTAAACTATAGTACCTATATAGTAACGTAAAAAATGTATGTATTAGATGATTGCAATGAAACGCCAGTATCGTCGAAATGAATTCGACAAGCTTTCATCAGATATTTTTTATTCAATTGTACAGCCACACAAAATTTGTAACAGTATAACATAGTAGGTACCTTTGGCACTTTAGAAACTGTAACAATGGTATGAATCATAAAACTTTTCCATGCTTACACAATAACCCATAGTAATAGCAATAAAATTGTGACTTTTCGAAGATCATGGCGAATATAGTTTCACGCAAGTCAGTGATACCTGATATTATAATAGAATATAATACCGCAAAGAGCATATATATGCCCCATTAAATAATGCAATACATCGTGCTAAAATTGACGTGAATTATTTGAAGATAATGTCTCGAAATAGCTACTTTACTACAACGTCAAGAAGGAGACTTAATTCTAGATTTGAACGGTAAAATATTTACCGTGGGAGGTTTTTGCCCTCGGCACGTACGTCATGTGTGTGACGTATGCTTGTACTACACATATACCATATATGTACGTATTATGTGAAGGCTGATTCCTAGTCTCTAGAATCTTGGGTGGTCGTGAGCACACTGACATTACTCTACTTTCGGTTTATTGGTGAGATGTTACATTTTGTGGGGCACGAGGTCATCGAATAGATATAGAGAAAAAAGTAGTATGAGTTAGAGCTGCGTATAGCATACTATAATGACCTTTTGCTGATCACGATATACACTTACACGTTATAAATCGTATGCTTCTATATTGTCAATGACATTCTGTCACAGATTGATCGCTATCGCATATTATATCGTTTGCTTTCACTGGTAGTTCTCATTCGACTTCCGCATGTTATTTTCCGTATCAGAGCTTTTGATTAATGTACGTTATTCACCGAAGAGAGCGAATTCCAATGTCAATAAGTAATTTGAAAAAAAAAAAGGAAAAAATCAGGACATTCCAAGTTTTTCTTTAAAATCCCTTCCACCTCAAGAAGTTACGTGTAGATTGTGGCATGAGATAGCATCCCGGAAAGGGTAGGTTAAACCGGGCTTCCTTTATTTGACTTTATCTATATTTGATCAATTACTTATTTACGCGGCACTAGATGTCTCATTTGTGTCGTGATTTGAATTCACGAATTGTGACAACGTTTTTTTTTTCCCTTCAAAAAGTTTTATTACGCTAATACAATCTTACGTAATGCCCGCTTGTATAGGCATAAATAAAGCATTATTAAAAATTTGGAAAACCGATCAAAAAATGAAGCAGCCCTTCACGATTGTTTAGTATAATTTAATAATAGAATGGAAATGAATTGAGTGCCAAATCTGTGAATTATAACAATTATAATTATACAAATCATTGCCACATTTTCTGCCCCTGCACACTTATCTCCGTTATACGATTATTGAGAAAAGCCGGAGGTGCAGGAACTATAACGATGCTGCTTATGCTATATAACATCGCGTTTTATATAATCGCCTAAATTACAGTGATTGCCGAAGTTATATCACCAGTCCTTATAAGTGGGGACCCTGGAAGTAACAGTGGGGGAAATTTTTTAATTTCTTATCCTATCATCAACGCAAAACTCAGATGCAGTTATGGTTATACATTAGGGTGGTTCAAAAAAGACCTAATTTTTCAGATGTTGCTGCTCATTCGTGAAAATGTTGTTTGTGATTTTGAAAAATTATTCCATATTTTTGAGCTCTATAGGACAATATTTACTACTGCCTCAGTGAAGTTGAAATTTCGAAATTTTGCCATATTTGGCAATTTCAAAGTTCTCAGATCAAAGTCCTCATCTGGCTACCTCTAGGTTCTCATTCAATGAGGATGTTGGTTCAAGATGAGACTCGTACGATAATATTTAGTACTGCTTCAGAGACATTGAAGTTTTTTCACTATTTAGGGGTTTTCTTAGAGATTGGATCGCCAGGTGTTGCTCACGAGACAGTCTTTTCTTACCATTTTAAGGAAGAAGTACACGAAGTTTGCAGTCTGTGGGACCATTTTTACTACTGCCTCATGTTGCTAATTTTACTTGAAGGAAAGTCGCCCTCAATGAGGCAGTAGTAAAAATGGTCCCACAGACTGCAAACTGCTTGGATTTCTTCCTTATATTGGTAAGATGAAACTGTCTCATGAGCAGCACCTGACGATCGAATCTCCGAAAAAACGCAAAATATTGAAAAAAAACTCCAATGTCTCCGAGGCAGTACTAAATATTATCGTACGAGTCTCATCTTGAACCAACATGCACACTGAATGAGAATCTCGAGGTAGCCAGATGAGCGCTTTGATCTGAGAACTTTGAAATTGCCAAAAATGGCTAAATTTCGAAATTTCAACTTCACTGAGGCAGTAGTAAATATTGTCCAATAGAGCTAAAAAAAATGGAATAATTTAAAAAAATCACAAACAACATATTCACGGATGAGCAGCAACATCTGAGAAATTAGGTCTTTTTTGAACCACCCTATTATACATATTTGATCGTGCAGTCAGGGTTGGACTGCGGCAGCTGTCAGATTTTGTGTGAAGGTACCCTTAGTCGTCCAACAAGTGTTATAACGGAAGGACGATCGAGTTATGTCTGCACATACATCGTATGTTGTCCACTTGGTCACCATGGAAATACAATGCCTTTTCCCTGGGGCTTTGCTCGCGTATAGAAGCTCACACGCGTCGATCACATCGTCGTTTTGTCTGTTTGTACTAGTATTAGTATCATGCAATACCCCAAGGTAGATTAGGCTTCGTTGCTCAGTATATATCATACCTTTGACGAAGTCGTCCCCGTACGGATCATCTACCCTCTATATAGAGACGAGTGATTTTACCAAAACATATTTGCAATAAATATGTTTGCACAGCGTTGGATATCCTTGCTTTGCCATCATTTCTCTATCGGAACGAATTGACTATCTGATTAGTCGGCTATTTTTCCCCCTCGATTTATCTGCTTTCAATTCTTTTCTCTGTTCCATCCACGTGGATAATCTCCATGGTATTTTCACGTGGTTGAAAATTTCGTAGTTTAAATTCCCCGCATCATTATGAGTGGCTCAACGTCTTGAAGAATACAAGCCGCGTGTCTGGAAAGCTCTGAACTTTCGACAACACGTTTTTATTTATTGGCTGTCGAATAGACCGCCAGTATTCGTTACTAAGACGACGGCGACGACGCCGATGGTCGAGAATATTTTCTGGGAGTGGGTTACTATAGTTTCGTGAATGCCAAGGTGTATAAAATGTAAGTTTCTTGCTCTATTTTCTAAGGTCATTTGGCCCCACCATGATTACTATGAAGGAATAAACCCAAAAATTAAACAGAAAACTTTTCATAATTATATAATTGTATAACGTTCTCCAATGGCACGTGTCTCGCGTTAGGTTTTCATTTTTACTAGAATATATTTTAATCTGTAATTTAATAGCTGCACTCCGGAGTACGGGAGGTATAAGTCATCGTATTTGCTTATATACCGTTCCAAGAAATCTAGGGGTCAGTACCACAGTTCAATTTATTTCATTCATTCTATCGAAACGTCTCAACTACATTTTATTCAAAGACTATCACTTACGGGTTTTTTGTCTGATAATTTTTTTGCACTGGAATCTATACGTATACAACTACTTGCACACTAATGAATAGTAGGTATACCTACTTACAACTTTTTTATAAAACTTGATTCCCCAAATTGGCAATTCGCCTCGATCACTACGAAGTATTCGGCTATTTCGATCATATCGATCCCTCCAAAAGACTGAAAGTCAGAAACTACCCTACCAATAGTAGATTAGTTTCAATAATCGAGTTTGATTGGTGATCAAGGCGCAGTTATTAATTAAAGTCCCACAAACAGGGCTGAAAGTATGTCCCTCACATCAACCAATCAAACAGTCCTCTAGATCAAATCGAATTTATCAACCCGACCTCTTTAAATGGGGAAAATATTTGTCACGCTTTATATCATGATATTCTTCTTAATTTTAATCCCTCGATAATTATCGCCTTAATTCAGAAGTCAATTCGTCACGAAGGAACAGATGCATGAGCATATATAGGTATGATCTGCGTATATAATGCAGCTTAATACAAGCCAAAATTCAAGTGGTAGGATTCAGGACTTCTCTAAAAAAAAAAAAAAAAAGCAAAGGAAAAGTAAGGCAAGGTCTAAGCTACCCCCTTGAGAGTTATTTCGCTCGGAGCTTGTGGTTAGTCATTTATAATTAACCAGAAGTCGACCAACGCCAGGCCGCCACGGCTGCCAGCGATCAAAATTGATCAATGTCTGTTACTCGCAACGAACAGACTGTCCGCGTACCGAACCGGGGCCGATTGCATTTACCCGCGTTGTCCATATCTTTACCACCGTCGCCCGGACGTCTTCCAGGAATCAGTCCCAACGATACCGTCTGTTCATCACCGGAAATAAGATTTAATTTCGTCGATATGGAGGCCGATGCGATACGCCTTGAGGATGAAACTCAGGTATACTGCGATTCTGATGAAATTGTTCCGCAGAAATTTTAAAAGTACATAGTGACTGTGAATAGAATCTTTCAGTTTTTCATGATTATAATCGGAGGAGGATGCAAGCTGTTTTGTGATATTCCTAGTGGATTAAGCTCGAGATCGACGCAATAGTGAAAAATGTTGTTCGAATACCTTTGTCATAATTTATACACGAAATTAAAACCTGATTGCCACTATATGCGGTACCTATATTTGTCGAGTAATCAAACGAGACACCAGAAATATTTGACGAACTTTGGATAGCTGTCGTTAAATGTAAATGTGGCCTTCAGTGCTACTATCAAATCGAATCAATAGACGAGGACGACAAGTGTTTTTATAGTTCTAGAAACGATTCTCGTTTTATTTACTCGGCTTCGGGGTGGAATCACAGATATTTAATATTTCTTTTTTTTTTCGTCCAATACTTCCTTTGATGAAGTAGACGACGGGATTTGCATCGGTTTAAAAATTGGAGACTGTTCTCTTATCCCTAATCCATTTCTACAGGATTCTTATAGCCGAAGGCCAAGTCGAAGCGAGGGAGTTTCTCACATACAAGAATATAGCCCAAGTCGGTCCCAGCTAAGCGATTTGGCTCAATCCGTTGGCTCCACGGAGACATCCTTGGCATCGTCAAGTGCGCACACCCCTAATCTCGAGGCGAGTCCTAAGAGGAAGACAAACCGCCCTGGTACTCCGTACGACGTAACGAAGCCCGTCCTTCAAGGGACGAGCGACGCACTTTTCGAACTGGCCAGAAATGGCCTTCAGCAATGCAATCCGGCGAACGACCCCAATTCTCCGCTTTCTGGCAGTCCGAAAATCGCGAGACGCTATTCAAGGGCAAGCGTTCATCCTTGTTTCATTGGAAACACGAGCTTAACGGCACGCGATGCCTTCGGTAAGTTATTCATAAACTTTCTAATTGAATATTATACTTGTGTTCGCTTTTAATGTCTTTTTATACAATTTTCCGCTCACGACAGCCTGTTGCAACGCTTGATGAGACTATGTATTAGGGTGCTTTTTTTGAAACGACTATTTTTTTTTTTTTTTGCAACTCCCCATTGAAAATCTTTTTGTAGACGTCAAAAGGGGAATCCTGTCCAATTTTTAGCTCTTAATTCCGATTCTAGTACTTGCGCTTTTCGTTTTAAGTTTTTCCATGCTAAAAGCATGTGAACATTACGACTTTTTATTTAGTCGCGCACAACTCTGCCGCATTTCAATGGATTGTTCTCATCCAAGACTCATTTGACAGAGAATTTAATGTTCTTCAAAAGTGCCCAAGATAGTTTGACTGACTTGAAAATATTGAACTTGACATTTTGTTGGAATTTTATATTTAAAAAAATCAAAGTCCTTATATCTTTTGAAATACTAGTTTGAGAGACGTTATGTACTGGACTTTTTTTGTAGAGAAATAAATTTCCTACAAAATTGTTCCGAAGTTTTTTTCTCCAAGTCCAACTGTTTATTCGCCGACAGCGAGAAAGAAGAATTATGCATAAAATCTACTTTGGAAGCTCACATAAGTGCGGCGGTTGAAACCACAGCCAAACTACCAATGGCACTTTTGAAGAACACTACATTCTCTGTAAAATGAATCTTGGATGAGAACAATCCATTAAAAAGCGGCTGAGTTTTGCGCGGCGAAAGAGAAAGTCGTAATGTTTACATACTTTTAGCATGAGAAAACTTAAAAAGAAAAGCGCGAGTGCTGGAATTGGAATGAAGAGCTAAAAATTGGACAGGATCCCCTATTCGACGTCTACAACAAGATTTTCAATGGGGAGTTGCAAAAAAAAAAAAATAGTTGTTTCAAAATAAGCACCCTACTATGTATATAGAATGGTTCGAAGACATTTCGACGAAGATATAATTAATCGTATTGATATATTTTTGACAGTGATGTAAGTTCGGTTTTGTAGCTTTATGCATTTGCACCCCCGATTCTACAAGTTTTCAGAAAATTTCAAGTCCAAATACGGTCTGGTAATGAATGCAAATCAGAATTGAAATCTAGAAATCTAAAAAAATAGGGGAAGGTAGGGCAAAACGGACCGGGAGGGCAAAACGGACCGGAGGGCAAAACGGACCGAGAGGGCAAAACGGACCGCCTGAAAAATTCCTTTTAAATTATCAAAAAAATTGAATGATTCATCGTGAAGGTAACCCTTGAACTTAGTGATTTTTGGAGGCAGATCTCAGTAAATCAAGTCGAGTCATTTTTTCTTTTTTAGTCGTTTGCGATGACTTCACTGAGTCTGACTCGACTTGATTGACTGAGACCTTCCTCAAAAAATTACTAAGTTCGAGGGTTACTTTTACGATGAATAATTCCATTTTTTATAATAATTTAAAAGGAATTTTTCAGGCGGTCCGTTTTGCCCTCTCGGTCCGTTTTGCCCTCCGGTCCGTTTTGCCCTACCTTCCCCTAGTTTCAGTAGTAAAAATATCTGTGAAATGAATGAGTTCTGCATTAAGATTTGCAGATATTTGCCATTCAACAACCCAGGGAACTTGATAATCTACTTGAGTTAGTATATGAATTCTTTATTGCATACCGTCATATAAATAGCTAACGGCTAATATTTGTGTACCTACTACCTACCTAATTCGCCAATACGTTGAGGTGAATTTTACTAGGCAATCCGGGGTGTTTCGATAGAAGTCTGAAAGTGCCTGAAAGAATAGTAGTCATTAATGTCAGCCTTTACAATAATTTTTAGTGGCTTTAGATTCCATTAGGTTGAGAGCTTTGGAGCATTATTATGCGACTATGTCTGTAGCAGCATTGAAAATCCTTATACAAATTGCCATGTACCTAGTCGTTATGAAATATCGATGTCCGATTAGTACTTGTCATTCTTATTTATTTCTTTGTTCTTTTTTTTATCGACAGATAACGAATTGACTGTAATTTAGATTCGTATAGGGTAATAAAAACTTGTATAATTACTGTACTGGTGTATTACGTGTTAGTTGGAACTTGAATTGCATGTTGCACATCAAACCCTAACTTTTAAGCCTAATATACCCTGACCTGATTAAACAAGCGGTATTATACGAAGCAGAAATCGATGGCTAATGGTGCCTGGTAGAATCCAATGTCTACACATGTGTAGACATGCCATTATGTACAGTATGGGTACTCGACTTTTTTCTTTCGGACTATTTTATTTGTGAAAGAAAAGCTATGGTCTCAGACATGAAGTAAACATTGGCTATGGTCTTATTATTATTTGAGTATCTATTTTTAATCGACTCAATGTTTCGTTTATGCTTATTAAATAGAATATAATATGGATTACAGTTCTTATCGAAAAATAAAAAGAGCGGTAAACGCTATGATATTTGAATAATTAATTCAAATTATCGTTCGGTACACGGAGAAAAGAGTATACTAAATTTCCTCATACTAATATAGTAATGGTTGGATATACTGCAAATATGACGATCATTCTTATACTGTATAACAAATGTCACCATGCATATAGGAATATTTCTATTATGCATGGTGACATTTAGTATAAAGTATAGGAATGATCGTCATATTTGCAGTATATCCAACCATTACTATATTAGTATGAGAAAATTTAGTATACTCTTTTCTCCGTGTATTAACTCCTGATTCCAGTTTCATCCACTCAATCAATAAAATACATATTTATTTTATCTGTGACAATACGACTAGCATACAAATGTCAACCAAATCTATATATTGGTCGATATATTTTTCTACCAATTAGTTTTCGCCAATCTTTTACTGTCACACTTCAAATTACGACCAAATACTATGAGCAAAAGAAGTATTAACATATCTTTTCCCCGCATTGATTTATGTTATTCAATCAGAATGCAGATATAGTATCTGATAGCAAGTAGAAAATTCCAAAAAACGTAACGCTGTCTATTAAAAAAAAATAAATGTGACGCGAAATTATATTCTCCGCTATGATTATACGAGTTAAATACCTCGCAGTAGAGTATCACCGTTACGGTCAGCCGGGGACAAGTAGAAATACCTTGGATACGACCGGACGAAAATAAAATGCTGTTTATAGTCTGCTGTACCTGCATACGTGAATACCATTAGAGATTCCACTGTACGCAGACTGTAGACTGTGTTCAGTTTTTTTTTTTTTTTTTAGTCAACTTTTTTTGTCGAGTCGTTTCTCGTAATTTTTGTAAAATGTTGCTATTCCCCTGAATTTTCAAGTGAAATGAACCATTTGATAAATAACTCCAAACTGAATAAATAATAACGATATACTATGAACAGCAATATGTATGAACCGATTACTGTCGAGATATGCATAGTGTAGGTCATTTCACGTGTATACCATATACCTACATTATGTATATAGGGGTGTGTATATACTTTGTAGATTAACAAATTTACTCGGAATTTCTTCCACTATTACTACATGTAAGATTTTTTTAGGACCAAAATTAACTCCTGCACTTCCGGACACGAGCCCATCCTTACCTGGTACACCCGTGCTCCAGGAGCCAGATAACGAATCGATGAATAAGGAGGCAATTTTCCGGAAGGATGGAGCACCCGAAACAATCACAGAGCCGGAAGGCGATCCTGATACATTATTTTTCCGGTGAATTATCAGTAAATAATATTAGCCATTAGCAGTGTGGAAATACTCCTATTTGTTTTTACCGATATCCAAGTGCGATAATCGATAATATGTTAGATTACAAATATTATTTTCTACTATATGGATAGCGGTCTAAAAATAATTGTGCATTAACGCAGTATCGTAGAATCACTATAGGACGGGGTTAAAATAAAAACTAAATAAATAAAGTACAGAATCGTAACAGACCCTTCAAATTTAGAACGGGCAACTTAACAATTCAAGAGGGTGAATTATTAATTTTTCTCGTGAATGCGTCACTTCGTGGGTCAGCACTGGCTATGAGTATATATCGAGGGGCTATTCACTCAAACTTTTGGTGTACAAGTGATTCCGTGATTTCATATGATTTCGCGTGATTTCATATGATTTCATGTGATTTCATATGATTTCATGTGATTTCATATGATTTCAACTGATTTTTCATTCGATTTCATTTGTAATTCTGGATGATTCCTGCTGATTTCCGATTATTTTGCAGTGATTTCAAAGAACTTCAGCTGAATTCCAGTGATTTCTCAGTAATTCTTTAGGATTTCAAAGCGATTTCTTGTCTGATTTCAACTGATTTCAAACCAGGGTGTACAGCTGATTTCAAGAGTGAATAGCCCCTCGGTATATATTATATACCAGCAGCTTTTATGCATTAGGATTGAGCATGAAAAAAAAAAAACGAGTTACCATCCAGACGAACATGAGCCTAAACATTGCTCATACATAAAAATTGAATATTTGCACAGAAATATATATAATACCTATGCTCAAAAAAATTATGATTTTTCAATTTTTTATCACAGATTTTAATTACAAGTCGTAATAAATGATATTAGGTAACCGACGTATCCTTTGCGATCGATTATTGATTAAGCGCGTACTATACACAACCCAATCACCGTTAAGCTTATACTTGTTTTTTTTTTTTTTTTTTTCACATATATGTACAGTGATGGTCGACGTAGAATTGATATGGTATTGGTATACCAAGAGGAAAACGAGGGCGTAATGACAGAGGCGGAAGCTAGAAGGATAGAGCACAGAAAAATCTTCCAGCAAAATCTTCTTAAAGAAGGTTTACAACTGGAACTAGAACCTAAGAGTACGTCTTTCGATGGTAAAACATATTTTTTAAAACTCCACATACCTTGGAAGACAAAAATGCAGTATGCCGAGGTCGTGAACCTTAAACTCCCAACAAAAAGGTTCATCACGATCTCCGTCAAAGCCTGGGTAAATTGAACTGATAAAATTTTATCATTTTTTTTTTTTACAATATCTGCAACAGTTAGTTGTTAAAATTTTTATTAAAAAGGGGGACGAAGGTGGTAAACAAAAACCAAAATATTGGGAAAGATGGTTACCGTGGATAGAATGGATTCAGAGAATGCATTCCTGGGACACAAGCAGATATCCGGAAGAGCCAAGTTTTTACGCTAGTGCCGATTCCGGAGACCGAGAGGAAAGGTGATATATGCTAAAGATTTATAATATCATTAAATCTTCTCGTGGCAACGAAAAATTTAATCAACTCTACAGTATGAGCGCGATGGTTTATTTTGATGAATGAAATCAACCCTCGGCAATGAATTTCACGAGTCACATATATACGCTTCATTCTGAATAACTAATTCTAATTGTAGTAATGGAACATATATAGCGCAAACGTTATTTTGGCTTGTATTTTTTATTATACGCGTATACGTGCTTCGCCCCTTCATAAATCTCTTTTATTTCAGGTTCGTAGTCAAGGATAGAGACACGGCCTACACCCCGGCCCAGAGATCGTTGATTGTTATGCAAATACTGTTAAGGGCAAGATACGATGAAAGTCACGAAAGAGCAGGGATACGCCGACTTCTTGCAGACGGAAGTTACCTTGACTGTTTCCCGCTCCATGAAGGCCCTTACGACAAGCCCGGGCAAAATGGCGAACTGTTCGACAGGCATTTGCTGTACCTCGTATGGGCTCGACCATCACAATGGTAAGTGATCAGCCTTGAGCTTTGTAGATTAGATTTAATCATTGTCATATGTAACATGAGCTTTTTATTTTCTCAAATATAATTGCGAATTCACTATTCATGCGTATATATCTCTTCCCAAATTTAAAGCAGCTATTAATATGAATATGAGAATTTGAATCAATCAGATTAACATCGAAGGAATTATTATTATATCAAAGGCCTGAAAATCTCTGATAATATTTTGAACATTCTTATACAAATTTGTTTCATTTTGAAGTGAGAGAAACCATAACGACCCGTGAAAAAATCGATTAGATCAAATTTGATTCAGTTAGATCTAAATTTTGGGAAAATTGGATCTCAACAGATCTCGAGAGATCTCACTATATTTACTTTGATCT
The DNA here is from genome assembly GCA_943736025.1 of Tenthredo mesomela. Classification (NCBI taxonomy): domain Eukaryota; kingdom Metazoa; phylum Arthropoda; class Insecta; order Hymenoptera; family Tenthredinidae; genus Tenthredo; species Tenthredo mesomela. Next base: position 9,047,434 of record OX031016.1, on the reverse strand, counting down.
AATTCGCATAAACGTGCAAATGCAATTGTAAATCTAGTCAGGTCTAAGTAGATCTTGGGAGATCTATTTAGATCTAATTTTTCCCAAAATTTAGATCCAACTAGATCAAATTCATTGATACAATTTGATCTAATCCATTTTTTTCTGGGGAGCATTTCACTTTCGAAGATATGAGCAAAAATTATAGAATTTAGAAACGTTTAGTCACTAAATACTCTGCTGACATTGCATCTGATGAGAAACGATGTATTGCACGTTGAAGGTTCAAGAGGCAACCGTTGTGGTTGGTGAGAAGATATTTTGGCGATAAAGTCGCCCTTTATTTCGCCTGGTTGGGATTTTACACAAAAGCATTGTACCCCCCAGCCGTTGTTGGTTTGTTGTGCTTTCTGTACGGCCTGGGAAGTATAGAAGGTGCGGACAACATACCAAGCAAAGAAATCTGTGATAAAAGTGGAGTTGGTGAGTTTTTCCGTTATCGTGCACTCTAGAGTAATGAGTGATAATTTGTATTTTCGAATATTTGATGAACAACCAAAGAGAATCAATTGAAAAATTACAGGTAACATAACGCTCTGTCCTTTATGCGACCAAGCATGTACATATCAAAAGTTGGGAGAGTCCTGTCTTTTTTCTAGAATGACATATCTGTTCGACAATCCAGCAACCGTCTTCTTTGCCATTTTCATGTCTTTTTGGGGTGAGTAAAGACTCGAACCGGATGACTCGCATTTTTATAAAATAGCTGGATTTCAAACAATTTGTAACATATATACACAGCGACAACTTTTTTGGAACTGTGGAAACGACGACAAGCAGTTATAGTTTGGGAATGGGACCTCCAGAATGTGGATGGTGATGAGGAACCCAGACCGGAGTTTGAGACCTCGGTAAAAACATTCAGAATTAATCCTGTAACCAGAGAAAGAGAGCCTTATCTGCCGGTGTGGTCCAGAGTTGTTCGATTTATGGCGACAGGATCCATGGTGTTCTTCATGGTGAGTGATCTCTCTATAATTATGCAATGATGAGATAGGAAATAATCGAAAGATAAGCTTTGTGTCTACAGACTACAATTATTTGCTATTGCAGATTTGTGTTGTATTGGGAGCAGTACTCGGTACAATAATCTACCGAATATCATTAGTATCAGTTTTTTACGGAGGTGGTGGACTCTTGCACGATCATGCGAAGATTTTTACTTCAACAACAGCCGCTCTTATCAATTTGATAATAATTATGATTTTGACTCGGATCTATCACAGATTAGCAAGGTGGTTAACAAACATGGAAAATCCGAGAACTCAGACTGAATACGAGGACAGTTATACCTTCAAAATATTTCTCTTTGAATTTATTAACTTCTATTCCTCGTTGATCTACATAGCTTTTTTCAAGGTATAGACGTATACGAGTAATGTTCATATTGAATATATTAAAAAAATTGATTTATTTCCAAACAGTGAATTTTCGAATCAATCAATCAATTCATTTCAGGGAAGATTCTTCATGTACCCAGGCGACAAAGCGGCCAGAACTTCAGAATTTTTTCGTATAAAGACTGACGTTTGCGATCCAGCCGGTTGTTTATCTGAACTTTGTATACAATTGGCTATCATAATGGTAGGTAAACAATGCTTCAATAACTTTCTCGAGATTCTATCACCAAAATTGTGGAATTGGTGGAGAAAAAGAACTCAAAAAGCAGCCACAAAGGATCGCGATAGGCCTTACACTAGCTGGGAGAAAGATTATCAACTCCAAGATCCTGGAAGACTGGCATTATTCGATGAATACCTTGAGATGAGTTAGTAGCCAATTTATCTATGATTTTTTTTTTCACTTCATTATTCACTGTTATTAAACTTGTACCCGTTTTTCACTTTACAGTCATTCAGTACGGATTCGTCACATTATTTGTGGCAGCGTTTCCACTCGCTCCACTTTTTGCTTTGCTTAATAACATCGTCGAAATAAGACTAGATGCTTATAAAATGGTTAAAGAATCTAGAAGACCTCTCGCTGAAAGAGTGGAAGATATTGGTGCTTGGTTTGGTATTTTACGTGGAGTTACGTATGCGGCTGTTGTATCCAACGTACGTTATATACAGTGCGTATTCGTGTATGCGGGTTCGCTTGTTGATACTTGACAATGAATTCATAATGAATTGAACACAGATTCATCCAACAAGTGATCCGCATACACAAATACTCACTGTATAGTTCATATATAAAACGTGTTTAATGAAAAAGAACAAAATAATATAAACAAACAAATTTCAAAAATTTTCTACTTCGCTTCTAGGCGTTTGTTATAGCTTATACTTCAGACTTTATTCCGAGAAGTGTGTACGCTTTTGGCTACTCGAAAAACAACGATCTTGTCGGATACATAGACAGTTCATTGTCAGAGTTCAACACATCTCATTATACGGAAGGTATGGGAAGTATTAAGGCTCATGATGATCCGGCAACGTGCCAGTACAGAGGGTATAGAAATGGGCCTGATCATCCAAAAGATCCGTACGGACTTAGTCCACAATATTGGCATGTTTTTGCAGCAAGATTGGCCTTTGTAGTAGTCTTCGAGCATGTGGTGAGTTGATGTTTGTGATCGGTATTAATGTGTATAGTCTGCTTCGTATATCAGAGTTTGTGGCATCAAGAAGAACTGTGAATGTCATAAAATTCTCCCTAAATGACATTACAGGTGTTTGCCTTAACGGGAATAATGAGCTATGCAATCCCAGCTGTGCCAAGAGCAGTTGCTACCCAACTGCAACGAGAACGATTACTAGCTCAAGAAGCAAAGTATGAAAAAGGTATAAAAGGTCGAGAAGATGAAGAGGAGCTTTTAACAGCTCTTAGAGAAGCTGGAAGCATGGGCAGAGCACAAGGAGGTGGTCGAGGAAGCTGGGCTAGACGTTTTAGTAAATTAAGTGACGGTTTGGATGCCCACGTTGAAGTGGGCTCTCGAGCTCATAGACAAAGCGATTCTTCGACTGTGTGGGAAGTTATGTAGTCTTCAAAACATTGATGTAATTAATGTTGTAAGAAATGAATAGGAGAGAGAAATAGAGAGAGAGAGAGAGAGAGAGAGAGGTCGAAAATTTTAGAGACGATTGGTAATGATACTGTATTTGATATTAAATTGACTGAAGGATCGCCTGTTTATAAGTTAATTACCTAACGAGTACAAATTGTCGTTACAATAATGTAGAACAAAAATTTTCAAGTTTTTCCGGATGTATAGTGTTATTATGATTGTTTATAAAAGTGTGTTATATCTAAAAAAAAAAATATCTATAAATCGTATACGATATGAAAGTCCTAATATCCCAGAACCTTTCTCAATGTTACGCATCTTGTGAATCCATTAATAATAATTGTTGAAAATTCGAAAGTCCTAATTTTATGTCAATTTTATGTTCAATGAAAAAGTATTGTAATTATTAATGTAAATTAAATTTATATTAGAAAATCAATAGTGAAGTTAAAATAATTCGTACCCTTCGGTGTGTCGAAAGATTATATACCTATGTTATAAAATTAAAAAAAAAAAATAAAAAGAAAAAACGATGAAAAAATTAAACATTAAAATTACTACACAATATACTCTTTATTTTACACGATTTCAATATTTCAGTTTTTTGTCTTACGTGCGTCTGACATTATTACAATAACTATCAATAGAATATATTTATAATAATATACATTTACATATTCATTCATTTGTTTGTTTGTTTGTTTTTTTTTTTTTTTTATTTTTATTTTTTTTTTTTTTTTGTTTTTTTTTTTTTTCCTTTTCTTTCAATTGATTCCATTTATATGTATAATTAGTTAGGTATATCGGCCTATCGTTCGTTCGATTTTTTACTTCGTTTGCGTCCGTTTTTTTTTTTTTTTCTTTTCCTTTCTTTTCTTTCTTTATAATTTTTTTTAAAGTCTAAACGTATAGTTACATAACATACATACCCACGTTTACAGTGTATCACAGTTGTGTTGGGGGGGGGGGGGGGGGGGGGGGGGGGATGTACGGGGTAGACAGGATTAAAGGGGATTTGGAAAGGAGTGGCCAAAGCTTGTTTATAGTCTAATCAGTAAAATTGTAGGAAATGTTATCTATCCCACTCATGTTGAGCTCCGCACACCGTTGCATAATATGCTTTTAAGGAACAAATTCTCATCGGTAATTAACAATATACCAGGAATGAACACGCAATACAAAATGATTTACTTTTTTCTTTTTTTTTTCATATTTAAACAATAAACAATGTTTAAAAGATAGTTTTTGATTATGAGGCGGCGAGATTTGCAAAAAAAAAAAATTACCAATTTTTTGTCAATAATATTGTGTCATTTATAGGTACCTACTATATGAGCGTATTTGTAAAGAATCAAGTTCTGTATACAGCTGGTGATGTGAATAAATTGAAATCTAGTTAGAAGTAGTGGTAATGAAATTGTTTTGTTTTTTTTTCTTTAGAATTAGGTACAATCGTCAGGTGAATTTGCATCAATCTTGTAATCTAATTTGATAGCTACCTTAAAAACCAGAATGAAAACCTATTTAGGGTATTCCGTAGTAAGCTTACTTAATAGAGTACAAATCAGCCTTGTGGAATTTTCATTGATAGGGAAATTGGTGAGGGAACTTAGCTAGGCCCAGGAGCACTGAAATTAAACATGGTCGTCGGAGGTCGTCCAGGTAATGGCTTTGGCGGTAACCTGGGTGTCACTGACCCTGAAAAATCAATCAATTTTATTATTAAACAATAGTTTGGAATAGTTTTCATCTTTTCTTAAATACAAAATTCAAAGTAATTTAACTCCTGTATATCCCATTCCAAATACCTACTCTTTCCACATAAACGATGAGTTTGTATGACAGTCAGTATTTTTCAAGTAGTATAAAAAATGTAAAATGTAAAATGAAATCGACATTATAATACGAATACGTTCTTCCAGATGATTTTTTTACTCATTGTAAATAAGGTACCAACCATTAGGTTGAGTTGGGGGAAGTTTTGTGGGACTAGGCCCGTTGAAAGACATATGTCGTCTGGGATGGGTGGGGACTGGGCCTGTTGCCTCAAGAGTAGAATTCCGCCTTGCCAATAGTCCAGAGCTACTGGGATTCAGGGTTGCCGAAAGCCGAGGTGGCAGCATAACGGGAGGCAAATCTCTCCGTGGAGGTAAAGGAGGTGGAGAAGTACCTTCTCGCGGTGGAAGTATTGGAGCATTTGGAGCTTGTCGAGCCTAGAAATGAACAGAAAGACAATAAGATATATTTATCACTCGATCAAATCGTACAAAAGAGACAAACGAGAGGGTCACCTGTTGCGGCGACTCGCTAACAGAACTGTCTCGTCTCCGATGAGATCTGGGTGGCAAAGGTGGTGGTGGTTGAGTGGGAGGTAGATGGCTAGGAGACGGAGGCGGCGGCATAGGAGCTCCTGGACTCCCACCAGCCGGTAGACCAGTCAATGCGCCAACAACGCCAATTGTTCCTGAGTTAAACCCAAAGTGTGTTGCTGGCGATTGGTGATACGAAGGTGGAAGGTGGCCGGGTGATCCGAGCTGAGGACTGCTACCCGGAGAACCGAGTGAAAGTCCGGACATACTCAGAGGCCCAGGGGATCCTGGCGGTGGGCCTGTACCTATATAGAAATTAAATGAAGAGAATGAATCTGTAGTCAAATGTTGCGACTCTCTTTTCTCAGCTTGAGCTATAAGATATTTGGTAAACTGAAAGCTGAAATTGTCAATAAATTTTTGTTAATATGAAAGAATCACCTCCGAGTAACACAGGAGCAAATACGCTATGGTCTCCAGTGTGCGGAGGAGCCATTTGAGAAGTGTGCGGAGGTGTTTCAGGTAGTTCTGGAGGAGGCGGAGCTTCGGTTGGAGGATCATGTAATCTGACCGTAGATGCTACTGCTTGTAGCGGTGCCGGTAACCTGCCGCTTAAGCTCCTTGCTTTGATTCCTGGTGATTTTAGATTTAATTCTGGCCATTTGCGAGGCTGAAAATTTGAGAAAATATTTTATACATATATGCAGTTTTTTTTTTTTATCTTTACAAGATTGTAGAGTTTCTCAACTTAATTTATTCATTTTCTTGTCTTTTTGAGGAACTTACGACTCTGGGTAGTTGTCTGCAACCTCTGGGTTCTACCTCCATGCTTTTTTTATATAAATAGTTGCCTATATCAGCGTCTTTCATGTTGGGTTCAAAGGGGCAAAGATTTTCAATGAAATGCCTTATCCTTGGCTCAACTATCAGGCAATAGGGCTGATTTTGATACTGCTGAATTTCACCAGTTATTTCTGCCACTTTTCGTCTCTTACTAAAGTTTATAAGTTCCGGACTACCCGGGAGGTAATCCGAATTTCCCTCTTCAATGTGTAATATATTTGTCAGGTACATGCCTGCGAGGAGTAATTAAAAAAACATCATTTATTATCAAGGAATCAATCAGTGTCAGAATATTATGGTGGACAGAATATTTTCGTCAAAAAAACAAGGAAGTCTAATATTTACCGAAAAAAGGTACACAAGGTGGATTAATAGATCGTAGTTTCTCTTGATACTTTCGGAAGTGATCATTGTTCAATTCTCGAGCCTCTTCTAATGCTTTTTCCAATCGTGCTGCTATTTGCTATGTGAATCAGATTTTTTTTTAAATTAATTTATAAGAAATTCATTGAATAGGTACATCATTGGTTCAGATAAGACTTAGAAGTATCACGCAGCCTACCTGGAAAGTGAATTTCAATCGAAATACAGATGCAGAACCCATAGCACTGACGATCGCCAATACACCGTTGAAATTGTTAAGATCTTGTAGCACCATCATAATCTCAATTGCCCTAGATACAATTGCAACTCGCTCTTCCAAGTTCTCAGCTTCTACTATAGTCTTCTCAAGCCACCTTGTGAACTGTTAAACAAACATATTTTGTGTTTATTATAACTAAACTTGTATTAAAATTGATTTATCAAAGAAACTAAAGAGAAATTCTGGGAATGAAAATCTGTGATAAGAAGACAAGTATTTTGAATACATTAGTAAAACGAAAAGTTATTGTTCAATCTGTTATCAGCACTTCTCCTTAATTTAGATATTTATAGTTCTTACATTAGTTGTGTGCTTGATCATTTTAAGTAGATTTGGTGAGGTTTGTTCTTTGTCTTTTTTGGTCCACACTGAGCCAACTAACTCTGAAGGTTTTACCGTTCTGTACAGTTCGAATTCTAACAATGTTAATTGTCTCGCTAATTCGATGGGGTGTAACTGGAACAGAACGAAAGATATAGGTAATAGAAATGTAATGTTAGAAGAATTAATGATTTTGAAAGATGAGCGATAGGTTTATCAAAAATAAGTAAAATTTTTTGCAATAAAACGTTTTTTATAACTATGAAACATTACGCACTGTGAGTATTCCCCATGATTCTTCAGGAACTTTGAGATGCCATTCAATCGGAGGTGGAGATCGTTCGAAACTGAATGTAATTGGCCTTTGTTCAGACGGTTCACACTTCCTCTGAACAATTTTCATCACTGAATCCACCCATTTTCTCATTGATTTTCCACCCACGGTGTCTAAAAAAGACTGTAACTTCTCCAACAGTTCTCTGTCACGTTCAAAGTCGTAAAAATGATGGTCTACCTGTGATGAAAAGTATAAGCAACAATTCAGGATCAATGAGTCGACAGGTTTGATACTAACAAAAATTAAATTTACATAAATTTGATTTATACATTCGTTGAAACAATTTCAATAATTTGTCTACCTACCCAATGCCTCAAAACATTGAGAACCCTGAATTGGACAGGCTGGCAGTACTCTTTTCTGTACCTCTTCCAATCTTCTCTTGCCCAGGCTTTGCCCGGTAGTTTTTCCTCGTCTCCATACACCAGCGAAGGCTCTGGTATATCAAACCTTTTGATGAGTAGAGACAAAAGTTTCTGAGGCGAGCAAAAACTCCTATCGAATGAACAGATCAATTTTTATTACTATCAGAGAAAAGGTATAACAAATGATAACAAATGATTTAAAATCCATTCAAATCAGGAATCAAATATATAATCTGAATGAAATCGAAAGAATTTTTATCAAATGACTCCAAACTGACCTATAGGTAGTAAGGAATGTCCGTACAAAAGCTGGATCTGCATAAATATGGTAAGTTAATCTTTCGACGAGCTTGACCAAAGTAGCACCTTTGATAAGGGGTACACCTCCGTTTTCTCTTGCCTCTAATACAATGTTTTCAGAGCAATCTTGTTCAGAAAATTTGTACAAATCAGGCGGAGGTAGCCTCAACGGATGTTTAGTTTCTTCGTCCAACAGTATACTATCCAAAGTTCTCTCAAGCATGCTCTTTGTATTCAGCATCACAAGATCAGCCATCCAGCTGTTCTTGTCCTCGTGAGATTTAGCAACGAGAGTAACATTGGGGTGGTCCCTTGGCGCTATTTCAAACGCGTTTTTCAATTCTGTGAAACATTTTTCATCAATACATAATTAGAGTCAAGGTTTAACAAGGATTCAAGCGTTAAGACAGAAAGTGATATTTTTCAGTCATATTTCATTCAATTATCACATAATCAGTTATTAAGTAACTGACCGTCGGTGTCTTCTCTGTCAATGATCTCCACTTTTCTTATGAAGAATCGTTCTTTAAGACGAAGTTCGACTTGGTGAGCCGGATGGCCACCGCCTACTGCAACTGGTCCTACGCTAACGCTAACTCTCTTTCCTCCAGTTGGTTTGCATAATACTAATAGACCGTCGAATAACAACGCTCTCCTTTCTGTTAATCTTCGTCCACTGCTTCCAACTTTACCCAGCATATCCTCTGCAATGTTAAAATAACGATTGTTTGAAGAAGAACAGCTATTTTAATATTTCTGGTTCAATTATATGTTGCTAAGCGTTGCCACCTCTGATAAACTCGTTGCAACATTGTCCGATATCCCTTTGGTCCCATCCATCGACAGTCTTTTGTAATTCGCTAGTCTTCTCAAGCGCAGCCTGCCTTCTCGCCCTACTCTGCATCCGTAAGCCTGTGTCTTTTTTTGGAAGATTTGCCACGGATTTTAAAAGCTCCATTTGCAATGGGCGTAGAAGACCTTGAACCTGTTCTAAAGTTTCGCGATCGTCTGAATTTGGAGTCAATTTATGTAACACCTGTAAATGAATCAAGGAAAATAGATTAATTCCAGTCAGATGTTGCGAAATGCAAAAGTATAAACTGTTCTTCACGCATAATTACTATTCAAAAGTAATATGATACCATAATTTTCCTGCTGGTATAATCTGTTCTTAAACAAATCATAGGCATAATATAGAGTCATTGATACTAGCGCGATGAAGAGACTCCAATAAATGAATTTCGCAATAGCCGAAGCACACATGAGAGCAATGATACCCATCAAACAACACAATAGTCTTTGCATGATGGCTTTTTTCCGATGAGGTAACCATTTTTAAAACTGATAAATTTTGACAGCAAAAACAATCGCATTCATTATACAATACAAACTACGTTTATCATTGGAAATGATCGAGTGTACAATCAAGAGAAGAAACATAATTATATAATTATTTACAAATGAATTCTTACCTTAATAAAGTTTTTATTCGATTCAGACTATCGAACATGGTATAAATAATAATTTTATTGAAAGTAGAATATAGTGTATCGAAACCAGAACGTTATAAATTTTTAGATCTGCGCAGTGACTATAATATGTACTAAAGAAAATAATTACAAGCTTAAAGTTTGCGTTGTAGTAAATTGTTGTATGTAAACAGATGACTGACCTTAATGTAGTCAAAATACAGGAAGCAGTGCCAGACAGGTTGAAGCAATAATTTTGGCAAGTAATATTTAACAGCTTCCTTAAACCCATGGCCTGCTGTTCGTAATGCGTCATTTGACTCTGGTCTAGCTAATAACCTCGTCAGAACTTCTCTACTCGTTGGACTGTTCATGTCCCTCGCATATCTGTAGCAAGATTCATTCAAAGTTGATCATCTGTGTTGTTATTTGAAAATCTGTGTTCGAGTTTGAAATATTCGAATTACATTTTATTGAACCCAGTCAAATACCTAATTGAGTTATCATCATTCAGAAAGATTCGTATCCAGAAGAAGAAGAAGAATATGCACTTTATTTTTCAAACAATGAAATAAATTTACCACAACATTGGATTCTTAAGCTTTTATATGTATTTAAAAATCAACGAATCAATCTGACTTGCAATATATCTATTGATTTCTGACTTTGTTGCATACCCCTGTTTTGTAAATCACCTAAAATACAACAACAACAACAACAACAACAACAACAACAACAAGAACAAGAACAAAAAATAATAATAGAAAAACAAAAAATCAATGCAGTCTACTTACTTTATATACACATCAAACTCTGCAGCCTCTGCTAACTCTTCAAAACATGATCCAACTGTAGGAGTCTGTTTCTCTTCTGTGATTTCCATTATATCTTCCAAGCTTCCTAGTAGCGTAACAGTTACTTCATAAATGTCCATGATATTACTAAAAAGTGCATCTAGTTCGTGGGAACCTTGAGCCATTTTTTCGATTTCTTCACGAAAGACCTGAAATAAATAAATTCATAATAATGTCAAAAAAAAAAAAAAAAAAAAAAAAAAAAAACACTACTCAGAACTAATCACAAATAAATAAACAAATTTTTGTTTCATATAATATCGCAAATTTTTTCTCATCTTTCCCTAAGCGATGTATACATACTTTAATTATCATGTGTAGATCCCGTAAGTAATGTCGTTCGTCGTGTATGAGATCTCGAACAAAATCTTCATACGAAGTCCTCTGGGTTGGACCCGGGTCGTCGACGGATACGACTGCGCCTAAGCTACTTTGCGGACCTTCGGTACAATCGTCTTGATAGAACATATCCAACAGTACCTGTTGACGAAGGGTAAGTTGAGAACGACGATGTAACGGTGAGTATGAATATTCCATTAAGAGTATAAAATATTGAAAAGATAAATGAATTTATAGAAAAAAGTATTCACGCAATTGAATTAGAATAGAGGCAGGATGTTCAGACTGATGTAAGAATTCGACAAGGATTATAGAACAGTTTTTATACAAATGAATACATAAGCTCGCCTGATCAGAAATAAAATAAAAACGTTGCAGTTTAATAAAATGAAATTTTATCTGGGCCTGTGAAGATTACCCAAAAATATAGAAAAAAAAAAACAAAAAACATGAATTGGCTGTTATAGTGGAGACACATTAAAGCATAGGGTCACACAGCATTACCTGAGACACGTTGAAGCACAGTTTACAGTGGTAGAAAGAAAGAACAGTAATTACATTTAAATTGAAGACTTAAAATGGAGACAGCTAATACTTGAATAGAGAATACGTAGGGTGAGCTGTTCAATAACAAGATTTAAGAAACTGGAGACTCGACCAAGTCTAGCGACAGTAATAATCTTATGTGAAATTTATTTATAACAGTAGATTGATTAAATAATAAATTAAATTTTAAGTTTCACATAATGTGAAAAATGAGATAAAGATTTTATCAAATTATTGTACTTTTGATGTAAAAAAAAAAAGAATAGATATATAAAAGATTATGCAAATCGTCATCAATAATGTATGTCAGCTTAGTTTAGTGTATAAAAAGAAAATTTTTCAGCACCTCAAATCTATTTCAAATATATATAATAATAAAAGATGAGCATTAGCATAAACCTTGGACAAAGTCCATTCCAATTGTGCCAATTTTCATGCTTGATGTACCAAAAAAATGGTCACTCGCATGCTAGTTCAATGTAAAAGTAATAGAACAAAATTTTTAGTACAACTTATCGTTGATTTATATAATTAGTATCTATAAGAGCGCGCAACAACGTGAGTTAATTAATCTCATTCATCAGAAGTGATAATTCCATAATAAATAGATACAATAAACATACTCAAGTAAGATATGGTCATAAAGAAATTTAAATTTATTTTAACTAACGTATTGAAACAATGATTTCAACAAACTATATATGGCATTAGTTTGTCCTGCGAGTGAGAATATTTTATACATTTTTTTAAATAGTAAGAAGTTGTCTTCGATAGCGTCTTAAATAATGATTAAAAATATTCTGGTACTGCAGCAGTTCTCGATATAAAAGGTACTATCTTGAATTTGTGAAAATTTTTATAAGGCTCTCAGTTGTCAATATAATCTTATAGATGATCAGAGTGTGAAATAAACGTAATTACTGAATGTGTTCTAATAATTTTCTACAGGGGCTTCGCAGGTACGTACCACCTATAACAGCGTGAGCAGAGGGCGAACATGGTTGGTGTTGTTTTTAGTTGGTGGAAAGCATGTAACCAAGCAGAGAACATTTGCAGCCACAATAACCACTTAGCCTGTGTCTAATCTAGCATAGCCAGTCGGTGATCTTTTAAATACAACAACATATTGCTAGCTTCTAGTATTTGCTTGCCATTAATTAATTATAATAGCCCCTTTGCCATGATGATAAAACATACGTATTTCTTTTCTTATAATGTATCAAATCTTAACAGGGATTAGGACAGACTAGGAGAACGAAACATTTTAAATAAATATCATAAGTTATTCAATAAGTTTCGCGTCTCTTTTTTTTTTTTCAGTCCTAGAAAATAATTTCTGCTAAACATTCGTTTAAAAATCCCCTTTTACGTATTATATATATATATATATCTAACAATAAATTCTTCTCAAATTAAATTACTCTATAATCAGAAGCTTATGACTATAAGCTATAATGCGATATTATAAGATACAACTGACTGATTTAACACACATCAACACGTTATCACACAGAAGTAAAGACAACCTTCTCAGATTATCCAGATATTAAACACGATACTAATTCAAATGATTCATACAATTAGTCTTCAATTTAGTTACGCCAAATTCCCAACATTGATATTTCATATAACAATAAATGCCGTTTTAAATAATCTTTTTGTTCAAAAAATTCTTAATCAGGATAAAAAAAAAAATGAATAAAAAAAATATATCACATTTTTTTTTCATCATTCTAGCTAAAGAATAACTGTTTCAAGCCAAGTATCATCTGATTTTTGAATCAGTTTTAAAGTGAGAATGATATTCGGTGATCAATTCAAATAATGTGTATCTTAGGTATTACATAAAAAAAGTAAAGACAATATAAGGGGGAGAAACGTTTAATAAATTATACGTTACCTTGTCCGCGTACATCGCCACCCTGATATCTTGACACGAAATCTCGACATGGCGAATATTCTTAACGTAATTTCCAGCCAACTAAAGAAAAACAATTTAAATAGAGTACAATCCATTTTAGATATTAGGAAAATAAACGAAATTCAATTATTATTCAATTTTTTTAACGGAATACAAACCTTGAGAATATCGGCAGAGATGTACTCAAGCACTGCGACAACAAAGAGGCTGACTTGCGAGTCGATTTTATGCTGCAATACTTCCTATTATAAAGGAAAAAGAGAGAAAATAAATTCAAAAATATGAAATTGAGTTTTTTTTGAAAAACCTTTGTGAAACCTAATGCTAAAATTTCACACATGATATGTTTGAAATTATTGTGTTAAAAATTTCTTTCAAACTGTAAATGTAAATAATAGATTTCAATTACTTTTTGTAATAGTTGATGTATTTTATCGACCGGTAGTACAAGGGGTGATTTTTTCTTTCCCTTTTCTAAAGCTTCCTTTGCATCGCTTAGGGCCCACCTATCAATTGGCGTAGGAAAAGTACGTCTAACACGTTCCTCAACGTCTTGGGGCGTGTGAGGAGGAGGACGACCGCACAGCATTCCCAGCATTCGAAGAATCAAACTTTCCACATAATCAAGTGCATCTTGTCTAGCTTCTAAGCTTGGATGAACTTGTTCTAATACCTGGTGGTGATAATATTGAAGAAGAAAAAAAACAATAGGAAAGCAAGTGGAGTAATACACAAAGTAAAATAATAATAATAATAATAATAATAATAAATTAGATAGATTTTTCGATTTTCATGTAAAATAAGTTTAGGAATGTTAATCGACGAAAGAACAAATAGAGAAATGAATGTAATTTATATGAATTAGAAAGAATTCAATGATTTTCACTATTCGTTATATTGAATTAAAATGAATTGATGATTGGATGTAGATTTTAATGAGAATCTTGGTATGTATAATGGTTGAGTATTGTCGATTTATAATTTAAAAGTAAGGATTGAATTAAGACGCGAGTTCGTATACCAGCTGATTGAAAACAGTGAATGCATGCGGTATCACCTGACTTTGACAAGGCTGTGCGTGTGAATCAGTATTATGTATGTAGTTGTGTATATTATATAGGAGAGTGATGTGATGTGATGTGATGTTGATGAGTAAAAAGAGAAGAATTGTGTAGAATAAAGTTTTTCTTTGACGTTTAAAAATATGATATATTTTATTATATATATTTGATAAAATATATATATATATATACGATTTATAAATATTGTTTAGATAAAAATGAATGAAGTAACAAACCTTGCGTAGGGAGTTGACAAACACCCCCTTCCACTTGGCGGCGTTCTCTTCTTTCTCAAAGTCGTAGCCCGACGACTCGCCCACCACAGACGCCGGCGTTGAAAACATTTCTCACTTTAGTTTAAACGATAAATTTCTTACATTTGTTTAGTTGGGTAACAAAAAAAAAAAAAAAATGAAGTAAATAAAATAACAAATCACATTAAAATATTATACATAATTCACAAGAAGAGAATTTAATCTCTATCTAGTTCGCCGATGACACACACACGTTGATTTTTTTTTTTTCTCTCTTAAATCACATAAACTTGACAGAGACGTTGTTCGTCTGTCCGTCAGTCGTTGATCGGGGCGCAGACATCTCTCTGCATGGAAAGATGCGACAGCTAGACTTTTTCACTTATTTTTCTTACGTTCATCGGGTTTTTAACACTATTTAACCTCAAGATTACTTTTCGCCGATCCCCAAGCGCCTTTGACTCGCGGTGTTTAAACATTTTTAACGTTCGTCTTAAGAATTTCTTATCAAAAACCTTCAGAGAGATTCACCACTATCAAGAACTGCCATTGCGCGACCATTCGCTCGCATACGATCGATATTGCGATACGCATCGACTTCTGTTCTGTTACCGCGAGATATATCGAATAATCTATACTTACTTACTACTACTATAGTACAACGAATACACGGAAAGAATACAAAATTTTTAAGGCTCGCTTTATTTCTTTTTTTTTTTATGTTCAAATCTCATTTTTCAATTTACAACAATTATTTTCATTGTAAATTCATTCTATACATAGATATTAAACAAACATAAAAGTAGGTAGAAGAAAAGTTGTGAGAGTTTTCAGAAAACTCATGTGCTCGCATCAATTCGATATTTAATTGATCTGAACGAGTATTATATTACTAGCTGCTTGATATTTCTTTCAAATGATGTTGCAGTTCCAATCGCAGATCAGATTTAATTCCAGTTTTACTCTATGACAAGCTGTATTAATTAGATTAACTGTTTGTTGATATTGGTATTTCGTATACAAGTACGTGAAAACCCAATAATTATTCAACGTTACCGCAAATAAGTTTTTCAAAAATTATATGAAAATTGTAAATCCAATTTTATCCCGAAGCCACATTACTACTTTATAAATTCTTTATAAATAAAATCTTTTAGAGATTGTAATCAACATTGAATACAAAATTGAGAAAGTATACGCTGCCTGCGGTCCAAGTCCAAGCAGCATAAACTATATATTTATTTGTATATCTGGTAGTCTATCATAAGGCGCGTAATATCTTACAATGTACCGACCGATCACTGTAATAACGTTTTATGTTAGGTATCTACTATAACCATACACGAGTGTATATTTTGTAGTAAATATTCAAATACTACCTTTCGAATAAATTATGCAAAACGACGATCATTGTCCTAGAAATTCTTGACAATACGAGCTCATATCTATTTGTAATAATATTAAAATGTATTTTCTGAAACCCTGCAGGTACTCCCTACTCGTGCCCGCAATGCACGTTGGGTAATGATTTTGAATAGTTTTAAGAAAAACGAAAAATAACTTGTACATTTTTCAATATTCTTCGATATTATCAAATATTGGAAAATATTCATCATTTATATTGCGATTTCAGAAAAAACCGTATATGCATAATGGGCAAGTTACGTATAATTGCTTTTTCGAATAGGTACACGGAGAAAAATGTACTGTTGAATCTACTGTGTGCTTAGTTGTATATGTACAGCTACTTTTTTGCAGTAGAAATGACAAGAATAGCGGTAACATTTACTCTGCTGCAATGTACCAAATACTAGAATTGTGGTAATTACTACTGCAAAAAGGAGTTGTCACGTATCCAACTAAGCACATAGTAAACATTTTTCTCCGTGTATTCAGGATTTCTAATAGCTACTATACCTACTATATGCATATAGGTGTACGTAAAAGCTAATGTGTATTGTATGATGATTGAATTAAACAGATAGTTAATTGAAAAAATTGATGATATGAATCACTTAAATACTAATGAATTGATTGAAATAGAATTCGTGATTGAATAATTTTTTGTAAAGTAAACTGAAATCGAAGGAGATGATCTCCGAAATCTATAGTGAACTTCGTAGCCTTACAATAAATAAATAAAATTACAAAATATAGTGTTACGTTTTTTTGTTTCTCAATAAATATGGTATATGCGGGGATCAGGTATAGAAAAAACAGTATATATAACACATTAATTATTGTGGATTAATTTTATTGCGCTTGCAATCATATAGGTACAGTAACGTTTTATACGGGCGAAAATAAATGTATTTTCACATGTCGATAAATAAATTATAAACGTAAAGTATAATTATGTTAAATAAATAAAATATTAAATTAATCGGTAAAAATAAACACCTAAATATCACATGTTACGAGGTGCGAATGATGAAATGATTATATAAATACATTTCTCTGTTAAGATTCTATATAAGATTTTGGATTATTATTTTTTTTTTTTTTATCCACAGTTGGATCAAAAATGCTGCCGGATGATATACTAAAAATAACCAATTATTTAAATAATACGCATCTTATATTATACGCAAAATACTGCAGCTTGTTAAAATTTCTATCGATAATTAAAATAGTTAATTATAGGATTCGGATAAAGAATTAACAAATTTTGTATAAATTTTTAGATAAATATTAATTAATTACATGATTTTCTAATAAATGAATTTGGCAATTAGAGACGAGGCATAATGATGCGATGATAATATGCGATAATGGATTTTTAATTAAATAAATAGACAAACGATAGAAAGTGATCGATAAAGTATATATAAAGCCAATAAATTATGGAATTTGAATAAATTAATAGAATTTGGCGAAATAAATATAAGTTAAATAAATTACTATAAATTATAACATGTATACAAAATACTAATTGAAAATACTATTGTCCTGTTATATGTATACTAATAGTACGAGACACATATTATGACACTAAAATATTTATCTAGATTTTCCTTTCTCTCATAATACAAGATAATGGAAAGTCAATTGGCATACCGTATATAGGTATACTTCTTCGTTTAATTCGAAACATGAAACAAGTATTCTAATTGTTAAAATACAGTTGAAAAAAAAAAAAAAAAAAAAGAAAAAGCTAATGCGTAAAGAATAAATTAAAAATCAGATGGCGGATTATCCGCTAATACTGCAGTTGAGGGACGAGGGCTGACAACCTCTTCGTTGACTTTTTTTTTTTTTTTTAAACATCTTAATAAGTTTGTCAAGTTATACGTATCGTTCCTCCGTCTCTTCCGTTCCTCGATCTTGTACGTCATCCTGTAATCAGAACGAAGCAGACCATAAGTACAAATTCATTCGACATTAAAGAGTTAACAGAGACAATGTTATAGTCGCGAATAAAAAATCTCGACTAAACTAGAAACTTGCAGTATAGCGGCTCATGATAAATCAACAATTTATTGCGTTATCATATCATGGTGATCCCGGAAAAAAAAATCACTCTAATTATATAGACGATAATTGATTATTATTTTTCCGCAATACGTAGTTTTGGAGACAATAATAAAATGTTTTTCAGGTTTAAGGTATAGAAGCCACGTATATATATTTAAAAATCCAAGAATATGGTTCAACGTAGAATTTGAGGAGTAAAAAAAAATGGCGTTGTGTGATCGTAAAATTTATGCTCACTTTATCATTCTTTCTTATAATAGTATCTGTATGTCCTCAGACATTCCCGGTGCAAGAAAATGATAAATAAATATCGGTGAATGGTAACACTGTGATTGATCGTTAACCGAGGCAGACGACGCGTGCCATGAATTTGACATATTAGTTCTGTTTATCAGCTACTCGAAAAAAAAAAAAAAAAAAAAAAAAAAATACTACGCATATTCATTGAGATATGTATACAATTATCAAGGCCCATAAGTCTGCAGAGTACCTAATATCACTAAGTAGGTCGCGCAGTAATATAAAAAAAAGAAATATTGTGAAGATGTTGTAACTAATTTTTGATTTGAGCAAAGAAGAGACGATTTCTGCTTCTATATGACTAACGAAAGTATAATTTTACTGAAGTTCATAAAATGAAAATTGCCGAAGTAACTTTTACTGTTAAAAAAGAAAGAAAAAAAAAAAAAAATCTGAACTTACCCAAAGCGATGGTGAAGACTCGTCACTTTCGTGAACGGCAGACTGAGACTCTTGTGCTGCAGCTGCTTGCAAAAGACGTTGAAGTCTTTCAAGTCCACTATCCATGCTGGAACGTCGCCTGCGGCCACTGAAATCAAGCAAAAGCAAAAGAAAAGTTTAGAAATGAGATCGAAATACAAAAATAATAAAAATAAATAAATAAATAAATAAAAATTTGAATCTAATTTAAGGGTCTCGTTTTTCCTGTTATACCTTAGACGATATAGTGTCGCAAACAATTACATACATTATATAGTACGCGTCGAGACGTATATTCACTGCTCAGTAAATCGTACGTACCGAGAAATTAACGCAAACTCTTCCCATCTAATTGTAAGATACTGACGCTTATACGAACATGGTAAATGAATTTTCACCCATTAACTCGGTACTAAGGTAGTGTTTAACGCATCGTAAAACACTCGAAGATGTAACACATATACATACGTATTCGAGTGGAAGGGACTTGGAAACGTTAACCGAGTTAAACGCTCCATTACTTACGACAGTGACGAATTGACGTATAAGATATTATTGCATCAGTCTCTTACCCGCTGCAGATTTAATTAGCGGAGGAACTTGGTTGGCATTTATATTTTTTTTTTTTTTACTTCTTACATTTTCCGCTACATTAAAAGAGTAGGACCGAGGTGACGTGCAGGAACGGAATACAATTATATAGGCGCGTATAAGATTTTCTCAGAGTCTTCGTTACTCTTCTTTGAGAAAAAATAATTGTGTCAATTCAATTCATTAGCTACCTACACTCTGAGAAAACTTTTTATCCTTAGACTCCTATATACCAATGCGGGGCAAGAATTTTAAACTTTCCAATTTTCCACATCGATTGAATATATTGGATAGGATTACAAGAATATTTTCTTAGAATTTATGAACCGGATATGAAGTATTTGCGATGAATTGCATGGATTGCAATTGTTATAGTCACCTGAAAAATTCAGTGCGCAATTTTAATTGACTCTAAATTCTCGGTATGCTTTCTTATCTCAAACGAGACTACAATACTGTCACGTATGATAATTGATAAATTGATAGAATTTCCAACTGGCCATTGACTCATACAAATGAGCAATTAAACCCATATCTATATGATGTAGCTGATGACACATATTTCTTTCGATCGATAATCATTTATCGTAGGTATATAGATTTTTAATTAAACTTTGATACATCACAGATTAAAAAAAATAATGCTTCTCTATATTTCGTTGCATTTTCATTGATCGTTCGCCGATTCTATATTATGCGTCGAAGAGAAAGTGAGGATGACTCGCCGAATTGAAGAAAGCGTTAAAAGTGAGTGTGCGATTCTTTTTTTTTTTTAACTCTCTAAAAGGCGTTCAAAAATCGGAAGTATACCGTTAGACGTTATTTGAATGAATGGTTTGAGAAACGATCGAAAGCTGCAGGATCGTATTAACTCAGAATCTTGAATATGTGAAAATTGATAGCAAGTCACCGACCAGATTTGAAGAAAGGTTGATCGCGTCAATTACACGTTCATGAACTTTGTAGCGTCACGTGCACTATAATAAACGGTCTGAATTGCAACTAACTGTAACTCTTTCCAATTTTCTAATTGATAAAACGCGAACAATTGTAGACAATATAGAGATTGAAGCACGTGCAACTGCACGTGCAGCCCTAAACTATTTGAAAATGCATCGGGAAATTACCACTTTGCACACGTCTGGGTACAGATTACCTGACCAATCTGATCTGGTTTTTACTGGTTCGAGACTATAAGCTTTTTTGTGACTTCAAAGATACGCTAATATAATTTAAACATTGAGTCACTCGTATAGCGTACATAACTCCCTTTATTGACTCCTAAAACGATTTATACAAACTCATTCTCGCTTACGTACGCAGTAGCTTTAATCTATGCGTTATGAAATCCCTCACCAATCACTATACTCATTATTATTTAAGTTACAATCGAGGTTAATGTAGCCGTTACTTCCGTTAAAAAGCGATACTGATACCCGGAAGTATTAATGCATTGAACGCGCGTTTATATGTGTAAGATCTATCGTCCTATTCCCTTTTTTCGGTTTTCCTTTTTATCGTTAATTAGAAATAATGTCAAACTAGTTTTATAGATACTTACATTTTGGCTGGGTCAACACGGCCGAATGCAACAGGCACGGTAACTAATTGCCCACGTATTCTCTCCAGGGCCAATAAGGTCTCTAGTTCTGCCAAACGTTGATCGGATACTCGTTTTTGCCTGCTGTAACATCACAAAGTGGATATTTGTAAGAATTTTATTTTCGGAGAGGGCATTTGATGGACTAATATCCGAAGTATTTTTGGGTAAAAAGGCCAAATCAACGTTTTTTCTGAATCGATTAATTTGCAAACGTAGGATTTTAGTTTCCCAGTTTCAAACGTTTGCAATATTTTATAGAGCGTAGAAAATTTTTGAATCATTGAAAATTTCTTGCTTGTTGCATCATTGGTAGCTACTGATGGACTTTTACGTCAGCAGATAAAATAAGGCTGTAAGTGGAGCAGATCCGTAAATGTATATTAGAGAGCACGAATCTATGTACGTATATAGGTACGTAAATCAGTGTGTGTGTGTGTGTGTGTGTGTGTGTGCGTATAATGAGTCTTGTTCACATATTACACAGCAAGAAATGCTGTTTTCTGTGAAAAACATACGTATACGCCAGATATAATAGCTCTGAACGAATTATGTGTATTATTATGATTTGTAGTAAATCAGAAGGAGACTTGGTGATGAGGTGAAGTTTAATTTAGTAGCTAATTACAAGAAGAGGAAATATTCTTTTCTAATTATAAAAAAATTATTCAAAGGTAATTCAAAGCTATAATTATGAAAAAAAATTATTCAAAGGTAAATAGCTTTGCTCATAATTTCATCGCACAAACTTCTGGAAAAATAACACCGCGCTAAACATCAGGGATGAAACTTGTTGAATCTAATGGGTATATACCTACCGCGTATGGCGGGAGAATTTCAAGCCTTATGCCAGAGGGAAGAAATTATCAAAGAAAAGTTACCTCACACTTTCTAAAGCACAGTGATTAATTAACGTTCCTCATCTTAATAGCAAGATTGAAGTCAAATAAAGTTATAGTATTTCTCCAGTTACATGAATTTCATACATTTTACAGTATAGATTATAAATTCCTATTTTGAATTGCGATGCGGATTGTGGCTTAAGCGATATTCAACCCTCGGATTTAGCGACGAAAATATCCTCCAGACGAACATTAAGAGAATTCTGCATTGCATTGAATTACCTTGTTCAAAAATGAGAAATATGAAATCAAAATTTTCTCTTACCTGATGAGCCCGGAAGGCCTAGCATCGGAGTCTGCTGCGAGCAATACCAAGACCAAAAGGATGGCTGCAGCAGTCGTCAGAACGGTGATATTCTTCGTGGATGAACTCATGGTTGATTTTTTATAAAATGAAAATAAATTCACTTGAAAACTGAAAATGATCACTTGTGTGGAACGACGAGCACTTTCTGGTCACTGAGAATTACGCGTATACGCGTTGAAATATAAACTGAATTTTTTTTTATGTAAAGAATCGTTCAACTGTATAATTTATCGATGATAATAAAATCTGTTCGATGGTTTCTGGTTTGGTTATTTTATTTATTTTTTTTTTCAAATTTCTTATTCGGCTTCCTTGCGTGTCTTTATTTCTCTCTTGTCTCTTGCGAACTCTTGCACGCTGCTCGGTTTACCAGGCATATATACCTACTAGCGTAGCGACGCCGACGTCCCCCCACCTCGACTATATGCCTAACGTGATCGAGATACGAGCCACCCACTACTTCGGAGGAACTTTGCCCCGAGATTTCCAAATTCGCAGGATCTTTCGGCCAATAATTACACCATGTTATTATTAGTTACGACCTTCTTAAAGAAAGCTATATATACGGGAGAAGCTTCTAATTGATTAATATCACAAAAACTACCATCACCAATCAGACGGTGCTTTTGACTATTTTGTCCTCGAAAGGTAGCAAATAAAACATATCCTGTTACGCAATATTGATTATCGTTGCGAAATTAAATTTTTAGACAAAACTGATCAGTCATCGTCGACGAGTCATCGACTATCTTTTGATAACCCAATTTATTTTTCGAGAACAAGCGATTCCACCCATTTCCATAGTCTTACGAGATGTTTATACAGTTGAATATTCGTATCTGCGGGTCACTTGTTGAATGAATCTATGCTCAAATTATTGCGAATTCATTGTCAAGCATCAACAAGTGATCCGGAGATACGAATATTCACTGTGATAGTTTGGGAATTTATTTTCTCATTAAATGCAGCAAAAAGGGATCTTTTGATTCAAATTTTTTATTTTTTTTTTCTTTGCAATTGAAATAATTTTAAATTTATTTTCATGCATTAAAAATTGAGTGAGTTAACTTTTTCTGTTCATCGATAAACGGAGTTGAATTTGCGATCTAGTACTATGGCAGTTAGTATTTGCTCCTTTCGAGTAATCTCGTTTCAGTCATTTTCTGGGGTAATTATAGTTTTCTCAGAATCGAAGATTGATGAGTCATTGGAAATATTGAAAAATGACAACCCTACATTGAATTTAGTCTTATCAGTAGGATTTACTGGATGTGACAGTGTGCGACCATCACGACGATAAATTGCGTCGTGGACGATTGCAATTTTTTTTAGCAAATCACACTGATTCTGATTTACCGTTTCATTTATCTACTTGGTTCTAGCTGAGTCAACATCGAGCTTTCCAGTAAATCCATGGGATTGCCTCTACCATTTTTTTGTTGCTCGGTGGCAACCTGTGATTATTAATGACTATAGATATATATATAGATGTAGATAGATGTAGATATATATATCTACAATTATTATTGTCGGTTGATCATTTTGACAATGAGAGAAAAAATCGAACAGATTGTCATCGAAATATTCGAAACATTGACCAAGTTTTCTGAGATTGTGTAACGTATTGCGTCGTTTTGTGATTAAAAGATGATCAAGGTGGCAATTTTTGCGATTCGTCATGTATCAGCTAATTCAGAAATTCCCGGTGTTGATTTGTACCTCAAAATTTTCGACCACATTTTTTTTTTTTTTTTTTTTTTTTTATCATCTGTAATGGTTAATATCCGTGGAAATGAGTCAAAAGCCACCGCAATATAATATTTATTAGTGAATTTCATGCCATTTTTTATACTTCGCGTTTTCAATGTTTTTTTTTTTTTTAGAATTCCCGAGCATTTTTCATATGGTCCAAGATGAAAAATATCGTTTTTTTTTTCTATGAAGTAGTATGTGGTTGCCCAGTCTATGAATTTAACTCGTCAAAGGGATTATTTCAAGTTGTCGAATGACGATAAAAAAAAGTCAAATTTCGAATTGCGGAAGAAGGTTCAACCAATATGTATTTTGAACTTCAGGTTGTCTGCGGTACATGAAAATATTTTCAATGAAAAGAGCGGAAAATTTCCATCGAAAAATTTGTTGAAATCTTTCCGTCAGACTATTCACTTCTCGGGTATTCTCAAAAAAAAAAAAAAAAAAAACGTTAAAAACGCGAAATATAAAAAAATTGCACGAAATTCACTAATAAAAATTATATTGCGGTGCTTTTGACTCATTTCCAGGAAAATTAAGCATTGATGATGAAAAAAAATGGTCGAAAATTTTGAAGTGCAAAACCATACCGGGAATTTTGCGAATTAGCTCATATGTAGGCATGTTTGTCACATTCAAATCTATATTTTAATTCATCGACTTCATCAAGTACCGAAGATCTTATTTTGGTAAATAAAATTACGACCAGCATCGTTTCATCATGTTATGCGGCACATGAATGTATGTTACATTGGGCACAAAGTTCGAACAGATCTGCCGAATAAAAATGACTGGCTAATGTCAGGCGATGTTCGTAGCATGATAGATAATAACGAATGAATGATTGATGCGTGGCTTATTTAAATTAAAAAGGTCTTACACCTTAGAAAGTAATTATCAATTCGATGTAATTTCTTTGTTTTATTTCAAATTAGCGGACAAGTCAAAGCTTCTATATCCATATTAGCATGTAGCTTTGTGTTCAGCAGAAAAACCTGTCCAAATATCAGATTGCCATTTTCATAGATAGCGTATTGTTTAAGCTCCGGTTCCAGCGTAGAGACTGTCCCTCTTAGAATCACTAGGGAGTGGTAGTAGAAGAATAAATTTATTGTGCGAGTCATAAAACGAACAGGATTATATCTATCTGCTAGAATCACTGACAGAAATGCAAACAATAAACGTAATCTTAAGTCAATCTTGAGTTGTATAACGTGACGCTATAGTCTTACTAATTATAATTAGCAAGGCTTATATTCCGCGCAGTTTTATGTCGGGAATTATTCCCAACTTTATTGATCACCATAATGAGAATTTCGATCCATAGCACTATTGTCAGTTGAAAGTAGAAAATTTTTAAATTGCCTTTCACTTAAGTATTACGCTTCCAAATATGTGCATTTCGTTACGAAACGGTCTTGCATAATTAGGTTTCTACCCAATCTCTCAATGAATGCGTAGGTGTGATATCGCATTAGATCTTTTAATTGCAGTGCAAAACGTTGCTTTTAGTAGGTACCTGTAGAAGAGACATTCGAGCTGGATGTATTACCAGGTCTGGAATCGACCTTTCAGTTTCGTGGATTGAGGAGGCGATCGTTTCAATATATTCTATTCGAAAGTTAACTGTTAATGGAAATTCAGAATTCAAATACTGAACCAGATTTTAATGTGCAAGAAATTCCTATAAGATTGGTATTTGCGCAGACTTTAGGAATGTTTTACAGATTAAAATTACGATGCCCAGATCAGTTGTGACGAAGAATATTTATCTAGTCATTCAAGACTTCCCCGTTGGTCATATACTTACGCGTTTTCAATAGATCTTAACGAACCACTTATGCGGGGATATTCTGGCTGAGAGGATTTACGGAGAAATTAAGTTAGACGTATAGTTACGCGCGCTGTAATAACAAACAAATTATCCATCAAAACTATTGAACTAACAATTATCAATGACGGTAGTGTGGATGTAAAAAACAGTTTCTCCATCCGGTCTGCGTGACTCTGCAAGCTGATGCAGAAGCGATTTAGTTTAACGAGAAATCGTAGCTAGGATATATAGTTTTCTCGCGTAAAACTGCGTCATAATTCTTTCAATTATATGAGATTTATTCACTTCGTCATTCAATAGATTTCAGTTCAATTCCCTAATTCATACGTCATCATTCGTATCATAGTCGCAATTACAAGGTGTCACAGTTCTCGAACATCAAGAAACAAAATTATTTAGTTTTAACACGATCGTGATTTCCGAATCCTGATTGATTTCGCACATCAAAATCAAAACGAAACAATTTCCGCAAATTTTTATTCATTTTTTCTGAGATAAGAATATACCAGCATGCTTGTAACCGTTAGTCGAAAAATTGAATTGACCTCGAGAGGGTTAAGTGACTAATTAAATAATATTTAGAGATTGGGTATTTTCAGTGATTGAAATAATAATAAATTTCGATGGCTCAAAGCAGATATTACTAAAATTATACACGAAGTGCTAAAACTTTACGGGCTTATTAAATAACTAATTTTTTTCCTTTTTTTTTCATATATTAGTCTTATCGTCGCGATGGCCTCGGGTTTTCCCAAAATATAACATAATAACCGATCTAAGATAGTACAAAATTGATATTACTTAACGTTAAGTAATATCAAAGATACAATACAATGAAGTATAATATGGCTGGTAATATATTGGCGAGGAAGAAAATTGACTTTCTTCTAATAATCTGGTAAACTTTTTCGAGAACACTTCAGTCCTTATTTCAGCGCATCGCATAGATATGAAACGTAATTTCGGAAGAATGAAGATCGGAAAAGTTTTTAACAGATTGACAAAAATCTCATTCTATCGAGCATCTCGTAAATTGACATTCAATTTAATATATCCCAACAATGAACAACCAGATAAAATAATTCGAAATTATAACAATGATGAAAAAACGAATTGTCTCATCATTTTAATTATATTGACCCATATATACTGCAATTCGATTTTATCAGCACCAAAAATAGCCAGATGTATATAATTTTACAATGTTAGGATAGAAGAAGAGCTCCAGGAAAATTTTCGCGAGATAAGATAACTGCGGTAATTAATATTTCTACACGAGGAATGAAGGGTGCAGGGCAGAATTGTCCAACAGTCCGTAATTTTTAATTTTGTTAGTGTTAAACGAATTATAGATAACCCATGTCCCCAGCCTGTTTGCCACCCGCATACTGCTTATCGACATGAACGTAAATCTTCTTAATTGAACAGTTCTAGAGCAACAAGTGATCTGCTCAAGCGACACGGTGTAATTCGGACCTCACGCGAATTTTATTCTAGATAAACCTACTTCTTATCTCGGACTAAGTTTTAACGAGCTTTTCTTATATAATATTATATACTACAGAAATAAACTCTTGACGATATTACTCCCGTTGGATATGGTATAATTAATGCGATGATAGATATATTGGAACGTCTATAATTATAGTTACACGATATCACAATCTATTCGCTATTTGTTTTTGTGATAGTTTTAATATTCAATTAATTTCACATGTATACTGATCATGTCGTGATGAATCATTGTTCAGTGTGCATTAGGATATACGAAGATGATAAAGTCTGAGAAAATTTATACCGAAACAGATAACGTTTCGAAGTGAAACAGGTGCTACACATCTGCTAATTGAATACGTGCTTCGTTGCACGACTAAAAATTTGATAAATTTTAAACTACCTTTACGCCAAATGTATAATTTGCACGTGGGTAACGTCGCTACACCTGAAAAAAAAAAAAAAAAAAAAAAAAAATGAAGATGGATGAAATGCCCTGTGAAAGAAGGGAGATTAGCAGTATCTTAGTGCCCGATGACCGGCACGTAGCTAAAAGTTAAATCATACCGCACGTATTATGTTATACTTGATAAAGTACCTATATCATGAGTCATAAATGTCTAGACCTGATACATGTGAACTCGATAAATTGTAAAAGAAAATATACAGTCACTATTTGCAAAAACTCGTCAGCCTGATACATATAATGATACAATAATTGAAAAAAGCCATCAATGTGTTCTGCTAATAGGGAACGAATCCTGTGTACAGTAGTCATGAGTAATTTCACGATTTCGGTACTTTTCCAATCTGCTAGAAAGATCTTGAAAAAAAAAAAAAAAAAAAAAAAACGGTACATCCGAGCTATACATAGCCTAATACCGCGAATTTTAGCAATTGACCAATATGATGTAATGCAAATTCATTCTCCGACGTCACGATTTTTTACGATTTTTTTTATTTCACTATACTGTTAGAACGTGTCTGATATTATAGCAATAGCCATAAGACGTGACAAAAATAGACTTTTCTAGACAGACTGATTCACGCTTTCAAGAATGGACCGCATCATTGGTCCAGGTATGTATCGTGAAAGTTTTCTTCGTCGTATGTAGTTGCGAAAGTTACCTATACAAATAGGTATAAAATATATATGTAAATCCTGGTTCCTTCAGACTTTTCCAAGAAGTGAACTAATTGGACCCAAATTATTAGATAAATTAACACTTTTTTTTTCACCTGAAAGTGTTAATGAATTTTATGACGGGACTAAGAGTTACGCAGGTTTATAAATCACGTTCAATTTTGAGTTCGTATAATATTATTAGACCATGGATGTAATAATAGCTGCACTCAGAAGAAGGTCTTGTTGACACAACCAAAATTTGGTTATTATACGGTAAAAGAAATTTTTTTGTTCAGTCAACCAAAATTTTGCTGGGCCAACCAAAATTTTTGTTGATACTACTAAAGTTCTTGTTGGCACAACAAAATTTTGGTTGGCCCACCAAAAAAATTTCTTTGACCGTATAATAACCAAATTTTCGTTGTTTCAACAAGACCTTTTTCTCAGTGTGTGATTCTTATCAGAATTATCACCATTAACTGGCATAAACTGGTCCGAAGTCTCGACGCGAAGAAAGTGATCCGTCGAAATCCAGTTCTCAAAAGTTTGTAGCCGTTCGTGATCCGGTTTGACGAATCATCGATCAATAAGCCAGATTCATTCAAGATTTTTGCGATGACGTTACGGTGGGTCATTTGAACGTCATCATAATGTTCTATCGTGAAATATGTCGTCATTATATGGCTATAATACTATACTATCAGCCAGTTTAGTGACGCAATTATATCGTACCGTTTCACTTATGACATTCGGCGCGCAGTGACTTTACACTTTTTACGGCACACGCCTTCGCAGATGATTGCGCAAGTTGCTGGATATCTTATCTGTTATCACTTTACAGTCACATCTGGACTCCATGCTGAATTCCCATTGACGAATTTTTTCACTTACGTATACGCAAGCATGTAAGTAATACTATGCACATGTATATATAGGTATACGATATAATGAGTCAAACAAAAAAGTCATATATTTTTTATTTCACTTTTAGGCAAATATTTTCGAAAATTCTGCTGAAAGGAGCATTCAAGGATCATCAAATGTATAAATGAATGCCAACTTTATTTATGGATCTGACGATCTGGCGCCAAGACTGCAACTGCTGCATATGTGTAAGATGATATATATTTCATTTATAAAGTACATAATGATGCGCTGAGGATCGGTTTAATATTTTCCTTGGTAAAGCAGTCGCTGTTTAGCCGCATGCACTGAAGAACAGCCTAATCTAATTAGTTACATTCTCTCATTCATTGTACCCTTCAGGACTTGCGTGTGAAACTGATCTATTAAAAGAATTTATGGATGATAAATCGTGGAAGAATTCTGAACTGTGTAGATCGATGACCGAAGAGATTTATAAGCGATCGAAAGGTTTCTCACATATTTCCGTGGGATTTTTGTTTCAAATTTCGTCTGAATCGATCAAGTCATTCGATCGGAATACGAGATAAAAAAAATTATGTCTCATGTTAGACATCAGGATACAGGACAGGTTAAAAATGATTGAAGACTGTAAGATTAGGTCTAATAGGAAGTCTCATAGGTGTGTCATTTTTTTTTTTTTAGATCCAATAGCTTTGCTGTTCGACAAATATAAGCAAGAGTTAATAATAGAAAAATTTTCAGAAAACCTTTAAACTATACGAAAGAAGTCTATTTCGAAAAACCTTCAAAGGTTTCGTAAGAGACTAGTGGTGAACAAAAAAAAGTGAAAAATTGAACATTCTTCACAGGCGAGTATCCGTTACTTGACATTCATATATCAAACGGATTCATGGAGTAATGAGTATTGAGTTTCTATGGTTTCCAGATCTTTTTCATCAAAATGTCACTTGTCCGATAAGGTGAACCATCCTCAATCTCTAACCCAGGGATATATTATGGGCCACTATTATAGAAACCAGCGTTGTGCCATACGCAAGTCTTCATCCTTGATAAGTGAGGTCAGTTTCTCGGTATACATGAGAGCCATGACCTCGCTAGTATAGTCGCTCCACCTTGTCACATTAACACTAATTATTTGCCTTTATGTATGTATGTATGTCTACGTATGGTCCCGGAATTAGGTATCCTACGTTTAAAAATAGTCTGTGATAATTATTCTTGGCCTGAAATCTTTATATATATATATATCTTTGATGACGAGAGCGTGGGTAAATCTGGTAGGAATATTCTAACTGGATAGAAATCATGCCTGAGGCTAACCACGTATTCAACCCTCGCACGATTACCCACCATGTTAGGAATCGAAGCCGATTCAATTCGTTCAATAATTCCGACCTATGTCAACATTTGATCTTAAACTCCAGACTAATTTTGAAATTTTCTTTTATAATCAAATCGGAGTGAAACTTTCACGGACAAGCAATTGCTTGCAGGCACACCGACAGGCGATACCTTCGTCGAGGTCTTTGACGCCTGGTAAGATGTAGTATATTGTGCATAAATAAATATATATATGTTTGCTTAAAAGATAGAATTAGAGGCCATATATCTGACTCTCCGGATTAAATGCTAAGAACTTTTTCATACGTCTTTTTCGGAGGTGCGAAGTCCGTTTTCTCAGTATTTTTTATGACCTTTTATGATCTTAGAATCATGATGACGCAGCACTCTGCGCCACGAAATGTTACCCTTTTTTTATTTAGGCTGAGTAACCACAGGGATTTGAAAGTCTCATCCCAGATCTGATCCTGGACTCTTGGAGTCTGGAGTCAAGAGCACCGTTCTGCTTTCACCGTCCTCGACTACGGGCTTCCTACTATCTGATTATATTTGTCACGAAGTTATAAATAGGTAGCCGGATTTTTGAGAGTTGGACAAATCCTTGTCGAGAATGCCTAATGTTCACAACTCTGTGGTGTTAAACGGGCCATGGTTGAGCGATGACGTAGATCAATATTGCGAATTATTGCGCAAGCGAATATACTTGCACATATGGAATCAAAGTTCAACAAAGAAGAATATATGAAAAAGAACAAATGAAATAACCGCATCGAATCTATTTGACAAAATTAAGATCGGCGGCACGTGCCTTCCTAGAAACCTGGGCTCCACATTACACAGAAAAGTACTTATATGTGTATATTAGCGTAAGATTGATCAGAAATTTGATCGTCTTTTAATAGAAAAAATAAAAAAAAAAAAAAGGAAACGAAGGCATTAAATTTTTTTCATTTAATTAAATTCTTTTTTCTTTCGCATAGGTCACTACGGTCAACTATAAACTATACATGGACTACTTCATTCGGATTACAGACTTCTTGGAATTGATGGAAAAAAAAAAAAAAAAAATTACTAGAAAGTTCAACGAGTCTTCTTCGTTTTTGTTACTAACGATGTTAAATTCTGTTTAATTATCAAGTTGTATCTCATTTACAACGTTTTGTGACTATAGGTATGTAACCAGTTGTGGGTTGTCAGAAAATATGAATGGCTGTTTAAATCTTAAATTCTGCACGTACTCGAAAATAAGGATTATAATTTAATCACAGCATACGAGACACTGCAGCTGAGTAAGGAAAAAAAAAAAAAAAAAGAAAGAAGACCAAGATCATAGGCAGAATGTCACTATTTGAAAAGTTTTCATACGACTAGTACAACATGTAATATAACAGCTTGTATTCAAATTATTAAACCGAACTGCAATGGTTGCAATTGTCAATTCAACAATCAATGTCTTCTTCTTCTTCTTCTTCCTTTATTTGACTTATCGCCCAACAACAATCAATGTGCTTAACTGAATGACGTTCTATGCCGTATACGCGGGCAATTACAAGAGAACTGCAACTTATACATATTCTCAGAAGCGAGATGAACAACGTTTAAGTTTAGTGTCAATGTGTGTAAGAAAGAGAATCGCCTGCATTTAGAAACCTCCATTCCAAGAAAGAGTACTTATTAAACGTTCAAAATACGCAGAAATATAAATCAAGGACGGTGAAGGATTTCATGTACGGTGAAACAAGACAATATATCACAATTCTAGATACGGGAACATGACTGCTGCTAAAGAAAGAAAAGTTCTCTTCAAATAATACCGCAGCTCAGGTGTACAAAAAAAAAAAAAAAGACTAAATAAAGAAAATTTAAAGACGACACTTGAATATATGGGATCGTTGGTAAATAATTTTCTCTTCTTTTCTTTTCTGTTCTTCTGATGTATACCTATATATCTTCGTTGGAAGTTGCATCGTTTAAGCGTGAATCACATAATCTGTAGATGTGATCTGCAGATGGGAATGCGCGCTGAAAACCACCTCATGCAGACGTAGTATCGTCGATATTTCGCTGGGTGATGGTAATCTCATTTTAGATTCGATCCGCGTAATATATATATTACGTGTCATGTTCGTAGCGATAGGCATTACGTATTATTCATATCGGATTGCCTTACTCTTACAGTCATATGGATGTAAATCCTCGTATCAATGCGTTATCTTATACTTTTCAGAGCACCGTTCGCTCTGCGACCGCATTAACGGTGGAAGATATTGAAAAATCAGTAAATCCTTCACGGGTTTAGACGTGATAAGAAAAGAAATGCAGATCAGGTACAACTCCACCAACCTCGCATATGAACTTACGAGCTTTACTAGGTTTGATCTGTGAGATCGCATTGTTTGGGACTTGATCGTGAGTCTATACAATGACAAATCAATTAGCGACATAATGGAGTTTTACGTCGTGCGCACTTCAATTCATAAAAAAATAAATCTGTGTGCTTCTTTGTTTTATTGAAGCACTAAACGAAAGTCAACGATACGTAGTACTACGTACCGATTTCGTGTTCGAAATTCGGCACGCACGATTTAAGCATATACACAGGTTTGCTAATATCTTAGGTATAGTTATTCAGTGCAAGTAAATATTTGACTTCTTTTGACGTCATTGGATGTTGTCACGTTCATGTACGAATTATTTCACGTGTCGAAACAACCAAATCTTTTACTCGGTTATATATACTGTTACCTAATATTGTTTTCAGCTCATTGTACTCGCACGAAAATCCACCTTTGTTACCACGTCGAAAATCGTCTTTACTTTAGGCTTTACGTCGATATGTGCGAGTGCCATATATATGAGAGTATGGGCCGCGTGATACCATTGCAAATTCTCGTGATCCACCTTCGCCTCATATTCACTTGACAAAGACAATAAACGAACTGTAATTAGTTCTCGGTGAAGTCGAGTCAACATCAAAAATATCACCAGTATAGATATGATGCATGGAACGAATGAAGCAGGAAACTAATTCGA
This sequence comes from Tenthredo mesomela, assembly GCA_943736025.1. Classification (NCBI taxonomy): domain Eukaryota; kingdom Metazoa; phylum Arthropoda; class Insecta; order Hymenoptera; family Tenthredinidae; genus Tenthredo; species Tenthredo mesomela. The sequence goes on along the minus strand of OX031016.1, from coordinate 9,013,764 downwards.
CATTTTCGTCGGGCCTTCAACGAACAATGAATGTATTGTAGTACCTATAAGTACTACATACAAGTTTATTGCTTCTGAGAATACAGGTCATTGAATATCCTGCCAGAAAATGAAGTGTCATAAATGAATCAATAACTTCCAGCGATAATATGACTATAAATCAATTTTTGTCGATGGACTAGTATTCCTTTTTTAAAATCCCACGCCGAGTTTGGAAATTGATATCCAGGTGAATCTTTCTCGGACAGTTTTATGGTCATCGGTTTAAGGCTGCATATACGCGTTTTGTATATCATGGAGAACTTTGACGACAATCAGTGACTATGTTTGCGCAGCCTATCTAGCCCGGATTAAACACAGGGCTCAAACTCTCAAAGCTAGGCTGAACTTCCTCTGTTGTACCGCTTCAACGCAAAGCTTTCAAGACTCGCGTAAAATACGTCAGAGTAGAAAAAAAAAAAAAAAGTGCTTTTGATATAGATCAGTCCATGATTTAGCCTCATCTATCCGCTGCGATCGTCGATAGCGGAAATCAGGCTGCATTTTAAAGCTGCGGATAACAAAAAGCAATCACGTGGGTATGGATGATATTAAATAATATAAGATTACACGTGCATTAATGAAGAAGCTGATTTTCAACCGCGAAGCATTTTTTTTGGAGCAGCCCTACACCGTCGTTATCGCTTTCGTTAAAAGTATGAAAATTTGTTCACCATTGTGCAAATGTTATCGACTGAATTGTAAATAATGAAATTTGATCGCATGTAATCCATCCATTTACTCTAACGAGCCTAAATATTTACCCGATAATTATATAGGTGATCCGGAAAATTGATTTTCATTCTTTACCAAGTAAGGGCGTAACGGAGATACGCGCGATTATCGTATGGGTAAAGGGATTAGAATACCTACCAATCTCATTTATGCGGTGGTAAAAATTCTCAGTAATATAAGAACAATACTTGGAAATATAATTGAAAAACTATCCTGTTGTCGACGGAATGTGAAATACGTCAGTGTAAAAATCAGAACTGATCGATTACCATATCGATATAACAATAAAGAATTGTTTGACGTGGGTAGAAATTTCGAATACAATGCATAAGTTTTTAACTGCATTTGAGTAGCCGAAGTCGACTACACCCGGATAAATTGTATCGATATCCCCATTCAGGTCCAGGAATTTGGTATAAATTTGCCACAATCTGTTGTGCGGATGGTCACGTATACCCGAATTTCACGGGTCTCCAAGCGTGTCGTTTATTCTCATTAGTTTAACATTTTTTTGCCGCACCCCCTTAGCATGCGTATATTGGCGGTTCGCATGACTGTATATAGGTAGATTTGTGAGTCAATTTTCGAAGTAAAATCGTTAGGGACTGACGAAAATATTCGGCGAAAACTGAGACGATTTTTAAACAAATCTAATGGCTACACAATTCGCAAACCTGATAAGCTAATTTGTGGAATTAGAATATTTATTAATAAATATTTAAAAAAAAAAAAAAAAAAAAAAAAAAAAAAATTAAAAAAAAAGTATATGTCTCATCTCGGTACTCATTACCGTCACTTGTATTCGCTTTAACTATCTTCTAACGTAAGGCACGAAATAGGGTAAAACGAGGGAGTATAAAGCACAAAAATGAAGAATTGATTTCAAATTTTATTTGTCTATCTTTCAAAGAATGTCACTATCATTTCTACGGAAAATGGTATCATTTCAATTGACTAATTGATTACTGCAATCTTTTTGCCCATAAATAGATATTCATGATGATATAGTACATTAGAGGTGTTCAAAAATTTTCGATGTTCGAATTTTTCACTTCTCAGGGTCTAAAAAGTTGGTTTATAATTTGAGAATAACTGTCTCCAAATGTGCCTGTCGACGGATAATTCACCACGCGGCTCATCACTTGTTTGTATTTTCCATTTGAATAGCAAATGAAATTTTTTCATGTCTAATCGCATCGAAAATTCAATCATAAAGAATGTCTTTCTCTAGATGAATGTTGCACGATTTCAGGACGTATATAAAACCTAAAAAATGAGCAGAAAAAGAAAAAAAAATTCTGCTTATAGAAATGAATTAATTGGAAAAGGCAGTTTTCGCCTTCATCAACCTCGCTTACAGTTCTCATCTTTAATCTCGCTCTTCCGTCACTTGCTAGGTCTTATACATGTCCGGAAATCGTGCAATTAGACATGAAAAAAATTTCATGTGCTATTTAAATGGAAAATACAAACAAGTGATGAGCCGCGTGGTGAATTGTCCGTCGACAGGCACATTTGGAGACAATCATTCTCAAATTATAAACCAACTTTTTAGACCCTGAGAAGTGAAAAATTCGAACATCGAAAATTTTTAAACACCTCTAATATACATACATGTATCATCGAATAATGAAAAAAAAATTGACTCTAATTTCTGAAAGGTTTGACGGATTTATTTCCTCATAAAATTTTCGATCCCCTGATACCAAACAGAGATTTAAAAAAATGAGAAATCACGTTTGCACCAAATTTTTTGGGACCCATGTATGAATTTCGAGCATCGTCCGAATTCGCATAATGTTGTAACTTTGGTTTAAAATACTGAAATGGATGAAATTTGTTTTCTCTTCTATGTTGTACTAAATACCAATAACTCGCGAAGTTTCAAATCTTTTTATCGAGTATAATGGAAGAATCTCCGCAGTCTATCAATCCGCGTCAGTCCATATTCACTCACTCTACCCCATATTTTTATACAAGCATAATTGACAGGGGTATTACAGTTTAAAATTTGACTGTGGAATAGCTTGGTGACCGTTGGATCCATTTCAACAAAACTCATCGCAGTTCATCTCACCATAATTAGCAGCATAAATATTTTGTTTGAAATATAGTGTGTGGCAAAATCAGTGTTGAAAGATTACATCCAACTTTCAGTCCTATATATCTAAGCACTATTGTTTTATCTTATCAACTTATCACAGTTCACCATTAGCAGCGATAGATTGATTCAACACTCGGCCGAAGCTGTAGAAATGTGGAATGTGTAGATATCTATCTGGGAATTAATATTTGACCATCTGCTCTTTCGAAAAGCTATCTAATACGACCAAGGTGTTGGCAGCAGGTGTCTTTTAATATCGTACATATCAGCTGTGCCGTATAGTATAGAAAAAAGGTGGTAGTGATAGATTCGAATCTATTTGAAATATACCGCGTTACACTAATGTACGGATATTATCTGGTCTGCCAGAAACATACTTAACAACTCATTTTTCGAACTCCTACACCAAAAATCTCTATAGAATTACGCCAAATAATGAACTCCTCATCATCGCAGCATTGTCATGAAAGTCTAAGTGGTGCTCAAATCGACAAAAAGGTTTTCTATTCTATTAAAACGCAAGACTTAACATCGTGCTACTAATGTTCGTAGTATATCTTAACCGGAGCAACTTAGTAAAAAAACTCAGGCTTAGTTATTCGTCAGTTGGGAGAAATTTTTGAATAGGTGAAATCAAAGGGACCGATTATTTTAATTTTCGGGTATGTAAAATGTTTGCGAACATTGACTAGAATAATTATATGAAAAGAAGGCTGGCGACGTTGAAAATGTTGATGTAGTATGGGTACTTTTATCGACACGGTTTTTGCTTCCGTGCAGATCCGTTTACGCTGCATGACTTTATGACTTTTTAACATAACTCTTCTGTGACCATGGGGCTTCCCGGTTCTCGTAATGCTATACTGTTATACAATAGTATTTGAACCTTCGGTGACATTCGCCGGGTTTCCTCGCCACCAAAATAAGCATGAAACGTAAGCACCAGCGCAAATTTAGTATCTTAAACAAAACTCGGTTTGTGCCGTATATCCCACGTCCGTGAATATTTTACTTTTCAATGACGGCAAAATTACTCAGGTTTTACCGGCATGAGAGTAGACTTCCGCGAATGATTACGTCTGTCTGCAGATCATTTTTAACGGACAGACTTCACGCTTTTTCGCATATCCTTTCGGCAGTCTGAATCATCGGCTATGATTGACAGCTTCCATTAAAACCGTGTGTTTCCTTATACTCGTACGAGTAACGATCAAACATTCGAATGCTATGGAGAATATGCGATAACGACTATGGCTATATTTTTCGAAAATCTAATTGTCACCCTTTCCATATATTATACGGTTTATGAACGGTGTCGATATAATTATCAGGTCGTTAACTGCAGCGGGATGAGTGACTATCGTGAGTTATCAAATCACTGGGTGAAAGCATAATGACAAAATACGGTCGTGATAATACGATAATACACCTATCAATCAGACTGAGAGGATTAAAATCCGACGGATAGGTTTTATTGCATTAATATACCCCGAGTACTATAATCGTGGACGATTAGGGATGCTCCAATTTTATATACTTAGAACGAAGTCTTGGAAGTCAAGTTTTACAACTTCTTTGAACGATTCTAGCCTGTCGAACTTTTATAAATGCCGTGAAAAACGCGAATGAATTCATTGACGAAACATAAATCTGGCACAAGATCGCACGTGTGACGATTGTAAGGTCTATTTATGTCTTTCCGAATAACTAAACGAGCTACTCCTCATCAATCGAAAGATAGAGAAGCGTGGGAGACCATGAATCATTAACGATTTCATCATGAAATCGTGAAATTGCCATTGATCGTAATTTCATGATAGGTATCATTACAAACAATCTGGAGTAACAGTTGCACAGATAATACTGAAATCACCAGCATATGTTGAAAAGTGAAATGTGGTTATCGGTATTTGTGAATGATCGGCTTTGCAGGGCAATGTATTATCAGTTTCCTGCTAACCAGGGTATAGACAAACGTCTTTCGATGTATCACGCCTTTAGTATCTGGCATTGGTTTAGCAGGCACCGGCGCCTAGGGTAATAAAATCCAATGACGTCCATGTGACTCATTCGCGATATCAACCACCGATTTGCGTAAAAGAACGTAACCCATATGCAATAGAGATAAGTTAGGCTTAAGTCAAAATTCGGAACCCGGAAAGCTGGGCCGGGATGATGCAACAGAAGATGGGAGGAAGAGGATAAAGCAGAAATGTAAAACCACAGAAAAACGCATAATCAAATCATGAGATAGTTAGCTGGAATTTGTGGAATTAATAAATAATTAACTTGCGTACGAAATTATTCGCCGAAAGAGCGTTTGTGGAAAAACGCAGAGGGTGTTAATGGCAGTACGTGTAAATGTGGTTGAATCCTGTCGCGAAATACGAATCACAGATCTGCAATTTAAACTTGGTGAAACTCGCGTAAAGGAGTCTCAATCAAAAGTTCAAATTCTTAATCAGTCAATATAATAACTTTGGAGATTGAACTGGCGGTTACTCGAGAACGAGAGCTGTTGAATATCTAGCTATTAGAATCGGCAGGATTTTGTAATAACTGTTATAATTCATGCACGTGCGACAGTAAAACATGCAAACATTAATTCATGCCAAGCAGGACTCGTAATGATACGACAGGACTCGATGAAGGACTACACTCAGAAAAATAACAACCAAAATTTGGTTATTATATGCACAATCACATTTTTTGTCCAGTCAATCAAATTTTTTGTTCAGTCAACCCAAAATTTTGTTGGGAAAACCAAATTTTGTTGGGACAACCAAAATTTTGGCTATTCCAACAAAAGTTTTGGTTGACTGAACAAAAAATGTGATTGTGCATATAATAACCCAAATTTTGGTTGTGTCAACAAGACTTTTTTCTGAGTGTACCGTCAATGTCCCAATTACCGGACAGTTAAGGTTGACGTCCCAATGGCCGGACATCCATGCGAAATCGTATTTCTGTCTCTCTTGCACACACTTTCTGTCCGGTAACTGGGACCTGTCCGGCCATTGGGACGTTCACAGTATATCTGTTCCTCGCTTTCACAAAAGATCAGTTCAAAAAACAAGGACATACATACTAGTTTGCAAAATCTGAGTAGCCCAATCCTAGGTCTGTGTTTATGACCCACGATGACCATTTGCTCTCTTAAAATGAATCAGTGGAATTTCACTGATTTACCAGTGGATCTCACTGATTGCCCAGTGAAATCTCACTGATTCAACCAGTAAACATAGAAGTGGGGATAGTTCACTGATTCAACCAGTGAATTCCACTGGTTGAACCAGTGAAAAACTTGGAAGTTCACTGATTTACCAATAAACTTTCTAGTCACTGGTTGAATCAGTGAAATTCCACTGATTCATTTTAAGAGAGTGGTTACTTTAATTTTTCAGTAATCTGCATACCCCACACAGCACCCAATATTGTAGCAATATTGCTCATATTGCTGAAATATTGCTGCAATATTGCTGCAATGTTGCTACAATATTGGGTGCTCATATTGCTGAAATATTGCTGCAATATTGCTGCAATGTTGCTACAATATTGGGTGCTGTGTGGGACCGAGCTTGTAGACTTAAACAGACTGTTAACAATTTTCTCACGACTAAAGTAAACTCAAATTCAAAAATTGTACTAACCAGGATAAATCCGGTTAATGAAATTAATTCTGTGTTCACAGTACTTCACTCTTTTCTATATACTCATGTTTAAGATATATTTTTCACAACATCGTTGTAAAACACGATCAATGAACCACTTGGAAGTGAAGTGGTGAAGAAAATTATCCTCATTTTCCTACCTATTACCAAGGTAGTACTTAGAATTCATTTACAATTAATTTATGGCACTTTGATTCATAGGTGAAATATGATTCAGCAGCGGAAGTGGTAGGGGTTCGTAACAGTCAGACGTGTTTCCCCGTTTTATGCAACCTGGATTACTCCAATGTAGGCACAATATCGTACCACTAGGAGTAATCGCGAAAATATAGAAGTATGTAAGTATATTAGGTATGAGGCAGTTATTTCTATGTCAAACGTATACGACGTCATGCTATTTAAGAATATTTCAAGTGCAAAATCTCCTATGTCTCATATTTTCTTCTCCTATACTCATATATTAGAGATTTCGCGTCACTAATGCCATAAGGTCGTAAGCGCCAAAAAATTATTTTTTTTGCGGATATGCCCAAACGATGTTATATGGCACGAAAAAGATTTTTTTTTTTTTGCGCTTACGCCCTTATGGCATTAGTGACGCGATTTCTAAATTCTAATGTGTCTATAAACGAACCAATCACCTGATTTCCATCCCTTTCCCAGGTAGCAGACACGCGCATCGGCTTATTTTGGCCTTCTACTCGACTGAAAGATGATCAACAGTCGACGAATATGTCCGCTTTGCAGTCAATCTGAAGACAATAAGACATTGACAAAAAGACGACTAATCAAAGTCTGTTAGTCATCTTTCAGTCGACTAGAAGGCCAAAATAAGCAGATGCACGTGTGTGCTACCTGGGTTTGATAGAATATTTCAAGTTTAATTGCGGACATCTCGAATACTGAAAAATATAATCATCAGAATTCTAAGTATCGTATTCCGCGTAATGCAAAATAGTTGCTAAAAATTTATCCTCATATTTTTAATTATTTGCATACCAACCCAACGATATGTAATTAAATTTAAACAAATGTTTATATTTCGTAAATTCAGGCCAATCGCACTCCTCATTTATATTTACGACTATATTTTCAATATCGGCTTTCTCAAAAACCTGTTTTTTTTTTCTTTCAAATGATGCATTTTAGACATATCAAACTTTTTTTTATCAAAAGGCCGAAATTAAAAAAATCTAGACGACTCACATGTAGTACCTACACGTTCAGTTGCATACTATTTAACCCTTTCAGCCGCGCAATTCGATTTTATTTGGCATTGAAGTGTAAATATAAGTTTTCGAAGTATTTTTCGACGCTGAATCCGAATCCAGTGTTTTTTTTTTTTTTTTTCTATGGGTAGTTTTTACCCCATTTCAGGGGTTGTTCTTCAGTTTTTTGTATTTTAAACACCGGGTTCGGATTCAGCGTCGAAAAATACTTCGAAAACGTATATTCACACTTCAATGCCGAACAAAATTGAATTATTAATTAATTATTAATTTGTTCTACGGTGCAGAATAGTCGACACGCTTTAGTTCTGTTGCAGGTAAGTATGAATTATACATTTGACAGTTACGGAAAAAGTTCTTCAGCCATTTATCTCTAGATGGCAGCACAGAACGGAGAACGAAAGAGTGAATTTTATCATTAGCTTTTAGTCGCATATTCATGTTCGATTTTTTACTCTTTCCGTTCTAACAATGCATTGAATAAAATTTTTTCACGAATGAATTGCAGCGTAGATAAAACCCTAATTTATCAATTATTCAAGTTATAATTTTTTGGCGGATCAATTGATGATCATATTTTCCAGTTCCGTACATTGTTCATTGTTAACGTGCAATCGCACCATTAATTTTATCGAAATATACCGCGAAGAATTTTTCTTGTTAAAAAAGCCATCGGCAAACTATAATTCAAGTTTTTATTATATCAGATCTTATTTGTTCATTAGTTTCATCACTACATCAAATTTCCTTAGGGCCGAAGTCCCCTCTGCCTTTCTCTCTATACTTACAGCTCGTGAAATCTGAATGCCAAAGATATTGGCACGCGCTCAACCTTATTTTCATATAAATTGACGAATATAAAACAGATTGCTGAAACCGAACCGGTTCTATTACATACACGAAGAAAATTTTTACAAAAGTCTTTCGTAATAATTCATATAGTAATAAATGACATAAAGTATTGTACTCGTGTGACATGCTTGTGATATGCGGTAGTTAAGTAGTTTCCATAATACCGTATGCAAATATTTGTAAATCGGCTCTACTATTGGGATCCTTGGAATGGGCGTAGCTTTGAAATTTTAGCCTTCTTTGAGTAGTTCTATTTTCGTCACTAGTTGGCGTATCGAGGTTCTAAGCCCTCTCATTGGTTACTGTAGCCTTCTTTGAGTAGTTCTATTTTCTGCCACTAGTTGACGTATCGAGGTTCTAAGGTTCCCAATAGTTTATTGAAAAGGCGCCGGGACTAAATTTTCCGATTTTTCGTGGACGAAGCATTTAAAAATTGCGTTGCACAATGTCGGTGAATTCTGTACAGTTATAGAAATCCTTCCTAGATTGAATTGCTATGAACATAGCTGAGCTAATGATATAATGTTGTCAAGGTGTACCAGTCCACTTGCTGAATTGCGGAACGAAACGTATTTACTGTACAGGATGATTGCGATACGATTTACCTTGATAAAGTACTACATTTATTGGAAGATATATGCAATAATTCTGAAGGTAGCGAAATTCCTATGCTATAATATTTTCAAATGCATTATCCTTTCTACGGTGGATATTGTAAACTATACCAGCAACTAAGAATTACTAGTGAAATGAGCGAATAAATTAAGTATGCGTCAACGAAAGAAGCAATTTCTATATAATACCATCGTGTAAACTATCATTTATTATGTAACACTTAATTTTGAAAGCATTAGAAGCAATAAATTATTAATTCATACAACTTGTAGATAAGTTTCAGTCAATCGATGGAATAACTTTTACGATGATTGCATACATATCAGAAGCTTGCGAATATTACCAAAGGAGTGAGCTGGTACAAGAATAGCAGCAAAATTGTGTACATAATTGCATTTGTGCGTTTCTTAGAGTGCAGAAACAGTCAATGAAGAAAGGCTCTCTGTAAAAATTGGGGAAAACTCGAGCTCTCTATCACTTATTTCTACTCTCTCAGGTCTTATAACTCTCCTGATTAATTAAATCGGAAATTCTCCCGTCTCGCGATTGTCGTTTCATTAACAGAGTGATCTGCATCTGCAAAAGTTCGAACCAAAAGGCTTTAAAACCCCTTTTTTATTACCACCTCAGCATCTTCGGCAGTAATTATCAATAGCCATATCATTTTTTTGTTTCTCGGTAATCTTTCCTCTCCAGTTATTGGGAAAAAAATAAAAAAAATAAAAAATCTTTTGTCTGAATGTAAAAAATTCGAACCATTATTCGTCTGTTGTAATTATTTTCAATCAACTAGAGTGCAATTAGAAAATCTAATTAATATGCAAAAATAATTACGTATATAGTAAAATCTTTATCAATTTATTTAACTTAGCGACACAGTTTCGAGTTCTTATAATTATTATCCTCAGGAATATAATTTTCAAATTTATTGCGAAAGAAACATTTTTACTGTGGTTTTTATTTTCTTCTTCTAATTTTTTGTGTATTTAATTGTTTAATAATCTTACGCAATGTTGAGTCTAAGAATGGGTATAACGTTCATATAATTGTAAAATAAGAGCCCGTTTAAACAGGAAAGGTCAATACCACTTTAGCAGCATTTCAAAATGTGTCAAGTTCACATACAGCTATATGTATGACTGTTATATAATTCAACGGTTCCCAGCAAATATGAATTATCACAGCTTGCACTATGGCATTAAGCCAGCGCGGGCGTCGACAGCACTTATTATAATAATTGATTTACCTAACATTTGTTTAGAAAAAATTTGATATAATCGTGCCTGATCATGAGCATATAGAAGAAAGAAAAGGGAAATGAGGTTTGAGTCAGCAAACGGTGCCTACGGCTAACCATTAGTAATCACGTGACACTTAGGTAAAAGATTCGCACGAACAAACGTGATTGCAAAATGTGGGAGTATTGCAATTCGGATTAAAGGTCATTCGAAGGTACGATTAGTTGAAATGATTAAGTTCTATAATATCTGACTTGGTTATCAAAATTTCGGCTTGAGAGCAATTTATTAACATTTTTCAAAATCTCTCCCACTGGTTTAATTGAAAAAATAACCACGCACAATATTATGTCAGGATTTCAAGTTGCTCAACAGTTTTGCCATTTATTGGTTTGGAAAACGTTAGGTATAAGTAAATAAATAAATAAATAAATAAATAAATAAATAAATAAATTTCAAGACTGGAAAGTAAAAATTGTGCAACCTTTCGACTCTCTTCTATCAAAATTATCGATGCAGATATTTTGATGTAGTTGCGAAATTGATATGTCAATGCGCTAGATGGCTTATTCGATGCTTCGAGTGCGTAAATACATTTTCACCAGTAATTTCTTCAACTAGCGATTGGTAAATCGCAAGAACAAAAAAAATAATGTACAACGACGTAAAGTTGATATGATGAAACAGCAGATTAGGTCACTGGCTATATTAGCCACTTGATTTTTTTCTATATCTTTATCTTAACTACTGCAAGCACGACTCAGGAATAACAATGAATGTACGACAGTGATGATGATGACTTGTGAGTAAGTACATACACTAAACACTTGAGGTCAAAAGACGCATTGATCGAGGTTTGCGGAGAGTTAGTTGCAATAAAAAAGAAGTTCCATGAACGACTGGTTACTATCACTTTTAATGCTAATACGTTTCTTTGATCAGCGTGTTAGATATAGGTATTAGCAGTAGTTACATAATCGCATAATAGATACATAGCTGCAGTATGCAATTACGTGCAAGCGATTGATTCCAAATCAACTTGACATAGTTTTTTTTTAATAATATGATTAAATCTGATTGAAACTATCACACGTACATAGAGGCATAGAGTTTTATTGTTGAGTTGAAAAAAAAAAATAAAAAAAAATGGAAGTTTCATTCGCTCACCTTCGCACTTTGCTATAAGTCTGTCCTGTCGGTTCCAGATTACAAAATTTGCCCAGGTTTTATATACTTGCGGATTAAATGCAGCAAAAAATGAACAACGAGACCAATAATTAAAAGAGAAGGTATATGAATGGTATTTTCAACACGATGAGCCTAAAATTCAACTTAACGCGCGTTGTGTTGAAAAGCAAAGCCTGATATACTTACGAAAGATGATTCTCGACTCGTGTGATTGTCATCATGTGAAAAACTTCACACTCGTCCGAAAATCAACACTTTCGCACTAGTATCGAAAAGTACTATAACACAATATTTATACATACTGTATAATTATTGCACATAATACATATGTCCGAAATAAAGCCAAGTCCCACGCAAGTGGGACAAGGTCACGAAGAACTACGCAAGATATATCAGCCGGGGAAGAAACTATGAACTAGATCTGAATATGAATAAATATAGAAGGAGAAGTAAAACGGCATATCGACAGCTTAATAACATAGTCGCGTATGCGCCAAAAACGGCCTTTTTCGAGGTCAGACAGATGTATAGGTATCTCCAAAAAATTGTGCTCTGCATTGGAAGTTCTTTGATAAATGAAAAGAGCCATTATCCACAATTCGGTATGAAACTCACGTATGTCCATGCATTTTATACCTATATGAAACACTCGTAACTCCACACTTACGTGGTTTTGTTATAAATAATTTCTAAACTAAATAATGCTATAAATTGATAGGAATCTACTAATGAACATTTTTGAACTTTTCTGAGTGTCAAATGACTTGTAACATAAAAACATATCTCCATACCTTGTTGATTATGAGATACGTTATATTTCATGAAGTAGCAAAATGAAGCGAGATTTTAACTTAAAACCTAGTGTCAGCCCATAATTTTCTTTTTGGGGGATAAAGTTGAAGGAATTAGATGATTTTTAGGAATTTTCTGAAATTTTTAAATCGGGCCCAAATTGAAGAAAAGTGTGATTAAAATTTGAAACTGCATTTTCACGATTTTGCGCTCCGTTTGGAATGAAATAGATATTTTTACGTGAAAGTACGGAAAAAATTCTTCAGAATACATGTATTCACCAACTTTTACCCTACCGTTCCACTAGTACGACATAATTATTCGAAAAGGAAAATTGTGGAAAATTATCAATTTCGGAAATAACACGAAAATTTATGAATGTTTCAAACATGTTTCTTAGGCCTTTTGAGTATAACATGAAATTTTTATGAAATTCAAAAAACCCAACTGAAAAAGTAGCCCCCTTGACGTGGAATGCCCCATATGCAAATAACAGCCCAGATAAGATCATGGGATATAAAAGACAATTAATAAAAAAATATTAAAACAAAAATAGTAAAAATTTAATTAATTTTTTTTACTTACTTGCCGGGCTTGATATTTAAATAAATCACGTACCATTCGAAAAAACATGATGTATAAACTAAAAAAAAAAATAAAAAAATAAGTTGCCAGGTTTAAACAAGTTATTTGGGGCCATATTTATAGTCAGGTCTTATGTAAATTATGTTCAAGATCGTCTTAAGAACAGCTCTTGGCCAATCAAGTCGAGTCTAGAGCTGACTTAAGACGATCTTGAAAATAAGTCCTGACTATGAATACCGCTAGTGTCATGAATTTACCCTCATCTGTTATTCAAATGAATTGTACATCAAATACTTAAAAGCTAATTATTTTCTCTACACGATAGTATTTAGTTGCCTAAGCAAAAGTTGACCCCAGTCATGGTTGCCTAGGTTTTAAATATTCGTTTTTGTATACCTATATCTACATATTTCTTATGCTGGATCTTGTTCTATTACATACTACACAAAGTCCAACGTCAAAGATCTATGCAATTGCGTCCGTTCCACGTCTCTTGACCTACCGCAACTTCACTAATTTGCAGCTACTACATAACGTACCCATTCACTCTCACTTTTACTTCTGCGTATGCGAAATTCATCAATATAATTGAATAGTTTGTCTGAATTGATAATCAACAGTAGTGCATCAACGACATCGATACGACAAGAGTAAATTTATTGCATAATATCATGTTATACATCTTATAGTAAGGTCCAAGATTTGGAATGGTTTGAAATATCATTAAGAGCATAAATGAACGGGCTTAAGGGGAGACGGTACTGAAACTTTGTCAAAAACCATTCTTTTTTCTTTCAACCACTCAAAATGGTTCAATCAAAAGTCGCATCCGAAATTTTTTTAGTAGTATGTGTAATTGGAGAAGAGGATCAACCTTCTGCGATGAAAATGTATGCGCAGGAGACCTTTCGCAGTGGTTCGAAGGAAATCTTGTGCAAGAGGTCTCCTGCGCGTTTACACTTTCATCGCAGAAGGTTGATATTTTTTTCCAATACACATGTTACCAATATCTAAAAATTGTCATGAGCGATTTTTGATCGGACCCTTTTTGATAATTTAAAATAATAAAAAACTGTTTTTGTCAAAGTTTCAGTACTGTCTTCCCTTAAACAGATTGCTAAATTTTGCGACTCAGAGCACTTGGCGCAGAACCATTCAACCTGAACTCAGTACTATACAGGGTGTCCCAGAACTAAGTGCATTAAATGATAGGGGTAATAGAAGGGTGAAGGCCGAGCTGAGTAAATTGACCTAAAGAACATGTGGTCTCCGAATACGCGTTCGCGAGATACGACCAGTTAAAAAAATCACGTTGGGCACCGGCATGTAGGCAACCGCGTATACACTAGGCAGCTATTGGCAGTTTTGTTGATAAGCGCGCTTGACTTCTAATGCGAGTCATAACAATTTTTTCTGTTTGAATCTGCTTTAGTTCTGCTAGTCATTTTTTCATCCGTAACAGGAACTATAAATTATTTTAAGGCCGGTTAATTACCTGTTTTTGTAGTCACATAGTTGTGACAATCATAAATTTTTCCCAGTCTCTCAGGCATTAGAAATGTTAACCTCTTCCCGGCCGAATTTTTTGGTTCCGTAAAAAAAAAATGTTTCAGGATATTTTTTTTTTAAATAACACAACAACGTACGCGCGCTAGAGGTTACTTTAACTTTTGTTCCATATATGGAACAGTGGCCGGGAAGAGGTTAATGAGTGCCCTGCTAAAAAAAGTCAGATGGCAACTGATAAATATGGATAAAAACGGAAAACATCCGTGTTAAAAAACAGGATTAGCTATAGTCCGGTTTTTGGACCCGGATCGTTTCCGTATTTATACGAATCTGTTAGTTTCTATCTGACAATTTTAGCAGGGTGATCGACTGTATTGATGGAAGAAGTAGCCCAATGGGCACATGATACGTCGTATAGACAACCATAAGATATGTCATGATCATATGGATATCATATGGACGTCGTTTTCTTTTCATGCAGCGATTTGCGCAGAGCGCAAAAATGTACCATCGGTCCACCAGACAGCGGTATGGCTTGCTAGGGTTAAGCTGTATGCCCCGAATTAGCATATCTATAAAACACGTACTCAGATTATGTTCGATAGTTTGCGGCTATTGGGTCAATGGCAAAAGCTGAAACTACCAGCCACTCCGTTTCTCTGTGTTAATCGGACGACTTGGATTGCAAAACTTATCCGATTCGTTGCACACAGCACCGGTGGTATTGGCCGAGAAAAAGTTTATACCTGCTGGTATTCGCAGGCGTCGATTTATTACCGACCTTGTCGTAGTCCACGAAAAACGTACGTGCATTATAGTTCTAGTCTCGCAGGTCTCCACGGTTCAAGTATGACTTCTATTCTCACATATTATTAGCACACGCTTTTATTATCATCACGGTGCATAAGGCTTTAACCTTAAGTAACATATACACGATGATTCTTCTAGTCTACGATAAAAATCTAGGATAAAATTGTTAATAACAATAATAACCATGTGTGTCAGTAATTGTGGGAGAATCGCTGATGTTATTTATAGTCATGACCACCTGCATAATACGTGGTAACTAAAAACAATTGGATAATTGCCTATCGGATAATAGAAGAATTGAACAAAAATCTTTGAATGATGTTTCTTTAAACAATGGAATTCAGATTTATTATATCATTTAATAATAGTCAATAGTACATTGTGCACCAAGGAGGTAAAGTGGCACTTTTAAGGCCGAGTACTGAAAACATCGTGCGAGGCGTTAAAAGGCCCACCTCCATGGTGCACACGATACTTTATATAACGCAAGCATATTTTTCTCGCTATTTGATGCCTCTGTAGAGGACCTAAAAGTGGTACTTTTAAGTCCTAGGACTTAAAAGTGGCACTTTTAAGTCTTAAAAGTACCTACTACTTTAGGTCCTATACAAAGGCATCAAAAAGCGAGGAAAACATGCTTGCGCTGCGTTATATAAATGAATATTCGTTGATAGTTAACGAATCCATATTTCAGAGGAAGGAATCGGCAAAAAATGTCCAACTAAATGGATTCGTTAACAATAACTAACCCTTTCTATCAGTACTACTGAATATTTATAATATGTAATAGATAGTTTAATATGTTTAAGAAAATTTATACAAGATACGCAGCAGGACCTTTCACGAAAGAGGGCACTACTTGATTACTGCCAATAGGTGCAATAGTGCAGGGGTATCAGTAATGCCCGGTTGCATAAAGGTGGGTTACCCAAAAATTTCAATAACCTCCGCAGATACTACTCGTTCAACCTACGACTGTCAGAAGTTAACAGCGATTCATGACAGCTGTCAGATGAAAAAACGGTTGAACGGGTAGTATTTGCGGGGTTACCTACGGGGTATTTGAAGGTTCGGGTAACCCACGTTTATGCAACCGGCCATAAGTAGCATTGGTGCAATTAATTCAAATCCACTACTGGGGGCTTATTCACTAACTCATAACTGCGGAAATAACGGAAAAATAGCACTGAAATCATGGAAAACAATAGGCGGCTGCCAATCAGCTGCTCCTATTTCATGGATTTACATTGTTTTGTGCAGTTATGATAACGCAAAAGTTAGTGAATAAGCACCCTGATCCTGTGTCCTCATGGATCATAGCTGTATTAGCTGTAGATTGTGTCACCAAAAATCACGGCCACAAATATTGCGAATATCTATGAGTATAATATGATAATTACCGATTGTTCATGAATGTACTATGACGAATATTGTAAAAATAAAAATTTGTTTACTTCGCCTTTTATTTCGAATAATATCATTTTTCGATTACATCTCAAACATGTTCTTTATTATATTTATATTCTTATAGCTATAAGATTTTCCTTAGCATCTGAATGAATGCTCGCAAGTGTTGTAATTTACCAGTATAGATGACTCGTTGTGGCATAATTATAATATCATCAGGATATTACACATAATTTTCAATATAAGTTGGAAAAGCCATGAGCATTATTAGTTGGTGATCAGTTGCCATAAGTGACATCAAGTGAGATGAGCTGTTGTATCTTATGGTTGTACTAAATTAGGAGACCACTCATATAATAATAGGTATGGGTAACTATTGGAAAACTAATCGATACTGATCAATTTCTATTACTATTTTTCTGTATTGAAAGAGAATTCAAATGATCAGTTGCATATCTGTGGACCGAAGGTTGTCGATTTGCCTTATGGCTATAATAATGATGCGAATAGTGAAAAGATATTGTGAAAATTTGTTTAACTGACGCTGATTGTAAGTTGGTTTCAATATCCGGAATAGTAAGTTACGTTACGGCAACAGGATGCGTTTTTATCATTTTTTTCTTTTTCATTTCCTCGGACTGCGACAAGTGAAAGTAACCGTACATATGTGCATAGCTGTTTGCAAACGTTCGTTTCACATTATATGATAGATTCTTGGTACAGTTGTAATTTGTATTTGGAAATAAAATCTAAAGACGAATCAGAGTAGGTATTAAATTGAGAGGTAACAAAAAACCAAACGGCATGGTATACCACGTTGGAAAAAAAGATGTTAATTTCAACATTTTTTTATCGTCTCGGGATATCCTCCAAGGAAATTCACGTGCATTCAACGTTTTACACATTTTAACGAATCGAGACGCAGATGAAGTAAGTTACTTACTGAAAACTCTAACAAACTCAATTTTCTACACGGCGTGCGCAAAGTTCGATTTTGCGCACGCTTCGCGTGCATAAAATTCAACTTAACGCGCGCTGTGTTGAAAAATGAAGTTCGATACACGTGCGAAAGATGATTCTCGACTCGTGTGATCAGTGATTGTCACCCTCGCTTCGCTCGGGCGAAAAACTTCACACTCATCCGAGATTCAACACTTTCGCACTAGTATCGAAAAGTACTAATTCTTTACAGTTTCATTTATCCTAGAGATCTGACCTTCCGCTCAATTGATTCTCTAGCACTTAACCATTGAATACCAAACTTGAAAATTCTATCACAAACAGCATTTTCCAGACCCTAGAATGTCGTTTAAGGTATTTGCCTCTTCTCATTTGAACATTAAACATCTGCATTGCCTTATACTATTTACTGCATAAACCGTAGAAGGAAAGTACCTACAAGCATTTGAATTTCAGATTGAGAGGATTGATTCTTGCAGCGGAATATATAGACTTGTAAATTTGTCACTATTTTATTCAAATCAGGCTCACCCTCGGATCACAGCGGTAAAATAATCACTCGAAGATGATGTTGGGTCATCTTCATCGGCTCTGTCCATGCCTACGTCTGGATTTCGGATACTAATAGAAAAATGGGGTTAACATCGCAAATACATATATATATAGGGGAGAGTTGCCACTATTGGACCGCCACCCAAATTGGACCGTTTCAATTTGGTAATTTTTTGCAACCGTATCTTCTCAATTTTGAGAATTGTAAAAATGGATACCATCAGTACTAGAAATTCTCTAAACATTCCTATTTTTACAATTCTCAAAATCGAAGAGATACTGTTGCAAAAAATTACCAAACTGAAACGGTCCAATTTAGGTGGCGGTCCAATAGTGGCAACTCTCCCCTATATAAGATATACATTATATTATATGCTTAGTTAATTTTCAAATCTCATTCCATGCGAATTTATATGTATTTAGTGCCCACGTTAATCGAGGTAACTTTCAACGAAATTTCATAGAAATGAACTAACGGCAGATTGGACACAACTTTTTTTCTTACAAAATAATCAACGCATTAAGGAGGAGGTTTACCCAATCAGTTACCGATTTGTCCATTTTCTCCGAAACGGGGTAATCAATCGACTTGTCCCTTCGGCAGCCTATGTTTGACGAGTAATGAGTTCGAACTGGTACGTTTGATCGGATGAAATCGTGATTTTTTTTATTTTTTTCGACCTAAAAGTATTGGCGTACTATTTATTGCGACTTATATCAAAGCCCACGCATCAAAAATGCAAAATCGACTCCCTGAGCCCGATTCTGTGAGAAATTCTGAACATAACCATCCCAAAACATCTTTGTTTTCGACAACGATGAAGGTGGAAGTTGTATTCCACGTTTTTATGGTAATTTTCGCGATTGTCAGAGCCTGGGGGCGGCCATTGCCGCTACAGCTGCTGATATAACGCGGTGGTTCCCAGAACGCCCGTGAGATGTCGCCACGCGCCCATCTAAACTTCATCCTTTTACTATAGTATAGCATACTTTTACGGTGACATCTCACGGGTGTTCTGGGAACCATCGCATTATATCAGCAGCTGTAGCAGCTGTAGCGGCAATGGCCGCCCCCAGTCTCTGACAATCGCGAAAATTACCACAAAAACGTAGAATACAACTTCCACCTTCATCGTTGTCGAAAACAAAGATGTTTTGGGATGGTTATGTTCAGAATTTCTCACAGAATCGGGCTCAGGGAGTCGATTTTGCATTTTTGATGCGTGGGCTTTGATATAAGTCGTAATAAATGGCACGCCAATACTTTTCGATCGAAAAAAATAAAAAAATCTCGATTTCATCCGATCAAACGTACCAGTTCGGACTCATTACTCGTCAAACATCGGCTGCCGAAAGGACAAGTCGATTGATTGCCCCGTTTCGGAGAAAATAGACAAATCGGTAACTGATTGGGTAAACCCCCCCCCTTAACGGGATGTGATAGGGTAAACGAGAGGGTGTTTTTACCATTTTTTTTGTTTTACTCTGCATTTCGCGACGAAGGCACAGAATGGATTTTTGCAAAGGGCATTCGACGTATTATATGGTGAAGTATTGCCGTAAACGTATAAACGTATTGAAATCGAAAAAAAGTTCGTTTTCGTAAATTACGATCTGTAAAATAGGGTAAAAAAATGGCCGCTCGGGGCTCGACTCTCATATGTTGACCTTATTATTCAAGTTCGCGTGGTATCCAGCACTGAAATGTATAGTTGCGTCAATTCTACGACCTCGCACAAAGCGAACGATCAGTTTATTTGTGAGTATTCCGTGAAAATGAAAGAATGAGAAGTAATGCTGCATTTCGTCGACTCCGACCGAGTAAAAGCGGTTTTTGACAGTTAGCGCGAGGGAAGAAAGAGACAGAAGACTGTGGGGCGAACTTCATACCGGTCAACATCGAACATGTTCAGTGTATCTAACTGTCAAAAACCGCTTTTACTCGGTCGGAGTCGACGAAATGCAGCATTACTTCTCATTCTTTCATTTTCACGGAATACTCACAAATAAACTGATCGTTCGCTTTGTGCGAGGTCGTAGAATTGACGCAACTATACATTTCAGTGCTGGATACCACGCGAACTTGAATAATAAGGTCAGCATATGAGAGTCGAGCCCCGAGCGGCCATTTTTTTACCCTATTTTACAGATCGTAATTTACGAAAACGAACTTTTTTTCGATTTCAATACGTTTATACGTTTACGGCAATACTTCACCATATAATACGTCGAATGCCCTTTGCAAAAATCCATTCTGTGCCTTCGTCGCGAAATGCAGAGTAAAACAAAAAAAATGGTAAAAACACCCTCTCGTTTACCCTATCACATCCCGTTAACTTAAACTGATGGTTTTGAAATCGAGCAAATTCCTTGGCCATCGACATCAAATCGTCACCCCAGACTATCAGTTAACTTATACTATTACCTGAGGTATGAAACTCAAGTTGTTAGTGGTTCTACCACTCAACTTATCGTCATTAATCATTGCACTATCTCAAAGACAACTTGTCTGATTTTTTTTTTTTCAGCTGATGAACACTCATTTTCGGTTAAAAAAACGAAGTAGAGATAAGCTTAAATGGGCGTTTATCGATACTTAGAAATGAAAATTTTCAACTACATCGGTTTATGTGTCGTCTTTTTTGTCTCTGCAGGCGTAACATAATTGAATTAATAATTTGAAATATAAAAAACCGATGTAAGAATAAATTACTTACAAATTAAATATATTATTATGCATAGTATGTACACATTCATTGTTTCAAACTCAATACCATATTCAAGCCGGAATATAATCTGTGCATATCGAATATGAATCGTGAGTATGATAAATAATAAGTACAGATGTTTATGGGTGATTAACAGCATCGGACGCAGATACAAAAGGTAAGATGCACGTGTACTACTTTTCTGAAGATTTCGACACCGTAAAAATACTATATCTATAGGTATACCTATATCAAGTGTGTCGAGTTGATATCTGAGATAAGAAATTGTTATTAATCAACTCGTTTCGAAATATTATCATATTTAAGACTTCATCTTATGCCTCAGGATGTACCTTGTACCTATCGTGATAAGTTGCTCGTATTCCTTCGTTGAGGATCATCCGAGAAAGCGCAACGACCCAAATTAACTGGTATATACGACTGCAGGCAGACTTTTCCACGACACTGATCGTAACTCCGTAGAAGTTTGTGTGTCAAAGAATTATTAAACCCTCGAGAAAATTAGCGGGCAAATAAGTTTCAAAAAAAATTAGTGAAATATGTATTATATTAGGTATGATATACAATAGGATGAAGCAAACATTTTTAAGTTGATTATTCTATGATTTATACCCTGCTGTTTCTGATATAAAATAATACCAACATTTATACCGTATCTCCTCAATTTTCGAAACTTTCTTTTTTTTTTCCTTATACTACGATATCGCTACAATGATGTTGTAATGAACAGAGAACCGTGACCAGAGCACTATTTTCTGCGCAATTTAACTGATGTATGGCATATAAGATATTTCCAAATTTCCATGTTCTTACCGTCACTTTATCACGTTAGGTAATATTATAGAATAGATATTTTTTATTTTTTTGTTCTAATTCCTAGGACGGTGTCCGTGGTTTAACTTCACTTATGCGTTGTTAATTAATTATAATTGGTGTGAGACAGGAGCCGTAAATTTGAGAAAAGAAAATGATGTGAAAAACAATGTAAGTTATCACCGTGATTTGACACCATTGTTGTAAAAACTGAAATCTTCTTCTTGAAATTATTAGATGACGACGGACGCAATACCGGTTTACACGAACTCACGCAGGCTTGCAACGGAGAAGGGTATCCCTCAGCTGTATATAGGTAAAAGTGGCCGGCTATATATACTTACAGAGTCATAAACGAGAGAAATTCTGATCAAGTGAGGATTTTGAATAAAATCAATCAAATTTGAAGGGATATAAAATTTTTTCATAAAATAATTGAAATGATCGGTTTGAAAAAAAAAAATAATAAACTGATCTGCATCTCTCGGTATTAAATTTAAATTGCGTGAATGAAACGCCTCTTGGATAACACTGTAGGATGTGTAGGGGGGGAAAGTAGCGATTGCAAGCGGTAAGAGATATTTAGAGGGGCACGCCGCGTGTTTTATCGTCAGTTGTGGAAGAACTGTGGCTGCAGTTTGTACAAGGGCCAAATTAAATTTAATTAAATTAAATACTTAATTTAAAGTACTCAATAAATGTCAATTTGCGACACCCACGCATTATAACTAAAGGCATTAAAAATAAACGCGGAGAATTTCAATACATATACCTACACGCATACTAGGGTAAAACGGTAAGTTCGATAATTCGAGTTTATCGTGCCAATGGATATATTAAGTGAGCTATC
This sequence comes from Tenthredo mesomela, assembly GCA_943736025.1. NCBI lineage: Eukaryota > Metazoa > Arthropoda > Insecta > Hymenoptera > Tenthredinidae > Tenthredo > Tenthredo mesomela. The sequence goes on along the minus strand of OX031016.1, from coordinate 8,991,086 downwards.
CTAATTCCAAAGTAAAGTGGAAAGAAAGTGCTTCCGCAACAGGTTGCATTTGTGTATGTGGGGCGATGCAGTCGCTAATTATGCAACTCGGCCATATCCTTTGACCGTGCACCAGGAAGTGCAAATTTTTTTCATCAAGTGCGATATATCGACGTTCGAATTTCACTCACTATGGCTTAAAGATACCTAGAAAGAGAAATAGAGAGAGAGAGAGAATAGGCCCGTCAATTAGGGCTCTTGAATGAAGTTACAAGCCAAAGAAAGCCCGCACCCATCAGCCGAGCCCAACCCAATCCAGGTTTAACCCAGTTACCGCAAGTTACCGGCATAGAGAAAATGGGAAAGCTGCAGCTGATCAATGACCCACACTCCGAAATCTGTTTCCGCAAAGTGTAACGCAAAGTGCATCGGTGTAATTATATAATCAGCGAGTGTTTTGCTGAATTTAGCAAAGGGCATTTACTCCAACGAGTTGTTATCCAATTAACAAATCGCGGATTTCTATGACTATATTACGGTGGTCCTTAATTAGGTCATATTCGAATTTAAATTCTCCCATGGACCGTAAAAATTCAAACATATACAATAAAATGCAGTCAATATCCCATAAGCTCCTATCTCAATGCTAAGTACTGCCCCAAAGCCTTCGAACTTTCCTATTTGAATAACACATCACGATCTTTAGTACTGTGTGGTTATTTTTTTTACTTCCTATCGCATTACCGCTTCGAATAATCTGAAACTCCGCAAACTTCTTACCTATAGTAGTAGGTATCCGTGAAAAATTTACAAATTTTCAACGATAAATTTTTATTCATCACAATTTGGAGATAAGAAATTTTTTTGGTGCGCTCTAGCTTCGATAATATAATTATATAATTGAAAATATGTCGAATTTTTATGAAATACCTATAATACTACAGGTATGAAGTGTACCACACGGAGAAAAATTTATAGTAAATTTTCTCATACTCATATAGTAGTTGTGTCATATACTTCCAATATGACGATCGTTCCGATACATTATACTCAATGTTCCATGAATGTGAGAAAGACATTCCTATATTCATGGTGACATTAGGTATAAAGTATAGGAACAATCGTCATATTGAAAGTATATGACACAACTACTATATGAGTATGAGAAAATTTACTATAAATTTTTCTCCGTGCAAGTTTGAAATTATTCGGAGCTATAGTACTGCAGTAAGAAGAAAAAAAATTACCGCGAAATGTCACAAATCGTGTTTCATTCAAATGGGAAAATTCGGAGGCTTTGGGGCGGCACTTATAATTGATATAGGAACCTGGGGTTTTGGCTATATATTTTTTTTTTTTTTTTGTATATATATTTGGGGATGTTCTGGCCCATGGGAGCATCGAAATTCGAGAATGATCAAATTGAAGGATTATATATTGCTCAATGCTATCTGCAGAAGAAGACTAGGTCTCGTTATGTCGCGTTAGTGACAAGATTAAATAATCACTGCCACATTAAGAGATTTCGCGGATATTGAAGGATTCATATTATATGATTGAATGAATTATAATCATAATGATCGATAACCTAGTGAACCAGTCAGTGAACGTAGTTTTTCTGAAGGCTTGTTTTCTCACCTCACATACACAAGTCTGACACGTGAGTCACGTCTTTCCCGATGCAATATTCAAAGTAGACAATCTAGGCTGCCAGTAACTGTATCCGTTCGATATGCACTTGGTGTCCGTGGATTATACGATCTATTCAAAGTTTCAATACAGTTGTAAAACTACAATCTACAGTAGACCTAGTTTACGAGTAACTTGTGCATGGAATATGATTGTTAAGTGCATTTCGATCCTTGAAGATCATTTAAATCCGGTTATTTTACGAGGGCAATACTTTCAAGACTATCAGGAGCACATATTCAGTGACGTAACTTAAAAAACGTAGGATCTAATCGGAGATCAAGCAAAAATCTCTGCTACTTTTTATCCAGTCATTGAACTTTGGAAAAACTGAAGAATTCGTTAACTAATAAATATCTTTGCGAGCAGTAATCAAGCTATCATCATCTGTCATCTTTATTTTCTATGAAAACTAACGATGAAATCAATGTATACAATAAATCATCTTCACCACAGCTTCAAAGCTGAGTATATATAAGTATTCAGCAGCGATGATTGTTTTACTGAATAATCATAAATCTTCGAGGGTTACGAAAGAGGACACGTGACATTGTAGACCTGATATCAAGCGTGGTGGATCAGAACGACTTTCGAATTGCAGCTCGTGAAATATCGATTTGAATATAAGGTTTGATCTTTATCAACACATTTTTTTTTTTTTTGCTTGCCGCCCATTTTCCGAGCCAAGTTTTTCGCTATCCCGAATCATCGCTGATGGAGGAACGTCATGTTACGTCAAACGATACCAAAAACCGGCCACTGCAAATGTCGGCGAAATAAAAAAACGTCAATAATTATTTGTATGCACGGCTTGCAGATTTTCACAGTACCTCGTTTTTAATGCTGTCTGGCGTTACTCCATTTTCTCTGGCACGAAGCCAATTGAATAAATTCCCGTGAAGGAATTGATTGAATATTGATCAACAAATTCACAATACTGAAGCCAGAATTTCTAAATTTTGTAGACAATCTCAATAAAGACTACTAAGCGAATAAAGGTCAACATTGAGGTTCGCTTAAGAAGATGGATAGAAAATAAATTTATTTCATATTTCTCATCACTGGATTAGCAAACGAAAGGATTTCAGTAGCTAGTTCCACGGCGTTGTGAATGTTCACTGAAATTTATCAATTGATTTGCTCAATCGGTCGGTTTCCTTATAGTATTCGAGATGCGATGGATAGTCAACGAAAGAACATCAGTAAAGGTCAATTTCTTTATCTGAATTAAAATTCTTCTTCTGCCATACTACGCCCACAGTTAATTTAAGACATCCGAGATTTATATTGAACGTATTCTAAAATTAGTGTGCCCATATAAAAATCATACGTCAATGTATATGTCCGAAAAATGATGACTTAATTTTATAAAACTAGTTAATAATTCTTTCCAAGTTTAAAAATAATTCAAAATAGCTAGAGATATTTTCTTTAATTATCTCCACATATGATTAAAAAGAAAATCTGTTTTTTTCTACTTCTATTTTTCCTCTTCTTTTACTATATCAGAGTTTGCCAGAGTTATACCTTGACTCGAAGTTTGATTACTTTCGGTCGAATCAGTTCTAAGAAAAGCTACAATTTCGCAATCACTGGTCTGCATCGACATTCCCGCAATAATTTTTATTGCGAAGTTTATCGAGTGTAATATAATATAGTGGATAATTTCGAAGCTTCCAGAAGAGAATCCTGGAATTCTTGACGAGTAACGATAATTTTCTTGATACTAAATATAGCATCGTACTGTGATAAACAAACACGTTGGATCTGGTTTACCCGAAACTTCGTAATGCTCTTGGATTTTTAAATTTTGAAAAAAAAAAAAATAAAAATACTCATCCGACCGTGAGGGCAAGAAGTATATAATATAGGTATAAAACTTATCAATATTAGCAGCAGTGAACCACTGAGGACTCGGAGTAGGCTAGTAAATAACATAATTAAGATTAATTAACGCCTCGGTATCTCAACTTCTTTTTATTCCAAGCACAATCTTAGATATTTCTTTCTTGCTGTTCCAAACAATTCGTATTTAATTACAATAATCAAAAGACGTTAATATCACTTTCCTTTTGCCAAAGTGTTGATATTTTAATATACATAATGAATGTAGTAAACGTAGCTATGAATTGCAACAATTATTTCAACATGTGCAGTTGCAACGGAAATTCGCATCAAAGCATAGCTCATTTATATTGCAGGCATTGTACACTTGAGTGCCGGACACAAGGTTGTATGACCGCAGATAAAAATCGAGAACGATCAGTTATATTCATTATTCTTCGCCAAATCTTGTAGAGAATATAAAAACTGTAGCCTTGGGATCGATATAGAGAACTATATAATATAATTATATACTCGTAAAGGTTTTGCCGAAATATAATAAATATGATCCTTCAGATGTATTGGAAGCAAATCTCATCTTTTTGTCATAAAAACAAATTTGAGTCCAGTACATTCTCCAAATTCTTTATCGTTCATTTGATAAAAGATTTTAAGTTAGCCAAATTATTTTACGTTTTTTTTTTTTTTTTTTAATTGATCAAGTGAAAGGTGTGCTGATTTTTTTTTATTTTTATACTCACAGCGAGTCACAAGTGGGCTATTAAAATTAGTTCAAGGGTAAGAAGAAAAATAATCTTCGATTCTGAAATATGTAATATCTTAGAGTATACACATACAAAGCTGGATCGCAAAAGTATTATAAAAAAAAAAAAGGTTTCAGAATGGTTCGAAATCGATTTTTGATTTGGAATTATTCAATCTGAAAACAAACACGACAGATTCAGATAGGTGGGAGGGCAGAAGATGATTGGATTTTTTTTTATCTGCACTTACCCTAGAATACATAAAATCAGAACGGTCTGTTTCGTTTACTGCTTTCCTGATGTCTCATTTCTGCTCTTTTCATATTCAGAACTAATCTCTTCGTATCAACCACAGCGTTTATCTAGTATTAAACAAAAGACACGTGTCACTTGACTGTCAACGATGCAGTATTCTCATAATACATAAAAAAAAACTTTCCAACGTTCTGAACAGGCCGCACCTACTATGCCCTCAATTATACTAGTAAATATCTGAATTCCTTACATCATATCCATATAGTAGTCTCATATTTCGGGAAACATATCGTTGATGCTGGATTTCTAACCTGTAATTCACTTGAAATCTCAGCTGTGAGAGTGACATTACTCAAAGTACAACGTACCGATAATGAGGATCAACATATAGCTATATACTAGCGGTGTTCAAAAATTTTCGATGTTCGAATTTTTCACTTCTCAGGGTCTAAAAAGTTGGTTTATAATTTTAGAATGACTGTCTCCAAATGTGCCTGTCGACGGACAATTCACCACGCAGCTCATCACTTGTTTGTATTTTCCATTTAAATAGCACATGAAATTTTTTTCATGTCTAATTGCACGATTTCCGGACATGTATAAGACCTAACAAGTGACGGAAGAGCGAGATTAAAGATCAGAACTGTAAGCGAGGTTGATGAAGTCGAAAACTGCCTTTTCCAATTAATTCATTTCTATAAGCAGAATTTTTTTTTCTTTTTCTGCTCATTTTTTTAGGTTTTATATATACGTCCTGAAATCGTGCAACATTCGTCTCGAGAAAGACATTCTTTATGATTGAATTTTCGATGCGATTAGACATGAAAAAATTTCATTTGCTATTTAAATGGAAAATACAAACAAGTGATGAGCCGCGTGGTGAATTGTCCGTCGACAGGCACATTTGGAGATAGTCATTCTCAAATTATAAACCAACTTTTTAGACCATGAGAAGTGAAAAATTCGAATATCGAAAATTTTTGAACACCTCTACTATAACCTAATATATTATATTTTCATTTGTAAGATTCTTCGAAAAGAAACGATCTTGGGACGAATGATGATTCCTTCTTCTCATTGTTAGTCATGGAACGTACTCTTACCGAAGTCTTTTGTATCCGTTACGAGCCAGTCTGTTATTCTCTCGTATCTTCGGATGGATATGTATGTATGTAATATGTACACATGCATAAATAAATTGGGACGATTTTTTATTTTGTGTCTGGCCCTCGGCGTGACCTTGCCCAATTTGTGTTCATATACGGAGCGATTCTGTGGAAAGTATAAGGGTCGAGGCACACAGAAGTCCATAAGCCATAAGCAGAATGCATATTCATAGCCATAGATATATAGATATAGATATAGATATATAAGATCTGCAGTAAAAGCGAAATGATGCGCACGCGCTATGGCTTATGCTTTCTGCTTATGGCTTATGGACTTTTGTGTGTGCTTCCACTTTAACGCGCCTAAAAGGTAGGCAAGCAAGCATGAGACGCCTGCATTGAGCAGCACAAACATCAACGATTTGGTTTTATTTCCCACGTATAATAGATGAAACCGAATCTTCGATGTTTGAGCCGTTTAATACAGGCGTCTCTCGCTTGCCTACCTTTTAGGCGCGTTACTTTCCACAAAATCACTCTGTATGTATGTGAGATTCAAAACAGAAGTCTGCCTAGACGACTGAGATAACCAATTTTCTGACGACTCCCTGATTCATCCCCTAGCAACCCTTGTCAGAGCTGCCACCTCGTGGTAGAATTTAACGATTCAAGAACACCTGCTAGAGCCGACAAAGGCAACCCCACCCCTCAGTTATGAAAGTGTGTCCCCTATTCAGAAGGCAGTAAGTTTCGGCGACCTTTAGAGCCGCGTGTGACTGTAAGCGTATCACTCTAGTGAGTTTGTGAAATTATTAGTGAATTTTAATTGACAGATAGAATAATAATGACTGAGAGAAAGAATCTCCGAAAGTCATTAGATTTAACTAAGATTCAAAATTGATCCTCGTAAGTAACGATGTGTTGTTTTATTATTAGTTCATTTCGATTCCGAGTCGATCTTATAGCTTCGAAAAACACTTGGTTCGATTTACGCGTACGTTAGGTGGCTCGAAATACCTGTAGAACTTCGTCGGTTTAGCCGGCCGGTCAGCGTTGGCTATTATTATAACGCATATTCGTATATATTACTATAAGCTTTAAAAATTCACACAGTTGTTTAAATAGAAATGAGGAATGAAGTATCTTTAGAAAATTTCGCTCATATTCAAAAAGAAAAAAAAAAAAAAAAAAAAAACAGAAAAACTCTGTGAAAATTTTTGTTCGAATCACTCCAACCGTATAATATCTGTTTGAAAAAAATGTGCGCAGCAGTTTTCCATTACCCGCGATTTATGATCCCATGGAATACAAGTTTTATCTGAATGTAAAATTAAGGTCTTATTAAGTATACTATAGATCATTCGAAACGACTCCATATTATCGATTTAAAATCCACCACCTGTTTAGTAATCTCATAACTAAAATGCATTGTGATTTGTTAATGAGACGACTGTGGCAGCGTTTTTGAAGACTTGGAGTTAATTATTTATCACAACTTTCCAACCCTTCTATCATCGAGCAAACAAATTATCGTATCGACAAAGGTTTTCGGATACAGTATGAATTAGTGGCTAAGGCTGAGGTAGATAAACTGATGAAAAACTAGGGAGACCACGGAGACGCATTCAGTGATCCGAAATGTCAGGCTTTACCGATCCCCACCATTTCTTATTCAGCTTATCTCTGTTTCGGCTCAAACGACCTTACCATGTGCACAACCACTTTACAGATAATATATAAGGAGGTAACTTTTATAAGGAGAAGCCACGTCAGGCATGAATGAATAATAGATAAGGGGTTATAATAATTCATATACTTATATGTGGTATATGTTTATTCATATTTTGATAGCGAAATGGTTATCACTATATAGTGACGGTCACCGTACAGCCCATGAATATATAATTAGTTGAAACTAAGAATAGGTTTAATATAAATTCACGAATCATTGTCTATGTATATGGTGGCATTCCAAGTGAAATCAGGGAGTGATCTCCCTCACCCCCTACGATTTTACGCTGTCATTTTTTTTTTTTTTTTTAACTTCTATGTGACCCCAAATGAGCCTTGAATTTTTTCCGGATTTTTCCTCTCCCTCCTTGTCATCTTGCCATGCGTCTTTATTCGTTGATGCAAGAGAAAACAGAAACACCAGTTCTAGACGAATGATTTTTTTGTTCATAAATTTGGCATCTGAAAACATTAATTTTTGTCATAATTAGAATATGGACTGAAGCCTGCTGATATCCTTTTTCAATGATTTTCATTTTACAAAAATCCAAAATTCACAAAATTTCGAATAAAAATGATCACCCTTGTAATAAAAAAAAAAAAAAAAAAAGAAAAACAAAACATATCTTGCTAAAATTTGATATCTTGCTTGGTTAATAAGTCAATCAAGGTGATTTTTTTTAGATCATTATTAAACTAAGCAAGATATCAAATTTTAGCAAGATATTTTTTTTTTCTTTTTTTTTTTTTTTTTTTATTACAAGTGTGATCATTTTTATTCGAAATTTTGCGAATTTTGGATTTTTGTAAAATGAAAATCATTGAAAAGGGATATCAGCAGGCTTCAGCCCATATTTTAATTATGACAAAAATTAATGTTTTCAGATGACAAATTTATGAAGAAAAAAATCATTCGTCTAGAACTGGTGTTTCTGTTTTCTCTTGCATTAACGAATAAAGACGCATGGCAGGATGACAAGGAAGGAGAGGAAAAATCCGAAAAAAATTCAGGGCCCATATGGGGTCACATAGAAGTGAAATAAAAATGACAACTCAAAATCGTAGGGGGTGAGGGAGATCACTCTCTGATTTCACTTGGAAAGCCCCATATACATGTGCGTAATATTTGGTAATGTATATAAATACTGCACGCGTACTATATTACGTAAACTTATAGTTATCGTTAGTACAGATATTTAATATTACATTTTTATGATTACGACATGGATGTCGACGGCGCGTGGGTCTATGGAAATTGAGATATGTTAGGGTATATGCGAACTCGGTCGTAATACATTAGTCAAGATACGCGGGTATAATCTGGTGTAAAAGTTTTTACACAGTTTTATAATCGGTTGAAAATTAACGTTGGTGTTGTAGCTATAAGAACACCCGATTTTTTTATTACGGGGCCTTCCTCATGCTCTCAATATTGCTGGGAATGTTTATTATCAGTTTATTGTGTCGTTTTACAATCAGCTGATGCGGAAATTATGCACTGATTTTTTTTCTTTTTTTTTTTTTTTTGCATTTTCAGGATCTGTTTAATGTAATACGAATTTAGCTTTCGTTCTTTTTTTTTTTCTCCTCCTATCATATCCAATATAAAATTTATCGTACGTTATTCCTACTCTGTGGCTCTGTAGTCCAGCTGTATCAATAAACGTGGGTATTATGTGTTATAACATCGTCTCTAACTCGGTCGATATTTTTTTACACACTTTTTTAACGACGTTATAATTTATTTCTATATAAGATGTGAACTTTACGAGAACTTAAATTCACGCTAATATAGGTATATATATATACTATATACCTATATATAAACACATATGGTAATAGATTTGAATAAAAATGATTTATATTCATCATCACTCATTATATTCGCATATATTTATAACGATTCAAAATAACGTCATTTTATCAAAAGCGTTATTAGGCAATCTTTGCTGCTGTAGATTGTAAGTACAGAGTATAAGTGATTTTTTGAACATACCTAATTGAGGAAAATAAAATTATCTAAAAAATGAAAGAAAAGAAAAGAGGTAAACGGATGTATGCTATAAGGAAATTTGGTTAACTTATACTTCCTTTGCGGTCAGACCTTGCGCGGGGATAAATTATCTCATTATGCGAGCAGTGAGCATTATAACATCTTGTTATAACACAGTTTAACTGTGTGAATGTTGTTATGGACCGGTTCATCGTTTTAATAGCCAAATTATAATCGCGTAGTATAATACCTATATTATGCATGATGAATTGACTGTGAATCACGAGTGAGGTCTGCCATTTAAAAAAAAATGTCATAATTCTGTTGAGAATTTTACTCGCAATTTATTATATGAATATTTATTAAACAATAAACGTTAATATTATGGAATAATAATGATCAACGAATTATTGCGAATACTCTATATAACGTCGAATTATTATGTTCCTATATATTGGTATGGTTATAAATTTCTATAAGATTAGCGTAATCTGAATCGGAATAAAAATATATATATATATATGCTGCGGATATTGGTTCTCGATAAACTATCGGAGATATAAGTGTATATAGTGTTGCGGCACTTGGAAAAGGTGGGTGGGGGTCGATATTTTGAAAGATCAGAATTCAGAACGGCCAAAAATTCGAACATTAAAAATTTGAATACAAAAATAGCGAGAGACAAATTAATTCGAAATTCTTATTTTCGAAAGATCATTTCTTTGAATGACTTATTCAGCAGGCGGTCACCTGTCAGAACGCTGGTTTATTCGAAAATGTATTTTCTGATAATTTTTACTCTGAATAAGTATAATGTAGAAAATATAAATGTATAAAGTCAATATTTCTAAATTTTTAATCTTTAGAGACCAGAAGTTCGAAAGACCAAAATCTCGAAAGATTTAAACTTCGAAAAATAATATTTCGAACGTATTTTCTCTGCGTAGATGAATTTGGTTCAAAATTTTTATTGTTTATTGAAACATCATCCAAAAAACCGTATGAAAGATTCGAGATTCTGACCCTTCGAATTTTCGGTCTGTCGCTAAAATATATTCGAATACGTGAAGATTCGAAGTCTCGACAATTCGAAATATTGAACTATTCGAATTATCAGACACTTCGTTTTCTTTTCAATTAGATATTTCGTCTTTCGCAATTCTGACCGTTCCAATTTTTTATTTTAGTACAAATATCTTTCTACATTTCGATATATGTAATTTTTTAGTTACTACTTGATAGGCCTTCTCTAAACTGGCCTTTTTGAATTTCGTACCATCGCTATTTTAAAATTCGAAATACTGGTCATTCGAAATATTGGTCTTTCGAAATTTCGACCCCCACCCGAAAAGGTACTATATAATATACGATGTGTGCGATTACCTGATCCACGTACTCATATAAGAACGTACACTGCAGTGTCGTATTTTGCATAGTACAATAAAATCATCGTATATATAAATTTATAGTGCACAAACGCTATTTTTTATAGCTGTAAAACTTTATGGCTATATAACATTTACACCGCAGTAATGTGTATATACGTCGAGTATTGCAATTTCCTGGGACGTTCAATACCGCGGTGGACCGAGATTAGACAAGAAATAATCTTGTAAAATATGTCGAAATAAAGAAAGAAAGAGAAAAAAAAAAAAGAAAAAAAAAAAAAACTCGCCATTTCATCACAGGGAATAGATAGCGCGACCTTACGATGAACCTCAATATCAATCCGTTCCTCTGAATTTCAGACACGTTATAACTTACTGGTTCCGTCTTGAGAACGTGTAATATTATGTTAAAAATGTGTATATCATTCGTTTGAATTATTTAAGATTAAATATCGCTGGCTGTATAGATTAATATAAGATCTCGAAAAATCTTTATGAAATTCGAATTAGAACGTAAGCCTATAATAAAACGTGTCACGATAAGGTGCCGATATTCTTTATACACGATTAGTAAAAGGGGTGAACCCTATCGATCCTTTTTATAATATTTTATCCACAATCTACACGTGTTAGTAGCAACTGTTCTAAACAAACAACAGGAAAAAATTAAAATTAAAAAAAAAAAATTAAAAATAGAAAAATCCGCGAAACCTTCGTAAGTGTTTGACTTTAATAGATAGACTAAGGTACCGTTTTTGTGGAATCGATACAGGTAAACTTCGGAAACTTTTTCATATACGTTTATCTATCATTCTGCTTGTACACTTGACTGAAAAAAAAGAAAAAAAAAAAAAAAAAAAAAAAAGATACGACGATTAGATCTTCGGACCGTGTTCAACGTATGATAAGAACGGTTTAGTTATCTCCTATAGCGATTACCCAGATCTCGAAATTGACAGATGCGATAATGTTTGAACCTTTTACCCTAATCTCTTGGATTTACCTTTCTGGGTCAATATATATATACACTTGTGTTTCATTTCATCGCTAAATATAGTTCTTAATAATTAATCAATGCAATCGACTGATTCCAAGGATCATATATTGTTGCTGCTATCTATTCATATTATTTTTCTTTCACTTTCTCAAACCAACCGGACGAAACGAACTAGTCATAGTTATAATAATCGAAGCTTGGAAATATCGAGCGTGTGACCTAAGTACTAAAGTACACTCAAGCTAGCAACAAGAATGAAAGAGATACCTTTTTTTTTCCAATAACTTAATGGGAGAGATTTGTTTTTTTTTTCACGATGATACGTACAGGCTGGAAATATTAAAAAAAAAAAACGAAAAAAAAAAGAAAAACCCTTTTCAATATCTTACTACGAACACACTGTAGACCACACTGGTTTATTACTGGTAACACAAACTCATCTGATAACGTATCTTTGACGTTAAAAAATACGAGCATATAGCGCCAATGGCGACCTTCTGCCGGATATATTCGGTTTATTAAGCAACGGGAAGGTTTTGTGTAATTTGAACTCACAATTAGTTCGGGTTTTACATAATAGCTGGAAGAATCCGCATTGCTATCTTCTTTATTCTATAGTTATAGAGAAATACAGAACTAGAAGGCAGCTTCTTGCGAAAAAAATAAAAATAAAATAGAATCAAGGTAACAGTTTAAAAATTTCACCTGCTCCATACTGTAAAATATTTAGCTGTAAAGAATTCTGCCGCAAGTATTTTGCTCTCGTTTTAAAATTACTCATATGCTTATATGCTCCGGGGGTCTGGTACGATGAAAATTAGTCTTATAAATAACAGTTCTAAAACTAATTTTCAACAGTTTGAAACACCAGCTGATTTCAGGCCCAGATATTCGGCTCTGTAAAAAAAGAAACTCGCAGTATTATTACGGCAAAGTAGGTAATAGTAGCTGGTATATATAACTTTTTCCCTTTTCATTTTATCAAAGCAGGAAATGACTGCTACCTTCATTAATTATGAATGCCTTGATATGCTTATTTTAAATGTTGGTCACGGGGTTCGACTGCCCATGAATAAGTTCAGGTGTCTTATTCGTCCCGTGACGGAAACGTTAGAAGTAGTTATCCAGACTTTAGCTACGTAGAGCTGTAACGCTCACTTAAACTATTGCATCATTTATAGTTATAAACCCACGCGATCGATTTTTTATCAACTTCTAGCCATACCGCTAAAGCTAGGAGGCATTAGCTTACTCGGATATGATCCCCATCTTTAATACCACAGCCATGCTACGCTAGGGTAGATATTAAGCCCGAGTAAATTCGTATCTTCATTATTCATGAGTACTTTTCGTTATAGGGCGATTCGTCTTAGTAACTATTCATCGAGCTATTGCCTTGTTGCTTTTGTTGCTGCTTCTAGACGTATCCTAGACTTCCTTTGATGAACGTTTGAACATTACGTTCGTGTCAAAATGTAGCAACCATCACGTCGATCAATTCCAAGCTGTATATTATAATCTCTACAATTTTGTTTCAGCCGGTTAGCTATCCGTTGCTAACTTCTCGCTAAAATTGAAAAAAACGAAGAAAAAAGAAGTCAGGAGGAAAAATGGGGACGACGAATGAAGAGTCTGACGCTGAACACCCAAATGACGAAGCCAGCGCTGCTGGAGGGTCCATAGAATCCTTTTTCGCAAATGCTGTTATCCTAGTTACTGGTGCTACGGGATTCCTGGGAAAAGCACTTCTCGAAAAATTATTGAGGTCCTGTCCGAGACTGAGTACAATCTACGTACTAATTCGTTCGAAAAAAGGCCAGGCGGTTGAACAGAGGTATCAAGAGCTGATGGACAATCCAGTAAGTTTTCACATTCATCCTCAAAAGATATACGTTGACTGATGAAAATTCATTTCCAAACCTTCAAAGTCTAGATATATAGTCCAATCGAAATACGTATCAACTAATCGTGGCAAAGAAAATGTCATCTCATTTCCTCAACCGCTTCTTTCTCCCATATCTTCCTCCTGAATTCGGGGATGATGATTTATGTATTTTGCGGAAAAGGTTCACCTTACGTCTGATGCCGCAGGTTGAGGATATTTCAATCGCGATAATATATAATATAGAGATTTCAAATGGATGTCAAGATTGATGAAAATTGGATGAAAATATAAGCGGCTTCGTTATTTTTTAACTGTAATAATCTGATACAGTTCGAAACGATGATGAGTGCCATCTATTGACTAGGTCAGATAATCGATCGAGGATTAGAAAACAAGGATTAATATAATGAAATATTGTATAATTCTTTGACTCGGTCAGATGCCGTACCTATATCCACGTAGAAGTGTTCAAGGACGAGATTTACACGTGAGCGTTGAAGAAGTGGCATTATATCGCTAGATTAACGCTGAGATTTTACAAGTTATATACAACATTGAGTAATATCATATTAAACTTTCGCTGATTTTGACACTCGCGTTCGCGTCCCAAATATGTATAGAAAAAGAAGACGCGATTAAGAAACGTATATACAAGTCTGTAGACCTGTATGATAGGAAAATGATAACAGAAAACCAATACGATATTAAACTTTTAAACTTGATTCCTTATCTTTATGGTGGGAATTTAGATTCGTATATACCATATACCTACATAGTTTGCTCGACCAATGAATCACGTAGCCTTTACATGCCTTTTATTATCCTCTATATATTATATACGATTGTGTAACAATAAAAATCCCACGTACGCACATTTCACCTCTCGCATTTCACCCACTAGAAATAAATGGCAAATACGGTTTGCGATGTTAAGAAATTCTTTTCATTGTACCGATCAGTCGTGAGAAAGACCGTGGAAAAAAATCCGGAGATCCTAAAATTCCTAAAATTCTTAAATAGAGTTCTTCGAAGTACACTGAAATTCTTTTCGTCTATTTAATTTCATTGGAATTCTAAAAAAAATTCCTCACATTCTTTTAACCAGAGAACTTTGGATGTGCAGTAAGTTTTCTATTTTCCTTCTAGGTTTTTAACAGGATTCGATGGGAATTTCCTGGTAATCTTAACAAGGTTGTTCCGATTAAGGGCGACGTTACCCAACCAGAACTTGGCATCAGTCCTGAAGACAGAGCGATGCTAATGCAAAGGGTGACAGTAGTTTTTCACAGTGCAGCGACAGTCAGATTTGACGAACCCTTGAAAGTCGCGGTAAACTTAAACACACAAGGTACCGACCGTATGGTGGATCTATGCAAAAGTATGCAGAATTTGGTCAGTTTCATCCACGTCAGTACCGCGTATAGCAACGCTGATCAAACGACTATTAAGGAGATGGTTTACAGGTAAGTTCATCCCTGATAGAACGAAGTTTGCAAGAAAAAAAAAAAGGAAAACCGTTTAGACAATTGAAAAATCAATAAAATAAATAAATAAATAAATAAATAAAATAAGAAATTAGGAGAAACGATTTTACAGTACTAAAATTCAGCCTCAAGCGCTGATTGAAATGTGCCAGAATCTGGATGACGAGACTTTATCAATCCTCGAGAAAAGACTAATTGGAAAACATCCGAACACCTATACACTAACGAAAGGACTTGCGGAACAAATTATTGCTACCAGAAGCGCCGGTTTACCTGTAGCCATAGTCAGGCCCAGCATTATCTGCGCTGCTTATCAGGAACCGTTTCCTGGATGGGTGGATAACATGTGTGGAATTACAGGTGTGTTCTTCTCCAGTATTTATCCTTATCCTTTCTTATATCTCTTCATTTTATTCCATATTTTTTCTTCCTTCTTTATCTCTCGCTTTTCAAACTGTTCAAGATCTATGGGGACGTATAGGTATAATTGGCTATTATAGAATATACTATACGAACTGGGTGAGGTATAGGTATAGGTGTCCGTGGAGAGTTTGGGGTATCAAATTTTTCACAGTGTACCTAATTGGGTGAAAGTAAACACCTAACAAAAGGATCTGACGGTATCAAGTTTCGAACTATTGTCGCCTAACGATAAGCTGATTCGACCGAGCGACGTATATCATTTGAAACCTTTCAGTACCATGTCGTTTGAGGGGCTGCGAGATAAGCTCGAATGATGGAACGCGATATAACTTACAATTAGTAACTTATTTGTCACTCATGCAGCCCGGGAAAACAATAAATCTTCTTGCGTTAGACGTATATAGAAATTATGAAGCAAATCTTTATAGATCATCCCATTATAATACGCAATTGGATTTCGAAAATAAATAATTATAATCAATCTTCAGGTATTATGATGGAAATTGGCCGAGGAACTATACGAAGTATCGTTTGCAACGCGGAACTCGTAGTCGATGTCATTCCAATTGATCATGTAGTTAACACCTTGATTTGTGCCGCTTGGCACAACGTGATGCGTAGGCCAAAAGTACTTCAAGTATACAACTGTACGAGCGGTCCGTTCAATCCAATCAGGTAATTAGTATTTTCATATTGTAAAAAGTTCTATACCTTTGAACTTTATTTCAAAGAAAAAGCTGAGTCAATTTGTCGGCGTCTTTGACTCTTGGATGAAAAATGAAATGGAATTTTAGTAAAATACAAATGTGCGATGTCAGAGATTGATCACAGGTAGTAAATTCATACGTATATTTCCTCATTATTCAACGCTATTCATAGGTGGGCGGAATTCGGTCAACTCACAAGAAAACACGCGATCGATTCTCCGTCAAAATACGTAATGTGGTATCCTGGCTTCACGTTCAGAACAAACAAATTCATCCACAAGTTGATCTCTGGAATTTTACACTTTTTACCTGCCTTTGTACTCGATCTTGTGCTCAGGTTCCAGGGTGGCAATCCAATGTGAGTATATAACAAGCTATATCTTATACAGCATCTAATCATTATAGATTAACTCGTGACATTTTTTTTACTCCTACATCAGAGTCTAATCGATATGATATTTCAACGATTTCATTGATTCTCTTATGTCAATCCACGTGTGCGATAATATAGATGCTAGTGACATTTATTCTACTTATAGTTATGAACCATTCAAATAATCCAATTCATTGTTCGCTTCAGTTTAAATTGTATTTAAACTTGATATAGAACAACGGGTGTTCGATCATCAAGGATATAGAATGATATATATAATTATTATTACCGAAATGTATATGTCTAGATTCTCGAATGAAACGATCATAATATAATAATGCTTGTACGTTGTGATATTCGGTTTCAATCTGGTCAGGGAACGCTTTACCAATAAATAATCAATTCCGATACAATTTTAAATAATCAATTTGACTTACAGAATGGTCAAGATTACCCGAAGGTTTGCAAAAGCGGCAAAAACTGGCGAATTTTTTTCTATTAACGAGTGGAAATTCGACGCTGAGAACATGAAGAATTTAGCTAAAGATATTAGGACTACAAGTGATGCTAATGACTATAATGTTGATATGACCAATCTTGACTGGGACGCATACGTTCATCAATACATGCTTGGAATTAGAAAATATGTTTTAAAAGACTCCCCAGACACTCTGACTAAAGCTAGGAGTCGACTTTTGAAGTGAGTTTCATTGTACCTTATAGTATTTTCGTAATCGTTTGGCTAATAAACAGATTTTCATTATCTCATTGTTCATGATATTATACACTGTAAAAAATGAGCCGTGTTGATTTGACCTGGTGTTAGTGGTTAAATCTGTGGTGTTACGATCAGCACCATTTCGATAATATATTTGACCACATACACCGTACAGGGTCACTAGCACTAGCAGGTCACACAGAACGGGGTGGACCACTATAGAATCTGTGAGCTGTGTTGAATCGGTGTTAAATTCAACACCACATTTTTTACAGTGTAAATTCGTTCATTGATAATTAATATTCGATATGACAATAGATTCGTAATGGAAAAAAATCTGTTATATAATTATATATGATAATCAATAATTTTTTTATTATTTTTTCAGACTTTACTGGGCTCACAGAATGACGCAGATCCTTAGCGCGATTGTTTTTATCAAAATGATAGCAAGGGTAGGTCGGTGATGTTTGTGAAAAGTTTGCAATAAGTATCGATGCATCGACGTTATCGAGATTTTCTTCTCATATCCTTACGCACTTTATCGCTGCACATATAGTTATCAAAAGTAATGATAATAATTATGTATACCTTATGAAAAATCGTTCTATAATCCTATTGTACAGTTTTGGATCTACTGATGTTTCCATAATTATATATATATGTATGCACTGTGTGATTCGTTCAAATGTAATACCGATCCAAATATCTCGATGACTAATCAACATATACAAATACATACACGAATAATATTATCTCACAAAACTTGTCGAGCTTTGAGATTAGAAGAAAATTACTCAGAACTCTGGAAGTTTTGTCGCAACATTATTTTTGTATTTTAATGCTTAGTTTTAGATATATTTTCCTGAAACGATCAAAATTAATCATCTTGTACATCGGCGATGTATAGTTATACGTGATGATATAATAATAACTGTAATATAAATACGAATATATATTTATAGGTATACGAGGTGTTTTATAATTTATTGAGGCCTTCTGTTCCATAACGTTGTATAATTACCATTTCAAAGAAGGTTTCAGAAATAACTGAAAAAAAAAAAAACTGTTAAAAAGTTCAAATTTATTAAAAATTATAACTGAGAAGGCATTGGTGATAATCATGATCAGAAATCATCGTAGCGTCATAATGGATAAGAAAAACATTAAAAAAATAATCACAAACTTGGTATAGTTGATCGAAACATTGTGAGTTACACTTCACTTCCCTTGCGGAAAAAACACTCAAAAGAACACTCAAAATAACCCTTAAAATAACACTCAGTAGTGACTCTCAACTAAGGTGTACTTTCGTACACCTAACTTGGGTGTTGACTCTCAGTTGAGTGTTGACCCTCTGTTGGGTGTCACTCATTTGGAAGTCAACTCTCAATTTCGAAGTTTGAAACTCAAAATTTGGGAGTCAACTCTAAACCTGGGAGTTCGAGACTCGAAATTTGGGAGTCAAATCTCAATTTGGGAGTTCGACACTCGAAATTTGGGAATCAACTCTTAATTTGGGAGTTGGACACTCAAAATTTGGTAGTCAACTCTCAATTTGGGAATTCGATACTCGAAATTTGGGAGTCAACTTTCAATTTGGGAGTTGGACCCTCGAAATTTGAGAGTCAACTCTCAATTTGGGATTTGTACACTCGAAATTTGGGAGTCAACTCTCAATTTGGGAGTTGGACACTCGAAATTTGGGAGTCAATTCTCAATTTGGGAGTTCGACACTCGAAATTCGGGAGTTAACTCTCAATTTGGGAGTTCAACACTCGAAATTTGAAATTCAACTCCCAATTTAAGAGTTTTACACCCAAAATTCAGTGTTTACACTCAAAAATTGAGTGTATTTTCCGTAAGGGATTGCACCTGAGAAGTCTTTCCTTTTCTTTTTGCCAATTCCAGATCTTATTCGTATAGTTCAGATATGAACCTACCGATGTGCAAATAATTCTTGCATATTATAGGTATAGGTATAATATATTCATAATTCATAAAATTAATGAATACTTTATAATAACGCACACAGTGTACAAAATTATTCGGAAAATGTTACGTTGGACTAACTTATCAATGTGTTTGTGTAAATATGAAGAAAGTGACAAATTATTCGTACACAATGGACATACATAAAGTTTTGAATAACATCATAACGTAATATGTGCGATAAAATCAATTTCGAGCGTATAATGGCATTGCCCGCGATATGGAATGGTAGACCTCAATTACTTTTGGCATAATTAATTACATTTTTATTCTGTTTTTTTTTTTTTTTTTGGTCTTTTTCTTCTTGTAATTATATTATTTGTTATTGCTTCTGTTATTGTCGTTATACCTTTGCAACAGCTGAAATCAACGAAGTAGGTACTGGATAAAGTGTGTATACCAAAGAAGATTGATGTAAAAAGATGGCACTATACTCATGATGAAGTACTGTGCCATTATTATAGAGAGTAAATTTTTTTATTCAATAAACACTTGATTGTAGCCGTGTAAATAATAATGATAATGCTATAACAGCTTTGAAGTGAGCCTGCAGTACTATACATGATAGATTAGAAAATACCTATTCAAAATCAATTTCAAATTTCATTTTATTCAACGACTGTTTTCAACCTTTGCTTTCAAAATACGGTGAATAATTATATTTCATAGGTTGCGTCAATGAAAATATACATGATGCATCTATGTATTATATATATACATCGTTGAATAATAGAATTATCCCAATTAAGAATAATAGATATTTTCATTTCCAGCTCAGGCATTCCGTGCAATGCCCGTTAGTGGTGTATTATACACGTACGTGTCACTCGAAGTATTTAAATTTAATCGCGATTATAATTTATCTTATTCTATATAATTAATTAGGTTATTATAATTGATAATATAATTGGAAAATCAAACCCTGCCGTAATGATAAATTATGATAGTATTGGTTATACTGCGCGTGAACATGGAATCATTAAGTTCAATATTATAATCAGTTAACATTTTTTTTTTTTCTAAATTTTTTCCTAAAAGTCTAGAAGGTCTTGAAGTTATACAATTTATGTAGGTATAGATTACATAATATAAATATAGATTTTGTATTGCGGAGTATAAAATTCGGAGCCAGGTGCTACACATATGCTATATAACCGTTAAATACACATTCAGTTGAATCCGTACGTGTATGAGTATAGGTACTACGCAGACTTATGTACCTGATGCAACAACTGCATGATAATTATGATATATCAGGTATATTTTTGAATATGTGTAACTTGTGAGTGTAAATTTAAGTATAGTATACAAATCTGTAATCGGACCATAGATGTCGAAGTTATGAGGAAAACGCATTGATATATCGAAAAACATGCATATCCAACGAATTATGGTAACTGAAAGGACCAATTTAATGCATTGATATCCATTATTTTGCATTCATGTACACATTACACTATATATACGTATACAGAGGTATATAGATATTCACATGAATAGCAATCAGAGCACTTACAATTATATACCGGTATGTATAATTCTGCAGTAATGCAGTGAGGCCTTTTTGATCTTAAGAATATAAATATTGAATACATAATAATACTTAAAAAAAAAAGGAAAAAGAATATATTATATATAACATTCCGCGCCCAAGTATTTTTGTTAGTTATATTATATGTAGATAAATATATAGATAAATATATTATACAGCTGTTTAATTGTGAATAACATTTTTGTGAAAAATTTTGTCCTTGCAATTATTTGTAGACCAATAATGGACCTGAATGTATCTGAAAAAGTGGCCTTTCGATTTTCAAATATTCTTTCAGGAATCCTCAGGATAAAAGACTCGTCAGTCAATCACGTTCGTGTAAAATTCTATACTTCTGTAATTATATCTGAGCAGCTGCAAGGTCTCGATAGATCGAGGGAATACGTATTTTCAATTTCATTTTTCATTTCTGAATTTTCAATTCTCATGTGAGCAATATAGTATGTATTAACAATGGGCATGATTATTGCGGGTAGGGAAAATTTGTTACTTGTGGATTGAAAAATAATGCATGTAAAGGTTTGACGACACTATCTTCATTCGCTCGAATTGATACATTATTGAGACATATACATCATATAGGGCATTCATATAAAAAATAGATTAACAAGAATGTAAACTTTCATTTATGACACTGAAAATTTGTATAAAACTATAACTGTACACAAAATATTTGCTGCATAAAATAGAGTTATACTTTGACGATAGCTTTTCCCGTATTATCTCCATGCAGCATCCCTACAAACGCGTCGAACATATTTTCAAATCCATGGGTCACCGTTTCACGATACTTCAACTTGTCTTCTTGTATCCAGTTAAGATTCTGATCGATACCCTCAAGCCAACGATCAAGCCAGCGTAAGACTAAGAATCCTTCCATTTTCAATTGAGAGAAGACTAAAGCTGGCTGGATTACCGCACTCTTGGGCAATGCATGAAGGTCTGCGTTATACACAGAAATACTACCACATACTGAGATACGACCAAAATTATTCATTTGATTCAGTACAATGCCGGAAATGTCTCCACCCACCTGTTTGAATCACAAATAACAACCCATGTTTAACAATTGAATAATGAATTAGAATGTAGTATTAAACTTGATCCTGGCTGCAGTGTCGGATACTGAAAACTCCACTACGAAGATATGAAAGTTCACACATACGTTGTCGAAATAGCAGTCGACTTTGTTGGGAGCAGCTTCCTTCAAAGCTACACCAATATTTTGGGTTTTATAATTTATAACATGATCGAATCCCAGTTCTTCCTTGAGCCATTTGCACTTTGCATCGGAACCAGCAATTCCGATAACATTTAAGCCAAGAATCTTTCCAATCTGTCCAACGTGAGATCCAACTGCACCGGCTGCTCCGCTTACAACCAGTGTTTCTCCAGCTTTTGGCTGGCAGATATCGATTAATCCAAAATATGCAGTGTTTCTATAATCATTGTAATTCATTTGTTGGGGATTAGTTGACGTGAGCATACATGATTATCCCCTCGACAGTTTTTATTGTTCGGTTTTCTCAGCAATTGATTGAATCTTTGCAATTATTTGTAGATCAAAAAGTCAAAGATAAGTTCGGAAATAACTTCGTAAATTTTACAGCACTCAATCTCAACCATCATATCAACGGCTGGGCGGAAGCAGCGCCTATCTCAGAAAGAGCGCGGAGAAGCGGCCCATCTCAGGAAAACCGCGAAGAAGAGCCTAGCTCGAAAAGAGCGCGCAGAAGCGCCTATCTCAGAAATTCTGTCGCGAAAGAGTGAGCGCACCTCCATAAGAGAACACGTGAAAGAATAGATTCGCCGCGCAGCGTTGGTGGGATTCAGCCTTAAATCGCAGAACGTGTTATCTCACAAAAATATTTCGTTTTGAAAATTTTGTGGTGGTACCCCTGCAAGCGGCGATTCCAAACATTCAAAAATTGGGTTCGCTCTACTACCACTATCTCGTTCACTGCAATGTAACAATAATAATAGAATTTAGAATTTGGGTACGTTCAGGCGTATGGGTGATAATCATTAGGGGAATTAGGTACATCATGAGAAATGAAACAAATAAATGAAATGTTTTTGGTGAGGTAGGCGCTTTTTCACGTTTTTTCGGAGATAGACGCCTTCTTCCGCCCAGCAGCCGTCGATATACTCTAGATGATTGAAAAAATGTTGGTACATGCAGTTTTGGTTGGTACTTTAAAAATTAACTGACATAAATGTATTGGCGTATCGAATACTTTTACCAATTCTCAAATTGATGGAACTCCTACCCTGGCATGCCTAGTACTCCCAGACCAAGTGACGCAGGTAGTTTACCGAAATCAGGTAATATGTATGGAGGCTGTCCGAAATGTCCGCCTGCATTTTCATCAAGTATTGTGTGTGACCGCCAGCCGGCATTAGCGAAGACACGCTTACCGACTGGGAAGTTAGCATTTTTGGATTCTGTGATCTTAGCTACTTGAGATCCGATCATCGTTATTCCCAGTGGGTATCGATAGACATATGGCCTCATATACGGATCAACAGATAAGAACTCTGCCTCGATAAGATATTCTGCAATAAATTTTCATCGAGTAGAGTTTAATGCACTTTATATTCTGTTAAATAATGCTGTATTATATTGTGTAAAAATAGGAAAACGACACAGTTATAACGAAACTGAGGAATCAAGATCATACTTTCATTCAGTATACCTGATTATTAATTTGACGAAGCATGAATTTACCACGCCCAAATCACTTTTTACGTAATAATTTCAAAGACCGTTATAAATAAAAATAGCTATATAACACTCTCCGTGATACCCAAATTGTTTTTACGAAAGATACATTATTAGTTATTCAGATCCTTTACCATAACAATACTGCATACTGCTTCGACCGAAGAGTATTTCAATCGGAATTTAAACCAATTCTTAAAATATATTCTGGTACATCTGGATTGCAGATTTACAAATTTTCATATTCTCACCTCCATCTTTTATAGCAGGTAATTCTTCCTCAACCAAAGTCAAATCTGAACGCTTCGGCTCTCCTTGGAAGTATTTACTAACCACATACTTTTTGGCACTAACTATGGTACGTATTGAAGTCGATTTGCTGAATTTAAAACGATTTTTGCAAAGCACTGGTTTAATTACTCTACAGACAGCAAATACGGAACTCATTCTTGTTAAGAATATTGGTCTAGGTGGAATTATAATTAGACGCTATCGCGCACCTGACAAGCACAGTTATGCACTTGCCTTGCCGATGGGTATATATAACCACATTGATGATAAACTTACATGGCGGGCGTCATGCGTTGTTGAGATAATTCTTTGAACCTTTATATAGCCTTGGACTCAGAGGTGCTCATTTAGAGGCAACAAATTTTGTTTTGTATAATCGATATATACACTGTAAAAAAATTGCGGTGTAAATCAGTTTGGAGTTGTTGTTTAAGAATGTTGGTGTCAATAACAACACCAACAAAGTGTATGGAATACTCCGGCAATGTTGTTAGAATTACAATGGTGTTGTCTCAAAAATTGCAATGTTAAATTACAATGTCTGAGCACACCACAGCACACCACTTCAACACCCACTTTCTCACACTGTCCACTGACACCGAAAACGAGGTGGACTTTCATGGACTTCTTTCGGTGTTAAAATGGTGTCGATTTTGACACCAAATTTTTTACAGTGTAGTTATAAAAATGTGTATTAAATTACACATGATACATTTGATACATGATGCATTTATTCGATCGTGTCAGCATTACAGAAAATATGGATGTATTGTAATCGATTACTTAGATCAAGTTTGTGTATGTAATTAATTGATTACAGTTTAGAAAGAAAATTGGATCAGACACACAGCTTCAACTATGGCACTACAAAGTGTTATACTTATTAGGGTGGCCCTTATTTAGGGGTCGGCAGAATTTTGTCCGCGACGCCCCCTTGATTGGTTCAAAATGAATTCAAAAAAATCTGGGCGAAACTTGGGCTTCCTAAGCTCAACGGAAGAGAGTGCCTATAAATCCGTCTGTATTCACGGAATCTGTTTCTATAGATTATAGCTCAATACCTTCGTATCCTCGACAATTATACCTATATGTATGCGAATTTGTGTGGCTGGCAGTAATAACAATGAGGGGAAAGAATTCGAAAAAATATTCTAATTTGATAGAATTGAAACGTTATTGAGACGAAGATACCCATCACTGCATTTATTTCATGTAAATTGTACATTAGGCCGGAGTGAAAACGTCAATTTTCGCGGATCATATTCTAATAGTACGGGAAAGTTGCATCTTGGCATCACTGAAAATCGTGACAAAGGAAAAAATTTACAATCGATATCTTCTGTTCTGGCAAACGCCCCAAAGTTTTGCATTTTTTAACACGGGGTTCAAATGGAGGAAAAACACAAAAAGACAGATTGGCACTAAAAAATTCATAAAAACTCACTGCGTCGGTCGATTCCAGTCTCCGTGCGCTTGTTCGAGGCGGGGAAAATGTAGCTTCCGGTTGACGTTTTGAAATCCAAAATTTCTTTATTATTTTCGAAGATACACGCGTTTGAAAATTGAGTTTTTCCAGGAAAAACGATTCGAAACATTCGATTTACATGTATTTTTTCAGGGATCCTCGGAATAAAAGACCCGTCAATTAATTACGTTCAAGATTCTATATTTCTATGATTATATCTGAGCACTGCCAGATATCTGGGTTGCGATGGATCGGGGGAATACGTATTTCCAATTCTCGTGTGAGCAATATAGTATAATCACCACTAGGCACGATTATTCTGGGTAGTGGAAGTTTGTATATTTGGGATAGAAGAATAATGCATGTAAAGGTTTGACGATAATCTTCATTTGCTCGAATTGATACATTATTGAGACATATATACATCATATAGAGCATTCATATAAAAAATTGGTTAGCCACAATGTGAACTTAGATTTATAACACTGGAAATTTGTAACTGTACACAAAATATTTGCTGCATAAAATAGAGTTATACTTTGATAATAGCTTTTCCCGTATTATCTCCTTGCAACATCCCTACAAACGCGTCGAACATATTTTCAAATCCGTCCGTCACCGTTTCACGATACTTCAACTTGCCTTCTTGTATCCACTTAAGATTCTGATTGATACCCTCAAGCCAACGATCTGCCCATTGTAAAGCTACGAATCCTTCCATTTTCAATTGAGAGAAAATTAAAGCTGGCTGTACTACCGCACTCTTGGGCATTTCAATTGTACTCTTGGGAGCATGAAGGTCTGCGTTATACACAGAAATACTACCGCATACTGAGATACGACCAAAATTATTCATGTGATTCAGTACAATGCTGGAAATGTCTCCACCCACCTGTTTGAATCACAAATAACAACCCATGTTTGAAAATTGGATAATGGATTAGAAAGTATAAAACTTGATCCTGGCTGCAGTATCGGATACTGAAAACTAAACTACGAAATATGAAAGTTCACACATACGTTGTCGAAATAGCAGTCGACTTTGTTAGGAGCAACTTCCTTCAAAGCTACTTCGATATCTTG
Source organism: Tenthredo mesomela (assembly GCA_943736025.1). Lineage (NCBI taxonomy): Eukaryota > Metazoa > Arthropoda > Insecta > Hymenoptera > Tenthredinidae > Tenthredo > Tenthredo mesomela. Next base: position 8,964,665 of record OX031016.1, on the reverse strand, counting down.
AGTTTTGTAATTTATAACATCATCGAATCCCAATTCTTCCTTGAGCCATTTGCACTTCGCATCGGAACCAGCTATTCCGATAACTTTTAAGCCAAGAATCTTTCCAATCTGTCCAACGTGAGCTCCAACTGCACCGGCTGCTCCGCTCACAACCAGTGTTTCTCCAGCTTTTGGGCGGCAGATTTCAATGAAACCAAAATATGCAGTGTTCCTATAATCATTGTATAATATTTGTTAAATATCAGTTGGCGTGAGCAAATGATAATCCTTTCGATAGTTTCTAGTGCGATACCATTTCCTTAACAATGAATTTGAATATTTAATCCATGCAATTATTTGTGGATGAAAGAGTCAGAGATAAGCTCAGAAATAACTTTGCAAATTTTACAGCACTCAATCTTAAGAATCGTACTCTTGACGTACACGCAAAAAAAAGTGCTGTCAAATTTACTATGTGGGCAGTAAATATAGGGACAGCACTTTTTTGCAGTAGAAATTATCACAATTGTGGTGACATTCACTCATGTAGATATTGAAGGCCACTTGATCCAATGTACCCAATACTGCAATTGTGATAATTTCTACTGCAAAAAAGTGCTGTCCCTATATTTACTGCTCACATAGTAAATTTGACAGCACTTTTTTTTGCGTGTACAGTTGGCTGGTAGGTACTACAAAGATCGACGGACATAAATGTATTGGCGTATTGAATGTTTGTACCAATTCTCAAATCAATGAAATTCTTACCCTGGCATGCCTAGTATTCCCAAGCCAAGTGACGCCGGTAGTTTACCGAAATCGGGTAATATGTATGGAGTCTGACCGAAATGTCCGCCTGCATTTTCATCAAGTATTGTGTGTGACCGCCAGCCAGCATTAGCGAAGACACGCTTACCGACTGGAAAGCTAGCATTTTTAGATTCTAGGATCTTAGCCACTTGGGATCCGATCATCGTTATTCCCAGTGGGAATTTGTAGACATATGGCCTCATATACGGATCAACAGATAAGAACTCTGCCTCGACAAGATATTCTGAAATAGTAATTATTTTTTTTAGTAGAATTTAATTAACTTCATGTAAAAATAGGAAAACGATACAGGTAACGACACTTAGGGTCTCAGGACCAAGATTATACTCTCATTATTCAGTATAGCTGAACATTAATTTGAAGAAGCATGAATTCACCATGCACACGTCCACACCCAAATCACTTTTCACGGAATCCTTTAATAGACTATTGTCAATAATAATAGCTATATATAACACTCCCTGGGATACTCAAATCGTTTTTACGAAAGACACATTATTAGCTGTTTAAATCCTTCACCCTGACAATCCTGCATACTCCTTCGATCAAAGAGTATTTCAATTAAATTTGGAACCAATTCTTAAAATATATTTTGGTACGTCTGGATTGCAGATTCACAAATTTTTATATTCTCAACCCCATCTTTTAAAGCAGCTAATTCTTCCTCAACCAAAGTCAAATCTGAACGCTTCGGCATTCCTTGGAAATATTTACTAACCACATACTTTTTGGCACTAACTATGCTACGTATCGAAGTCAATGTGCTGGATTGAAAATGATTTTTCAATAGCACTGGTTTAATTACTCTGTAGAGAGCAAATACGGAGCTCATTCTTGTTGAGGATGTTTTTCAAGGTGGAATTATAATTAGACGCTGTCAGCACACCCGACAAGCACACAATTATTATACACTTGCCTTGCCGATTGGTATTCGACCAGCTGTTTTAGACGAAACACAACGCCCCCGCAGGCGCTTATACCACATGCGTGAGGCTCGGATGGCCTGGGGGGGGGGGGGGGGGGGGGGGGGGGGGGGGATGCCGGCTGTGGAGCTGCCGCTAAATTTTTCGGGCTAGTAGGCCAAATTCATGTTATAGCCTGTCCTCGCTAACTCGAGATATTGACAAAGAACAACTATGACGCTGAATGAGGGAAAAAAAGATAAAAGCAATCTTTCGAACTGAACGGGAATAAAGCGGAATAAAGTGAATTGAAGCGGGACCGGGATTTTTCAACGAAACCTCACGATATAAGAAAATTATTATTGAAAATTTGACATTTTCAGGGTCTGTTCCTATCATAAGCAACAAGTCTGCCGAGTTTCAAACCATTCCTTTAATTCTTACCAGGGTTGAAAAAAAAAGTAACTGGTCGCAAAAACTGCGCATGTATTTTACATCTAAAACTTTCGGAGCTTTGGGGCACGTAGTAATCTTGAAATTAAAAGCTCAAATTTTGGAAGATTTTTTTCTATATTTTTTCAAGGTATCCAGGGGGCGCGTAACCGTCATTTCAATATTCATCGAAATCGGTTATTCTTCATTCAACAAATATTCAAACGTGCGCCCGGCAGTGGCCTCAGAAAATGTCGCGAACGAAATCTGATCTTGAGTTGAGCTTTTGTTGGATCAAAATTGGAAATGACGTCTTGTTGAACCAAATTCTTACATGAACTTTTGTTCTTCCCAGCCGTTGAATTCGAGATAGCCGGTTTTCACACGCAGCCGTCGAAATGTGCGGCCATGCCCATATATCATTTCTTATGTACTACATAATGATTTTATAGAGTGTCGTAAATAATACCTAATTGCTATGTGGAAAACTACGTTTTTCTTTAGTTTATAACACTTTTTGTTCAAATCATAGTATAGCTGCCCTTTTTGAGAAAAATATTACAGATGAATTGATTTATAGGACGCGTTTAGTACAAAATGGTCTCCATTGAATTATCGATCTACCCATAAATACGACGGTGTATGTGTATTAGGGTGGTCCTCATTTGGGGCTCGGACGAATTTTTAATCAGACGCCCCCAAGTCGACTCCTAATAATTCGAAAACAATACCCTAATTTTTTCAGATTTTTATCTAAACTCCAACCCCTCCCTCAATGAGGTTGGATTTCCCCATTTGAAATACACTAAAATCTCGCCGTTACAGATTTTTCTAAAAGTTTTTACTTTTAGAATGAAATATATCCTGAGAATATGGCCGAAACACGTGTATTTCAAATGGGGAAATCCACCCTCATTTAGGGAGGGGTTAGAGTTTAGATAAAAATCTGAAAAAATTAGGGTATTGTTTTTGAATTATTTGGAGTCGATTTGGGGGGCGTCTGATTAAAAATTTGTCCGAGCCCCAAATAAGGACCACCCTAATGTATACCGAGAATATTCCTTGAGAGTAAACGATCCCCTTCCTATGGCAAAACCAACACAAGCGTGCACCGCGTGCGTGAGGCTCGTTCGGGAGGGGATGCAATGTTACTGGCACCTCATTTCGTCCCGAACGAGCAGGGCCGGATTTAAAGGTGTGGAGGCCCTGGGGCAACGAAGATGTGGGGGCCCCTAATTATTTTTTATACAAGATAAACAATTCTCTTTTTCACAGTATTTTAATAATTTATTGCGAGACAAATGAAATCTTTCGAACATATCGCTGCCCCCTAGCAAGAAGATCCTTATTCAGAAAAGTTGGGAATTAGATCCTAATTCAGAAACGCTGGGAATTAGATCCTTATTCAGAAAAGCTGGGAATTCGATCCTTATTCGCGACGAAAACCAATAAGATCCTTATTCAGATTAATTTTCAACAAGATCCTTATTCGAGCGCGGCTGAAAAAGTTAGGTTTGCACCACTGCTTCGAATTCGAAAATCGCGGGTTCCGAACCGGGATAAAGCCCTGCACCTTCTCTATTATCTAAAAACTAATCGTACTTAACCCTTCGTAGTCACACTTCTGTAGAATCACACGGTAGTCACACTTGGGTGAAATTCACCCAGTCAATTTTCAAATGGTTGCTGTGTGAAAACTATCGGTTCGATCGGGATCAAAAAAATACTAGAAAATACTTAAAACATTCTAGAACATGTATCAAGAGTCGGTATGTCAGAATTCAAATGACAACATATTTTTTAAAAAAATCGTAAATAGGTCAATTTGTTCATACCTGACAAAACGCAATTTTCAAAGATTTAACAAAATTCTTGAAAAATTCATACATATTTAGAAAAATTAACAAATCAAAAAAAAAAGTTGGGTCATCGGCTAATTTCTTGAACAGTTTTTTTTTTCCATCAATTTGTTGATAACTTTTTTGAATTATTATTATGCAAAATCAATCTCCCGAGGATTTTCTACCTACATGCTTGATTTTTTTCAGATTTTTCGCACATCGAGAAGTATTCAAAATCTTCTCTGAAACCCACGTTTAGTGGGAAGTAGGTAAAGAACCACCTTAAGTACGATTAGTTTTTAAATAATAGAGAAGGTGCAGGGCTTTATCCCGGTTCGGAACCCGCGTTTTTCGAATTCGAAGCAGTGGTGCAAACCTAACTTTTTCAGCCGCGCTCGAATAAGGATCTTGTTGAAAATTAATCTGAATAAGGATCTTCTTGGTTTTCGTCGCGAATAAGGATCAAATTCCCAGCTTTTCTGAATAAGGATCTAATTCCCAGCGTTTCTGAATTAGGATCTAATTCCCAACTTTTCTGAATAAGGATCTTCTTGCTAGGGGGCAGCGATATGTGGATATTCTAAAATATAAAGAAACAAAATTAAATTATAATGTTGAGCAAATGGAACTTTGCGAGTTATCTGTTGCTTGTCACTTTTTTTTTTTGGTTTCGGGTTCTCACCCCCTCAGTATCTCATACTATATGTCATAATGATGTACATAGTATGAATTTGAGATGGGTCGGATTCTTTTTAGAGGTTCCTCATCGAGTTTTTCTGGTTTCCATTCTTAACAAAGGAAATTTTGCGACCTTGGACATAATGCCATATATCTTTTGAGTTTTTCTTGTTAATTGCGACCACTATGCGGGGGATTATATATCTACACGATTTTTCGCACCATCATTTATTTATTTATTTATTCATTTTTTTCAATTTTTGTTTGTTCAAAGTCATTTTATAGTCATTTATTACAGAGCATAAATGAAGAAAAAAAAAAATTAATGATGGTGCGAAAAATCGTGTAGATATATCTGAACGATTCCCCGCATACTGGTCGCAATTAAAATGAAAAACTCAAAAGATATATGGCATTATATCCAAGGTCGCAAAATTTCCTATGTTAAATGAATGGAAAACAGAAAAACTCGATGAGGAACCTCAAAAAAAAAATCCGACATAGCTCAAATTCATACCACATTATTATGGCATATAGTATGAAGTACTGAGGGGGTGAGATTCCGAAACCAAGAAAAAAAGAAAAAAGTGACACACCCTAATGCACATGCAACGGAGAATTCATCGTGGTTGGCGGTTTTCATCAATTTTGACAGAAATACGCTTTGAAATATTTTAAATACAAAATGCCTCATCAAAGTGTAAGAACTTTTTTTTCTTTGTCAGAACTCTAGAGCAGAGTTGTAAATAATGCATTAAATTTTTTAATGCATTGACATTTTCATTAACCATTAAATTTAATTTTTTAATGGAAAATATTTCCATTAACCATTAAATTTAATTTTTTAATGGAAAATATTTCCGTTAACCATTAAATTCAATTTTTTAATGGAAAATATTTCCATTAACTATTAAATTTAATTTTTTTAATGGAAAATATTTCCATTAACCATTAAATTTAATTTTTTAATGGAAAATATTTCCATTAACCATTAAATTTAATTTTTTTAATGGAAAATATTTCCATTAACCATTAAATTTAATTTTTTAATGGAAAATATTTCCATTAACCATTAAATTTAATTTTTTTAATGGAAAATATTTCCATTAACCATTAAATTTAATTTTTTAATGGAAAATATTTCCATTAACCATTGAATTTATTTTTCTAATGGAAACTTTTTCCATCAACCATTAAATTTAATTGTTCAATGGAAAACATTTCCATTAAAAAATTGAATTTCATCATTTGATGAGAAAAATTTTCATCAATTTTTGAATATTTTTTTCTATTCGGAAAAATTCTCATCAACTGCTGGAATTTTCTGAAATTACTTTGGATCACTTCTAATTTTTAAATAGACTTGGCGGGAAAGTAGAAAGCCATTCGCTGTGTGCATGACCGTGAGCGGCTCAGGGTTGTAAAATTTTTAATGGAAAATATTTTCATTAACTCATTCCCCCACGGAAAAAATATATATACCGAGATATATCTGCAGATATATCCCGAAATATATGCCGAGATATATATATCATATATGCATAATATATCCGACATATACAAATTTTTGCCCCTTCATATATCCACTGGATACATCCTTGGTATATATGTCCGCATATATCCTAACATATATCCTAACATATATCCTAACATATATCCTAATATATATCCAAACATATATGCAACATACATGCGACATATATGCGACATATATGCGACATTAGGGTGGTCGTTGAAAAAAAAAATTATTTTGGATGGCCTTCAATCGGTTCTAAACGTGAAAAAAATAGTTCTCCAATTTTTTCAGATTTTTAATTCGACTCCCTATGGACGCTATTTTCACATGAACTTTTTTTAATTCGTAAAAATCCTAATTTGAGATGGGTCTAATTTAAATCAGCGAGATTACATCGGATACGTCTTGTGATTGTATATTACACACAGCTCGAGTAAAAAAATTGAAATTATTATTTTACACATTTTAATACATTGATTAATTTATTTATTTTTAATTTTTTACTTTTTACCTTTTTTTTTTTTTAATTTTTTTTTTTTTTAATTCTCGCGTAAAAAAATTAAAACTCAAATGATATTGCTCAAATTGATATTGTTTAATTCAAATATAGGCTTCTTAGCGCCAAGCTTGAATATAGTCAGTGACTGTCTGTTTGAGCAATATCATTTGAGTTTTAATTTTTTTACGCGAGAACTAAAAAAAAAATTAAAAAAAAAAAAAAAAGATAAAAAGTAAAAAATTAAAAATAAATAAATTAATCAATATATTAAAATGTGTAAAATAATAATTTCAATTTTTTTACTCAAGCTGTGTGTAATATACAATCACAAGACGTATCCGATGTAATCTCGCTGATTTAAATTAGACCCATCTCAATTTAGGATTTTTACGAATTAAAAAAAGTTCATGTGAAAATAGCGTCCATAGGGAGTCGAATTAAAAATCTGAAAAAATTGGAGAACTATTTTTTTCACGTTTAGAACCGATTGAAGGCCATCCAAAATAATTTTTTTTTTTCAACGACCACCCTAATGTCGCATATATGTCGCATATATGTTGCATATATGTTTGGATATATATTAGGATATATGTTAGGATATATGTTAGGATATATGCGGACATATATACCAAGGATGTATCCAGTGGATATATGAAGGGGGAAAATTTGTATATGTCGGATATATTATGCATATATGATATATATATCTCGGCATATATCTCGGGATATATCTGCAGATATATCTCGGTATATATATTTTTTCCGTGGGGGAATGAGTTAATGAAAATATTTTCCATTAAAAATTTTACAACCCTGAGCCGCTCACGGTCATGCACACAGCGAATGGCTTTCTACTTTCCCGCCAAGTCTATTTAAAAATTAAAAGTGATCCAAAGTAATTTCAGAAAATTCCAGCAGTTGATGAGAATTTTTCCGAATAGAAAAAAATATTCAAAAATTGATGAAAATTTTTCTCATCAAATGATGAAATTCAATTTTTTAATGGAAATGTTTTCCATTGAACAATTAAATTTAATGGTTGATGGAAACAGTTTCCATTAGAAAAATAAATTCAATGGTTAATGGAAATATTTTCCATTAAAAAATTAAATTTAATGGTTAATGGAAATATTTTCCATTAAAAAAATTAAATTTAATGGTTAATGGAAATATTTTCCATTAAAAAATTAAATTTAATGGTTAATGGAAATATTTTCCATTAAAAAAATTAAATTTAATGGTTAATGGAAATATTTTCCATTAAAAAATTAAATTTAATGGTTAATAGAAATATTTTCCATTAAAAAAATTAAATTTAATGGTTAATGGAAATATTTTCCATTAAAAAATTGAATTTAATGGTTAATGGAAATATTTTCCATTAAAAAATTAAATATAATGGTTAATGGAAATATTTTCCATTAAAACATTAAATTCAATGAGTTAATGGAAATATTTTCCATTAAAAATTTTACAACCCTGCTCTAGAGTGATTTTTTTCTTCAAATTTTGCATATCATTCGTTAGCAAATTTTATCTCAACATTGATGTTGTGGAGGCCCCTCTCGTGTGGAGGCCCCGGGGCTTCAGCCCCTGTTGCCCTCCCCTAAATCCGGCCCTGCGAACGAGCCTCAATTTATAAACTTTAGTTGATAACTAGATCGCCCTGAACAATTTATTATAGCTTTAACACCAATCTTGGAGATAGGGGAAATGTGGGTAGCCCCGGACGTCAGGTACCCCCGGTCAACTCAAGGTTTGGATACTTACGCACAAACAAATTTTAAAAAGGAAATGTGATCCAAGATCGTTGCCCTAATTTTCACGTTTTCTTTTTCCAAATTTATTTGCGTAGGTGTCCAAAACTTGAGGTGACCGGGGGTACTTGCCGTTCGGGAATACCCACCTTTCCCCTGTGTAGATTTTAGACGTGAAAAGCAAGATAACAATATCAGATCATAGTATGTAATAAATAATAATATAATTACGATACCACATCAGTGGACGCTGTGTTTTGAACAAGGACGAGTATATCAATCCCAAGTAGCACACTGTTGACTCGTCTTCACTTAATGTTGGCAGAAAATTGATTAGACTTATTTATGCCAAATGACATAGGCATAATACGAGCCAATAGCTTTCATTATCTGCTGACTGAAAGTGCACGAATGTTCTCTGAAATGTCGTGTTACAGGCAACGGTTGACGTCAACCGCTATTAGGCTCTTGGATAATGGTAAACAGTCAAAATAAAAAGAAGATTATCTGCAAGTAAGCTAATGACAATGCCTTTTGCTATTTGAATAAAGGAATCGCGACTGCATGTCAACCACAGGTAGATTGTACAAATGTACACTCGACATTCTAATAAATGAAAGTCACCTTTGTGTTCCCTGTGACAATCATTTTTAATTTACTTTCCACGTCAATTATAAGACTACGTCCAGTTGTTTGAACGATTTGCTTTTAATTTGACATTATAGAGGACATCCGTGGACATCAAGTATACTATAAGTCAACTTTTGGCTCATGTCAGTTTTTGACAATTGACGGGCATCCAAAAAATGCCGTTTCTTTGTTTATTTTTTTGCCAACAATGCGTCGACATTTTCAGCTGTTAACAAAATGACGACCATATCAAGTTCAATGGCAGTGTCCAGACTAGTATCCAGTCAAGATATTTTGGTAGGTATTGATCGACTTGCATATTTAAAAGATTCTATATAATATACTCACCGCCATCTTTCAAAGGAGGTAATTTTTCTTCAACCAGAGTCAAATCTGAACGCTTTGGCTCCCCTTGGAAATAGTTACTTAACACATACTTCTTAGCAATAACCATTGTATATATAAGTATTATATCAAGGTCGCTGGATTGAAAATGGTTTAACTATCAATGAGGCTTCAATGACTCGACTGAATACTACGCGAAACTAGACTATATTTATACCACCTCACCTGGTTATTTCTGTATCAGATAAGAGTAGCACCGCACAGTGGGCGATTTCATAATTATACCCGATAAGTATAGGCACATGTGAGAAATTTTGATAAATCCTAATCTAGAGCTCTCTATAATGATAATTGTATATGTGCAAAGGTCCGGTACCAGATGTACAAACTAATAACGGATATAACGAAAGCTATCCGGCATTCATTCGAATGATGCATGCAGTTAGGTTAATTCTGAATTTCGGTTGTTGTAATGCTGTACCGTCAGTAGTTGGTACAATACCTATACGTATTAGGGTGGAGCGAAAATGCAAAATGTTTAAAAATCGTCATTCTCTAGTGTGCAAAATCTGTGTACACCTATGAAAATGAGAAATCTCTTTGGAATTTGTATATAGTTGACATCTTCAGCTCTGGCGAGAGCCTTAAAGTTTTCACTTTTGAAGTGGTCAAACACGAAACCCGGAGTCTGCGTCGTCCAGATCGTGATGCGGATGACCTGGACGACGAAGGTGACGCCAAAATTGAAGCAATTCCAGAAAATCGTAAGCATTTCAGTAACAAGTTATACAGAATAACTCCGGAAGAAATAATCTTATCAAAATATCAATTGAAAATTGGGACGGCCCTGTCCTAGTCACGTATGAGCTCTGGGATTGATTCTACGAGATCTTCCGTAGCTCAAAAATTAGAGGTCCAACGGATTTTGGTAAAGGACTTTTGGTCTTAGCATTTATTGAAGAATCCACCCTGTCAAAGTGGCCCGGTCAAACTGAATCAACCTTATATGGGTAATTGCAGAGAGCATTTTAATAAAAAGTTTACAATAGCAAATAATCGAACAACAGTCTTATTATTCCATATTATATTTGATATTTTGGAACAAAAAATATGATCCATTATACGATCACAATTTCAATCGATTTTCTTGCCCGAAATTATCTGCACTCAAAGCCGCCAGCCAGATCTCTGTTCATGATTGTTCATAAAAGAATATTCCTAATCAGTTTGTCTAAAGGTTCTGAAGGTATTGCATCATATTACCCAAGAATCATATACAGTTCGATGTTAAATTGAATATGCCTCAATGTTTAAAATTTTTATGCTACTCTATTTATATATTAGCTATTATGTAATAATATATGATTGCGACATGTAATCTTTAACTGTGCAATGCCAACGACATTAGAGTAAAGTTTTATTGTTAATTCCTTTTTATAGCGAGTATAAAACTCAACCGCAGCGCCATGTTTATTTATTTAATCCTTTAATGTCTTATCGCCCTTGCGGGCATGCAGACGACCGCAGCGCCATGACAAAGCTGATTTTCAATATCTATCACTGCCAGATATGGATAAAGGGGAACATATATTATGAAATGGTCCATCACATGTAGCACCATTGAAGCATAAAAGCCGGCGCCCAATATGCCGAACCGATCTGCACCGAACCGAACCGACAGTTCCGTCTCTTCCATAAGGGCACGGGGGGCACGGGCCCAGGGCCCCGGCTTGATGGGGGCCCCGAAATGCGTCTTTATCGTCGATTAACTTGAACGTAAAATTTTTGTAGTCATCTTTTGTTTTCCCTCACGTTCTTTTGACTTCCTAAAAGGGCCCCCAAACTCTGTGTGCCCAAGGGCCCCCGAGTGGCCAAAGACGGCCCTGCGAACCGATCCGCACCGAACTTTTGGGCTGACGTTCGCATAGCCGACTTATGAACGCATCCTCATGAAAAAGTATGTGAACAATAAAATTCGGTGTGAATCGGTTCAGTGCGGTTCGGTTCGGTTCGGTGCGTGTAGTATGGGCGCGGACCTTAATTGTTTCGAACATGATGCGCCCCATGTATACACTGAGAAAAAGGATTTGTTGGAACAACCCGGGAAAGGATGGATTAGATCAAATTTGATCCAGTGAGATCTAAATTTTGGGGAAAAAAAAACATCTAAATAGATCTCATGATATCTATTTTAGATCTCTGTGCATCCATTTTTAGATCTTGTTAGATCTAAGCACATGTCGGAAGATCTTTTTAGATCTCGATAGATCCATTTACCTAGATCTAATTTTTCCCAACATTTGGATCTAACTGGATCAAATTTGATCTAATTTGATCTAATGCATTTTCTCCCGGGAAATAGTACTCATTTGACTCAGCAAAATTTGGCGATCAAATATGGGAAAGCGACTATTTTTTCAATTCAACAAAATAGTCTTTGATGCAAAAAAAAAAAATTGTCAGAGGAAGCAATCGATAGCTCCAGAGTTGCACGAAATTTATCACAACCAAATAAGAAAAACTTGACTCAACCAAATCTATTGGATTGATTGAAAATAGTATATTGTACAACAAGGGGGGGGGGGGGGGGGGGGGGAATTGGTTATTTCTAGCGAGGGTCAGATGATGTTGCACGAGTCGGAGTCGAGGGCACCGAAGATCCCTCCCTCCCGTGTTGCACATTGTATTTTTTCCAACAAGTGCATGTATATAGGCACTTTTTCGAGCATGTTACTTATGTGCATCCACACACAAAATTACATCAATTAAAAACGGATGTTGAAAATGAATATATCCGATAATTTATGAAGAATAGTAATTTATGCACCGTCAAAAACGAGATTTAAAACCATCAAGCAGACTAACGGTTGCGGGGGGTTCGGGGGGCAAAGCCCCCCGACTATGAAAAAATAAATTTCTTTTGCGTTAGAAAATTTTGCATCAACAAATGCATATTTATCAACAGATACGCAACAAAATTTTTTTTTTTTTATTTCTTCTACGTATAAAAACGAATAAAAATTAGTTATTTTTTTTATTCCACATCTCCGAATGTTATCAACATATTTTTGTATATATAACGTATCAGATTTTAATAAATAATAATGTTCATCAATTATTGCTGTATGTTTATTTTCAATATCCATTTTCAATTGACTTTTTGTATGTAAATGCACGGAAAACATGCTCAAAAAACAGCCTATATAAGCACTTGCTGAACAAAATGCTGGAAAATTTGAATTTTTGAAACGTTCGTCTTCTTCAAATGTTTTTTGGAATCAAATAGACTCATTCCCTCCCTAGGGAGGAAATAGAGCCCACGGTAGCAATGGGCAATTTTCCATCTACTTTACATACGAGAAAAAGGGCCTATTCCATGTGCACGTGTTGAAAAAAATCAATTTTCTGTGCGGTGTATATCTACAGCACACTATATTTACAAAATGTTATTAATTTATTAATTTTAATATTATTCTGAAGATTTTCATACATATTTTCATCAATGTTTAGTACGGATATTCAAAAACACTGCCCCATAATATCTCTTAACGATCTTCGACTAGCTTACATTATATTCTTTGTAATTATTCACGCAATATTCAGTAACAACAATTATTATAAATATTTATATGAGAGTTTGCTGTATGGGCCAGATTGGGGTGCTGGCCCGAGGAGTCTCATACAGCATACCCCGGCCTCGCTGTGCTCTTCGGAGCAAGCCCAGCTCTAAGTGACAATTAGTGCGACCCGAAATCCCCTCGGTCTACCTGAAAACGGTCACTCGTCCTTACCTGGAAGTGCGATGGTAGGGGCAGCGTTCAGGAGAAATAAAAGGAACTAAGGGGTGTGCGGTCTATTTGGGACGGCAACAACTGCGTTAGACCGTCCAGGTCTTTTCATACTTGCATATCCCCACTCATACCTACCAAAATCCAAGAAATGGCGTTAAAAGGATTACTGCCGGTGAACGGGTTAAGTGGATTTACAGCTTAGACTCTTTCGACTAATGAGTGTGCCGGGGTATGTCATACAGTATTACTCTTCTTCTCTCTGCTTCCACCTTCCCCTTTGCCCTAATTTTTTTTTTTCCCTCTAATTTCTCTCGTCAGCTCCACTCTGTTCTGTTTTCTCCCGGCTGGTTTCAAAAATAGTCAAGAGGAATTTCGTAACTGTCTCAAGAAAATTACCGGGATTTTAGGACAAGACCGATTTCTAATGACCAATATTGTTAATATGCAATTATAATATTGTTGCAAAATGTGTTCGCAGTAAATTAACTCGACGACTGGAAAGAACCAAGGTTCATCTCAGAATCTGGTCCCACAAGATGTCATTTCAAGTTGTGATCCAACAAAAACTTATCCCAAAATTTGGTTCAACAAGATGTCATTCTAAATTTTGATCGAACAAAAGCTCAACTAAAGATCAGATTTCGCTCGCGACATTTTCTGAGGCTCCGCCACTGCCGGGCGCACGGTTGAATATTTGTTGAATGAAGAATACCGTTAAGTTCCGGTAGATCGATGAAGTATGGATTCACAATTCCGACGTGAGCTAGCAATCGGCACGATCATTACAGGTAGTAAAAATTTGTGTCTTTGGAAGTAGAGAATAATGTGAATAAATGTTGAAAACATTTTTTATTTGCTCGAGTTCGAAGATTAATAAGACAAATTCGCCATACAGGGTATTCATAAGCAAGATGGATAAATTATTGTAAAGTGAAATTAGATTCATCGAACTTGGTTTTGTATGATAATATAATTGTATACAAAAGATTTACTACATGAAACAAAGTTATACTTTAACTATAGCTTTTCCGGTATTATCTCCTCGCAAGATCCCAACGAATGCATCGAACATGTTCTCAAATCCTTCCGTCACTGTTTCAGGATACTTCAACTTGCCTTCTTTTATCCATTTCAGATTCTGCTCGATACCCTCAAACCAGCGATTCGTCCAACGCCAGACAATAAATCCTTCCACTTTCAACTCGGAGAAAACTAAGGACGGTTGAACTACCGCCGCTTTTGGCAATGCATTAAGGTCTGCGTTATACACAGAAATGCTACCGCATACACTAGTACGACCATAAGTATTCATTTGACTTAGTACAATGCTGGAAATATCTCCTCCCACCTATTTGAAAGTACAAATAATATGTCATTTATATCAATCGAATAGCAAGTAATAACATTCCATATTTGATTTGACAATGCTTATTGGTTTTCCTGGCTGCATTATCGAAAACTAGATAAGTCCTTTGCAGCGTAGATGTGGAAATTTATACATACGTTGTCAAAGTAGCAGTCAACTTTGTTAGGAGCAGCTGCCTTCAAAGCTTCGGCAACATCTTGGGTTTTGTAATTAATCACATGATCGAATCCCAGTTCTTCCTTGAGCCATTTACACTTCGCATCGGAGCCAGCTATTCCGATAACATTTAAGCCAAGAATCTTTCCAATCTGCCCAACGTGAGATCCGACTGCACCGGCTGCTCCACTCACAACCAGGGTTTCTCCAGCTTTTGGCTGGCAGATTTCAATGAAACCAAAATATGCAGTGTTCCTACAATCATTATGTAATTGTTCTGCTGAATATTCCTTGCTGTGAACATGATATTTGAGTTGACAATTTTTAATGTCTCACCCTGGCATCCCTAGTACTCCTATCCCCAGAGACGTGGGTAGATCACCAAAATCAGGCAGAATATATGGACGTCGAACCTCAAATTCCTTTGCATTTTCATCAACTACCGTGTGTGATCGCCAGCCAACATGAGCGACAACACGCTTACCGACTGGAAAGCTTGCATTCTTGGATTCAATGATTCTGGCAATTTGCGTTCCTACCATTGTAGATCCCAGTGGCTGCCGGTGAACTATAATCCTCATGTATGGGTCAACAGACAGGAACTCTGCCTGGATAAGATATTCTGAAATAGTTTTCAACTTTCCTGAGTATTTGATTCACTCAATTTCATTCAGTAATTTATTATATTATATTATTGATATTGATATGATCAAACTCATGGATCATAAGTTATTGAGTAATTTATTAGATTATTCATTTAAAAAAGTATAAATCTACCACACTCAAATTACTCCTTGCAAAATGATTTTATAGACTGCAGTAAGTAAAAGCAGCTATAGCAGTGTCAGTACGTATACTTATAGGCATATAATTGATGTATGAAAGCAATAAATTGTTGACGTTGAGTGAAAAGTAAGAGAAAATGCTTAGCCGTTTAAACATCTTTCACTACGGCAACAAACAAACACAAGCAGTTTTTAATAATAATGAACATTTTAATGGAATTTCACAAAAACGCTTAAAACAAATATTGTAGATATTTATTACAGAGGTGGAAGTCGGTATATAGGTATACAAACCTCCATCTTTCAAAGCAGGTAATTCTTCGTCAACCAAAGTCAAATCTGAACGCTTTGGTTCTCCTTGGAAATATTTACTAATCACATACTTCTTTGCATTGACCATTGTATGTATTGAGTTTAATTTCCTCAGTTGATAAAGAGCACAGATGCTTCGACAGGACGCAGTACAGAGCTCATCCAAATCTACCAAGCTTTATAGCAGACTGCCAGCTTATCTTTGTCAGAAAAGAGATAAGAGCAACGTTATGTATGAAATATTTGTACACTGAGAAAAAAATAGGGTTGAATCGAACAAAAATTGACTGTCTGAACTAACCCGGCGGTCACGGGTGGGGGAACGCAGATTCGGTTGAAACAATCAAAAATATGATCATTTCAAATAGCGGAGTTTGAATTAAATAAATTTTCAGTTGAATCGACTGAAACTCATTCAATGCGAATGAATATATCAACTAAATGGGTTTGGCATATTCAACCCTATTTTTTTCTCAGTGTAGATAATGTATATTCGTAGACCTCTTCATTGATATAGGTATTAATTTGCAAGCCCCCGGCATATGTACTACATACCAAGAATATTCCTTGAGAGTAAACGATCCCCTTCCTACGGCAAAATCAACACAGGCGCGCACCACATGAGTGAGGTTCGTTCGGGACGAAATGAGGTGCCAGTAACATTGCATCCCCTCCCGAACGAGCCTCACGCACGCGGTGCACGCTTGTGTTGGTTTTGCCATAGGAAGGGGATCGTTTACTCTCAAGGAATATTCTCGGTATACATTAGAGTGGTCCTTATTTGGGGCTCGGACGAATTTTTAATCAGACGCCCCCAAATCGACTCCCAATAATTCAAAAACAATACCCTAATTTTTTCAGATTTTTAACTAAACTCTAACCCTTCCCGCCAAGAGGGTGGATTTCCCCATTTGAAATACACGTGTTTTGGCCATATTCTCAGGATATATTTTATTCTAAAAGTAAAAAATTAAAAAAAAAGTAAAAAATTCTTACTGTACATACCAAACGGTACCAAGATATAGTTTGTGTCACACACACTATTGTTCAGATAGATTTTGGTGCCTGTATATGAAGATTGTCAGGAAATGCTTGGTCATGATAAATACAATCCATTAACGCCATATTGTGCAAGGGATTACTTATGTGCTACTCGTACTCTGCATGACATAGGAACATGTTATTCACTACACAGTTATCTCACGGATATTCTGATTTTAATTTAGATATTCGAACAAATCCAATGCACATTCGACTCGCTTTCTCATACTCAATGATTTTTTCGAGAATATTCAAGTCGTTTTAAAGCATCTATTTATAACACAACTGTCCATTTGATGGTCGACCCTGATAATCAACTGCAAGCAATCTAATCTGTTTGTGAATTGCAAGAATGTGCCTACGATGACGAAACATTGGGTGGGGGTCGATATTTTGAAAGATCAGAATTCAGAACGGCCAAAAATTCGAATATTAAAAATTTGAATACAAAAATAACGAGAGACAAATTAATTCGAAATTCTTATTTTCGAAAGATCATTTCTTCGAATGATTTATTCAGCAGGCTGTCACCTGTCAGAACGCTGGTTTATTCGAAAATGTATTTTCTGATAATTTTTACTCTGAATAAGTATAATGTAGAAAATATAAATGTATAAGGTCAATATTTCTAAATTTTTAATCTTTAGAGACCAGAAGTTCGAAAGACCAAAATCTCGAAAGATTTAAACTTCGAAAAATAATATTTCGAACGTATTTTCTCTGCGTAGATGAATTTGGATCAAAATTTTTATTGTTTATTGAAACATCATCCAAAAAACCGTATGAAAGATTCGAGATTCTGACCTTTCGAATTTTCGGTCTGTCGCTAAAATATATTCGAATACGTGAAGATTCGAAGTCTCGACAATTCGAAATATTGAACTCATCAGACGTTTCGTTATCTTTTCAATTAGATATTTCGTCTTTCGCAATTCTGACCGTTCCAATTTTTTATTTTAGTACAAATATCTTTCTACATTTCGATATACGTAATTTTTTAGTTACTACTTGATAGGCCTTCTCTAAACTGGCCTTTTTGAATTTCGTACCATCGCTATTTTAAAATTCGAAATATTGGTCATTCGAAATATTGGTCTTTCGAAATTTTGACCCCCACCCCTTGTTGTGAAATAACTTAATTGTAAGCAGATTTCTAAATAACTGCAATTATGACATATTTAAGGATATGTATACACCTTAAACTGAGAAATTTTGGAGTAAATTGAAAAATGTGTTTGGAAAAGTAAATCGGATACCAACGTTCTAATATGTCGTAACCCATAAAACTTCAGAAATTGAAATTTTTTGAAAAATTGAATGATAATAATATTGTGCAGCTTATGTTCAAGTTTTAGCCGTCAAATCGTTAATTCACTATTTTTAATAGTACATTACCTATCTAGGGAGGGAAAGTAGGCTATGCCAAACTGCGTGTGAGATTGACAAAAACGCAGTTTGAGATGGCTTTTTTCACTCCCGTGTGACGTATACTATTTTTCACCACCCCCTGGCATCGGAAAGTACGACTTCCTGCTCACACGAGGGGCCGAAAGGCGTACTTACCGTAAAGTCCTATCTTCTCAATGGTAATAGTGAAGCATTTTCATGGCCTCCTGAAAAATTTTCCAAATGTGAGTTACGACATATTAGAACGTGGGTATCGAAGTGCTTTTATTTTTCTAAGTTTTTACTCGACCTGGGGCTAACTTTGAGGTTGATTTTGATACTCGTTTACAAGGACTTCACTAATATGTTCAAGTCAAACATTTTTTCAATTTTTTCCAATCTATTGATCTTAAAATACTCATTTTATCTGTGATTTTCGATTGGAAAAAAAATTTTACATCAAATTTCTAAATATATTTTTAGTGAAATCCATCTGTATAGTGCAGGGTTCAAGTAGATCGATGAAGTACAGACTTACAGTTCTGATGCGAGCTAGCAAACGGCACGATCATTACAGGTAGCAGAAATTTGTGTCTTTGTAACTAAAAAATAATGTGAACAAATGTTAAGAATACTTTTTATTAGCTTGAGTTCGGAGATCAGTGAGACGTATTCACCGTACAGGGTATTCGTGTACAAAATGGATAAATTATAATGTGAACTTAGACTTCAAATTTTTATGATAATATAATTGTATACATTAGATTTGCTACATAAAACAAAGTCATACTTTGACTATAGCTTTTCCGGTATTATCTCCTCGCAACATTCCAACGAACGCATCGAACATATTCTCAAATTCTTCCGTCACTGTTTCACGATACTTCAACTTGCCTTCTTTTACCCATTTAAGATTCTGCTCAATACCCTCAAACCAGCGATCCCTCCAACGCTGGACAATAAATCCTTCCAGTTTCAATTCGGAGAAAACTAAGGATGGTTGGACTACCGCAGCCTTCGGCAATGCATTAAGGTCTGCGTTATACACAGAAATACTACCGCATACACTAGTACGACCATAAGTATTCATATGACTTAGTACAATGCTGGAAATGTCTCCTCCCACCTATTTGAAAGTACAAATAACATTCATTTATATCAATCGAATAGCAAGTAATAACGTTTCAGATTTGATTTGAGAATGCTTATTGGTTTTCCTGGCTGCATTTTTGGAAACCGTAAGACGTTTGCAGCGTGGATGTGGAAATTTATACATACGTTGTCAAAGTAGCAGTCAACTTTGTTAGGAGCAGCTGCCTTCAAAGCTTTAGCGACATCTTGGGTCTTGTAATTAATCACATGATCGAATCCCAGTTCTTCCTTAAGCCATCTGCACTTTGCATCGGAACCAGCTATACCAATAACATTTAAACCAAGAATCTTTCCAATCTGTCCAACGTGAGATCCGACTGCACCAGCTGCTCCACTCACAACCAGGGTTTCTCCAGCTTTTGGCTCGCAGATTTCAATGAAACCGAAATATGCAGTGTTCCTATAATCATTATGTAATCGTTCTGCTGAATATTCCTCTCTGCGAACATGACATTCAAGTTGACAATTTCTAATGCCTCACCCTGGCATCCCTAGTACTCCTAGCCCAAGAGACGTGGGTAGATTACCAAAATCAGGCAGAATGTATGGACGTTGTCCAGCAAATTCCTCTACATTTTGATCAACTACAGTGTGTGATCGCCAGCCAACATTAGCAAGAACACGCTTACCAACTGGGAAGCTTGCGTTTTTGGATTCAATGATTTTAGCAACTTGCGTTCCCATCATTGTAGATCCCAGTGGCTGCCGGTAAACATATGGCCTCATGTATGGGTCAACAGACAGGAACTCTGCCTGGATGAGATATTCTGTAATCGTTTTCAACCTCCATTGGTATTTGATTTACTCAATTCCGTTCAGTAATTCATTATATTATATCATTCAAAAGAGACTACGATACAGATATGATGAAACTCATGGACCATCAGTTATTGAGTAATTTATTAGATTATTCATTTAAAAAAGTATAAATCTACCACACTCAAATTATTCCTTGCAAAATGATTTTATGGACTGCAGTAAATGAAAGCAGCTATAGCAGTGTCAGTACTTATTCTTATAGGCATGTAATTGATGTATGAAAGCAATCAATTGTTGACGTCGTTTGAAAAGTGAGAGAAAATGTTTTAGCCGTTGAAACATCCTTCACGGCAACAGACACAAGCAGTTTTTAATAACAATGAACATTTGAATGGAGTTTCAAAAAAACTTTTAGAACATATTTTGTAGATATGGATTACAGAGGTGTAAGTCGGTATACAGGGTGACACAGAATTCGTATCGAGGAACTAAAATTTCCTCAGCCGTTTTTTCCGGAAATGCTTAGATTTCTCGTTGTAATTATTTTAAATCCGGCCAATGACGCGCGGCTTACGAACGACCGTTTGTCGATGTGTTTACCGCTCGGTTGTGTGCGCATCTCTCACCTATGTCGCCGCGAAAAAAAGTGTGCACAACCAAGCGGCAAGCCGCAAGCACACCGCTAAGTTCCCGTTGATAAGTCATTGACTGAAATTAAAATAATTATAACGAGAAATCTAAGCATTTCCGGAAAAACCGGCTAAGGAAATTTCGATCCCGTTTTTGATCAAGATTTACTCTGTGAATATCTCGATACGAATTCTGTATCACCCTGTATATAGGTATACAAACCTCCATCTTTCAAAGCGGGTAATTCTTCGTCAACCAAAGTCAAATCTGAACGCTTCGGTTCTCCTTGAAAATATTTGGTAATCACAAACTTCTTGGCAATAACCATTGTACGTATTGAATTTAAGTTACTGGATTGATAAAGAGCACAGATGCTTTGTCCGGGCGCAATACAGAGCTCATCCAAATACTAAGATACAGTTTGTGTCACACACTATTGTTCAGATAGACTTTCAGTATTGTTTAGATAGCCTCTGGTGTATGAAGATTTTTAGAAAATGCTTTGTCATGCTTGTTCATGATAAATACATTTCAGCGCCATCTTGTAAATGGAATGATCTATACCGAGTGTTTTCGAGTTTCGACGAAACAGAACGCCTTCCTCCCGGCGGCAAAACCAATATAGGCGCGTATCGCGTACGTAAGGCTCGGCTAATGTAAGTGCTTTCCCCTCCCGGCCGAGCCTCACGTACGCGGTACGCGCCTATATTGGTTTTACCGCAGGGAGCGGGGGCGTTCTGTTTTGTGGCAAACACTCGGTATGCTGGTTTCTGACTGATATGAAGAACCGTACTTGAAGTGGACTACATTTTCGGCAAAGACTACTATTTCAAATCGATATTTTTCCTCCTACTCTGCATGATGTAGAAACGTATTATTCACGGTATTTATTTCACGGATATACTGATTTCAATTAAATTATTCGAAAAAATGAAATGGACATTCGATCGGCTTTCTCAGATTCAACGATTTTTTAGGGAACATACAAGTCGTTTTAAAGCATAGGTATATATCCATTCGTAATACAACTGTTTATTCTCTTTATTGTCAACCCTATACTAATCAAGTACAATAGCAATCCGATTTGGTTGTAGATTGCAAGAATGTGTCTATGAATATACCAAACCTTTATTTGATCATGTAGGGATTAGTGAAATTAATCCACAGATGTATCATAATCAATTATTTAGATTTGGTTTGTTGTGAAATAACTTAATTGTAAGCAGATTTCAAACTAGATGCAACTATGACCTATATTAACATTGTATGTACGTTCTCTACGGTGGCTGGGCGAAGCCTCTATAACTATCTTAATTACAATATGTTTTTACATGTATTCTCGGAATAATTCGTATATTTTCATCATAATTGTATTGAGACAAATCTTTATTCAATTTAAGAATTTGTATAGGGGATAGGGGACCAAGGGAATCAAACTTTGACCACAGCTTTTCCAGTATTATCTCCCCTCATCATCTCAACAAATGCATCAAACATATTGTCAAATCCTTCTGTGATTGTTTCACGATACTTCAGCTTATTTTCTTTTAACCATTGAAGATTTTGCTCAATACCCTCCATCCAGCGATCAGCCCAACGGGACACGATAAATCCTTCTATCTTCAGTTGAGAGAAGACTAGGGCTGGCTGAATGATAGGACTCCTCGGCAATGCGTTAACATCTGCATTGTACGAAGAAATACTCCCACAACCAGCGACACGACCAAAAGTATTCATTTGATTAAGGACAATGCTAGAAATGTCTCCTCCAACCTGAAACAATAACAATGACATTTCACTTGTAACAATTTTTGATACCAGGCAGTAACCGTTTAGACAATTGAGGCAATCACGAGGGCAATGAATCAATTATTAGAGAAACGAATCATAATTGTCATAAGAAATCTTTGAAATTCACTAGAAGTTGTGAAACAATTCTCCGAAGGTGCGAAGCATTTACAATTCTGATTTGCTGATGACTTTTTTGCCACTGCGGCATACCTAGGTATGATTGTGACGACAATACTGTATTTAATGCGATAATAAAAATAGATACATACGTTATCAAAGTAGCAGTCAACCTTATTAGGAGCTGCTTCTCTCAAAGCTACAGCAACATCTTGGGTTTTGTAATTGATTGTATGATCGAATCCCAATTCTTGTTTGAGCCACTTGCATTTTGCATCGGAACCAGCGATTCCAATAACTTTTAAGCCAAGAATCTTGCCAATCTGCCCAACGTGAGAGCCGACTCCACCAGCAGCACCACTAACTACGAGTGTTTCTCCAGCTTTTGGTTGACAGAGTTCAATGAGCCCAAAATATGCAGTGTTCCTATAATCAATATGCAATTTATGGATTAAAGCAAATTGGCAAAGTTTAGAAATGTATGCCTGAAAAAAAATTGTCATACACGTACAGATAATTTATTCTCTATATATGAATATTCTGGTGGATGGTTATAAACATGCATTGTCATAGCTGCAACATCATCGCCAAAGGTCTACCGATATATTCAGAAATTTTCTAAATCATATTAATATATCATAATATTTTTTACCCTGGCATGCCCAGAACTCCCACACCTAAAGATACAGGTAGACTACCGAGATCAGGCAATATATATTCAGGCACTCTCCCAAGCTGTGTCTGACTGTTATTTCCATCAAGCACAGTGTGCGAACGCCAGCCCGAGTTGGTAACAATATGGTTACCAACGGGAAAGTCCTTATGTTTAGACTCCACAATCTTAGCAACTTGAATTCCAATCATCGTAATCCCGACTGGATACCGTTGTACATAAACACGCATATACGGATCAACAGACAGAAATTCTGCCTGGATAAGATATTCTGAAATCGTTTCATTTATTTTATTATTATCAAATTAAGTAAGAGTCAATGACATGTCATAGTATAACAGCTGTCACCATGTTTTACAAGGTTCAAATACACTCATTTCAGTTCAATAAAATAATTGTTTCCCGCTCAAAAAACCTCATATGTTATACAGAGTGTTATTCCAAGGACGTCTCAGTACTGCAAGTCTCGGACCGTCAGGCGACTGATAAACATGTACGCGAAATTATCAGGTTTGCCGCTCGTCTATTAGGTAGACATAGTATAGTCGAAATTCGATCAACGCGATTGTTGCGAGTTTGATGATTTGATGAGCGAGCAACGAGTTCGATGATTTAATTCCACATATGAATGAAGTACTTTCCAATTCAACACACTCTGTATATCACTCTTTTCAATATATGGTAAGGAAACATTTATATAAAATTTTAGATAACTCTCTAAGATATATATTTTGCTAAGTCTGCATTTTAGGTAGAAACTTATTATATACATACCTCCATCTTTCAAAGCAGGTAGCTCTTCCTCGACCAATGGTAAATCTGATCGTTTGGGTTCTCCTTCAAAATGTTTAGCCAGAACGAATTTTTTGGCAATTACCATTGTGTAGATGTTTAATCACAGCTATTAGATTTAAAAAAAAATTCGTAAAAAATATTGTTTTAATCAATCACCAGGAACAAAATGACACAGTTATATAAGAGTCCACCAAGATTTATACCATGAGTAAGACTAGCTTAGTTTTAGAAGAGGGCAATATTTCGACGTAAGCCTCGGTTGATGTTTTATTGATGACTATCAGCGCGATATACCATCTGAAAATTTCAAGCATTCAGGTACTTGAACATTGGACCCAGCAGTCGTGTTCAAATAAAGGTATACATATCATATCTACCGTGAAGTTCGAGATCTGCTTAGAAGTTGGTGTGAATACCCATTCATTTCAAACGTCAAATTATTTGTGGATCAATTATCACTGTATCATGAATCTAATCCGAGGTCTAATCTGATATCTGTGTGATTAATTGGAGATTACGTGTTAATGGTATATAAACAAATGTTTACTTCCACCCACAAGACATTTATTCATTATCACCATCTCCGTAGACCAAGGCTACATTGATTTTGTTATCGTTTAGAGTATGTTTTTCACAGTTATTCAGTGTATTCCTATTCATGTAGGTGAGATAATTAGTTTCATTTGCAACTTGGTTGTGCTAAAATATTTGTTTATTTCACTGTAAAAAAATACTAGTACAAAATACACCGAAAGCTTAGTGCCAACATGTCCACCTTTCGAGTAGCGTAAATGAGGAATTATAAATGAACGTTACCATTGATATCTAGTATTACACGGGTCTACCAGCTTTCTAACGAGTATTTATAATTTATAAATTTATTATTGAAACAGAACACCACGAAAATGAAAGAATATCAAACTTTGACAATAGCCTTTCCAGTGTTTTCTCCTCGTAACATCCCGACAAATGCATCGAATATATTTTCAAATCCTTCCGTGACTGTTTCGCGATATTTCAATTTATTTTCCTTTACCCATTGTAGATTCTGCAGGATACCCTTGTCTCGACGATCATCCCAACGAGTTACTGTAAATCCTTCTATTCTCAATTGCGAATTAACTATAGCTCGCTGGATGACAGTACACTTGGGTAACTCATTCAAGGACGCATTATATGAAGAAATACTCCCACATACTGCGACACGACCTAAAGGATTCATATGATACAATACAATGCTGGCGATTTCTCCTCCGACCTGAAAGTATAGAAAAAAATGTCCATCAGTACGAAATCAATACCAATGTAACATGAAGATATTGAATATGCCAGTGGCAATTCTTATCCATAATTCGGCTGGCTGCTTTATAGGATATTAATAAAAGAGGTTGCCTTAAGTGACATAATAAGAATTTATGCATACATTATCGAAGTAGCAGTCGATCTTTTCCGGAGCAGCTTTCTTCAAAGCTTCAGCCACGTCTTCCGTTTTGTAATTAATCACATGATCGAATCCTAGTTCTTCCGTGAGCCATTTACACTTTTCATCAGAACCGGCTATTCCGATTACTTTCAATCCAAGAATCTTACCAATCTGACCCACATGGGAACCAACTGCACCAGCTGCACCGCTCACTACAAGTGTTTCTCCAGCTTTAGGTCGGCAAAGTTCGACTAATCCGAAGTAAGCAGTGTTCCTGTAATCATTATGCAATATCTTTATTACTCTTTACACTAATTATTTTCATAATAAATAATACTCGATGAAGCATTTTATTGAAAATTTTTCTACAACTAAAATAATTTTTACTTTACGGTGACAATATGCGTCAGGTGACTTTTTATTGATAATATTAATCTAGTCGATACTTTAACTTCATAATTAGCATTAGACACATACAACATCAATGTTATACTGACCCTGTTCTGCCCAATACTCCTAGTCCCAGAGACACAGGTAAGGTACCGAAATCAGGCAATAGGTACGGAGGCTGACCCAGGTACTCCGCGGCGGTTGGATCAACTATAGTATGCGTACGCCATCCTACGTTAGCGGCAACGTACTGACCAACAGGAAAGTCTTTATTTTTAGACTCAATGATTTTACTGACTTGACGTCCAATCATTATTGCTCCGAGTGGGATTCGTTCGGCATAAGCTCTCATATACGGATCGACAGAAAGAAATTCCGCTTGGATAAGATATTCTGAAAACGTTTTCAACTTTTAATAGTATTTAATCAACTTTTGACCAATAATTCAGAATATGCAGCTGAGATGATGTAAGAAAAATTGTTATTAGAAAAAGAAAAAAAAAGGTGAAAAAATGTATTTCTTTATCCTCCGATCGTATATATAATGCGAATAGTATATTACAACTATCCGACATTTAGTGCCGATCGAATCTTTTGGAGTAAAATAACATCACAATAATTTATACTGACAATTATTGTCAAGACACCCTTCCAAACATATTGTGATAACAATAGACAAGTCACTATAAGCACCTCCATCACTCAAGGTGGCTAATTCTTCCTCGACCAACAGAAAATCAGAAGATTTTGGCTCTCCATCGAAACGCTCAGCCACAACGTATTTCTTTGCAATAACCATTGTACACCCTAAATTGTTGAAATTATATTATCAGATTGGGAATAATGTATTGAGCTGAGTGATCAAATGACAGCTTAGCAGCGAGGAATATGGCAGATGAGTATTTCTAGGCTACCCAATATAGTTATATATAAGTCAATGAGCTCCAGCAGAGTAAATGATATCTGGCTTTTCTGTGGTTACTGTTTATATCTGGCAAACACTGTGAGGGTCACACCAACACCGCGTTCACTGATTTGTGGGCCCTGGGTCCATCTACTGCAATAGGCCTTTCACTGTTTTTTCTTTAACACAAATGAAGAGAAGGGGAAAAATAACGGTTTCCTCTACTCATCAAGCTACCGCTTTTCATTTGATAAATCATATGAAGTCAAGAAAGAATTCTGCATATAATTTATGACACAATTTAGTTTTTACCCCACCTACGCGGAAAGTTCGAATGTTTTTCCTGTTTTTCAGGAAGAAAACGGCACATTTTTGCTGGGTCAAGATAGCGTAAGCTCAAACTTGCCTCATACTATGCCATAGTTACCGTTTGTCATGACAATCTAACAATAGCTTAGCAACAACGCGATCGATTATGTGCTATTCCAATGTATGTTTGAGTGAAAGTCATTTTAATTTTCAATTCAATTGATAATACTATTGACTAATTACTTGAATTAGTTATTCAATGGGTAATTTATTAAATATCCCCGATTTTTGAATTATTTTTAGTTACAACCGCTCATATAATCTGTGTGTTAGGTTTCAAAAACTATATATGTAATTTTATTCCAATAAAAATGAATTCTAATTGCGTTATTCAATACCAGAAAATTATTTTTGTTTTTATAATGGGGAAACCCCAAGTTCGAAGGTTTGATCGGAACCTACTCAGCTTTTCATTTCTTAATAATGGATAATAAATTTATTTTCAGAGCAAATTTTAATTAACGTTTGCAGTTCACGTAATTATGTTAGCCGTTTGTGTATGAACTAGGAATTACTATCTATATGACTAAAAGTATAAATGAGTTGACACCGGGTAAATGGCATAATGCTTTCTAGCATGTATAATTCCATTGAATTATTTACAACTTTGCGAGGCTTATGTCGAAATTTCCGCGCAGGTGGAGTAAAAAATGGTATACTGACCTAGGGAAGAAAGTTGGCCATTTCAACCTGCGTGTGAGGTGAAAACGCGGGTTAAGGTATGTTGCCGTATGTTGCGCAATCTACTATTGTGATATGATCTTAATATCATGCACAAATTGTGAAGATTTATCTATGATACAAATCAACAAAATTAACCACTTTTCATTACAAATTTAGGATTTGATATATTTAATTTATTTATGAATTTGCATCAAAAGATAGTTTGATATGTTAATTTCTATCATATCTGATAATTAAGCACATTGATATCATCATATCTGAGACGCATAGGTTTTCTTTTTTTTTTTTTATTATTAAAGCTGACCAGTGTTGAGAAAATCGTGAAAATTATGATCAATTTAAAAAAAGTTAGTAAAACTTTATTTAAAAATTAGGAGAAAAATCTTGGAACGATGAGGAACCGCTTTAAATTTAGAACATAATAGAAAAAAAATCTAGAACATAATATGGAAAATTTGTTATAAAAATCAAATGTTGGCATACTTGGCGAAAGTCAATATAATTGTTTCGTTTTTTTTTTTTTTTCTTTTTTTTTCTAATTTGACCAACCACAGCCGAGTTATAATTGTTTGAAAATTCTTTGAACAAAATTCAAATTTCTAACTTATAAAGCATCTGAGAAGAAGATTTCGAACAATTCCTTCCAATTTGCTGATGCTCAGAAAAAATTATGAAAAAGATTAGTAAAAAGAGTCCGATACATCAATATTTACCTGATAATGTCCTTGAAAATTCATTAACCCGAAGCAGAGAACGTTTCATCATATTACCCAACGCGATTATCGGTTTCCGCAAGCAGGCGCGGATACAAAGGGGGGGGGGGGGGGCATTAGGAGCGATCCCCCCCCCCCCCCCCCCCGCCAACCTTAGGGAGGAGTGAAATTTTTTGAATGAAGACAAGTTTTGATACGTTTTGAATGCAAATGATAGTAATATCAACAGAATTTTCTGTCATTGGAAAAAAATGCCTCTCGACGTCTGAATCCATCACTTTACTTTAAGGTACATTTTTACCCCCCCCCCCCCCCCCCCCCCCCCCACACACACACACACACACACACACACACACACACACCCCTCATTATGCTGGCAACCAAATGAGAAACCTGGATCCGCCACTATCCGCGGGAATAACTGACTAGATGTCTTATTACGCTGTTATACAGGGTGATCCGGATGAGGTACTTTCCTCATACCAGTGGATTCCTCGTAAAAATATAGGACAAAAATTATTATCAATGCTAAAATGTTGAATGGGAAGCCGTTTTGAGGTATAGGAGCCGTTTGAAGTCACATTAATACGAGATTACGAGAACAGATATACGAGACTGGTTCAAGGCCGCTACCGTCGTTTTGTCAGTTATGACAAGGTCACGGTGGCCAGTAGCGTCGCGAGAACCGCCAGTCCGCGGCGGCGGCCCTGAGGCAGTCTCGTATCTACTGTCGAATTAGCTTACTTTAAAAAATTCTGAAATTTGGAGGACTTTACATTAGAATGACCGGAATTAAAAATTGTCATATCCCATTAAATTTGAACGTTCGCTTCTATCGGAAATAAATTGACTTTCAATTTTATAACTGCATATATTTTTTTCTTTTATCGTATTTTCAAATCAAAAAATGTTTTTCTCGAATTCGAACCAATTACTGTATTCTGTATTCGCAGTACGTTTCCGAATGAAGAAATATTCTTGATTGACTTTCAGATTCTATAAATCTCAATTTGTCGAAGCATATCGAAAATGGCTGAATAAAAAAATTCTTCAATTCACAGGATTTTGGATTAAGATAATGGGTACGAATAATGTCATATCTATCGTTTGATTTTTTGGTCGTTTGTTTCTATGAAAATATGAGATACGAGACGGAAATTGCGTAAAGTTTGTAAGGTGATGAAAAGTATTGCGAAAAAATACTGTCTTTTTCGACTTTTCTGCTTGTCCTTATTGGTGTTCAAGTTATTTTCGTTTGTTTTAAATACAAAATCGAAAAAAAAATATACAATAATAGTTTCTTGGAGCAAAAAAAGAATAATGAATAATGAATTATGTCTAGGTAAAACTCGATTTTCTCCTTTAGTTTAAGAGTGAAATTCCAAAAATGACCCTTGATCTTTATCATTTTTGAAATTTTACTCTCAAACAAAGGGGAAAATCGAATTGAGGAGCTGGAAACGAAAAGGGCGCGTAACTGAAATCTGCCGGGTAAGTTTTGTCCATAGAACCTCGGAATCAAGAAATTCAAATCTTGATTTTTTCTTGTGGGATCGATAGAGTAGGTCATTCCGCACATTTTTTGTGTTGGAACTATATGAAAATTCTTTTTCGTTTTCGAGATATAAGAGGAAAATGCCAATTTTTATGATTAGCAATCGGAATACTTTTTTCAGTTCAACTCGCTGCCATTTTTTTTCTATTCATTATTTTGATTTGAAATTTTTACGGAGCCTTCCTTGAAGCCTTTTGCGAGACACAGTATAAGGTAAAAGTCTTAATATTGAATAGAAAAAAAATGGCGAATTTACCAGCAAAAAAACTCTGAAAACCAGAGTCATCAACTTCCGAGACAAAAGTTATCGAACGAATTTTCGAATTTCACAAATATGACCGTTGATTATTGAAATTAAATAACAAAGTAAGTTTTTAAAAAAGATTTTAGATCTAAAAATACCATAGATTCCGAATGGCAGCTACTTTTGTAAATGAAAAGTTCGCGCGGCGGCAGACCGTGCGTGACTCGCTCACGGCTGCACTCGGACGTATACCTACATGTATTCGCCGAGTTCTTCACAAACTCATTCACTATCCATTCGTCTTGTACTTTTCTGCCAGTGCACAGTGAAGTCTGTTAACCCTCAGAAAACTGAATTTTAGGAATATTAAGTAAGGATATCTAATTTCATTTTATTTCATTTTTATTTTTATTTTTGTCATGTTACTTTCTAATTTAACTTTACGTTGTGTTATTTTTCTATTTTTTTATTTTTTTAGTTTTATTTGAAATAAAAATGAAAATATGAAAATGAAATAAAATGAAATTAGATAAAATTAGGAGACAGATAGAGAGAGAGAGAGAAAAAACAAAAACAATAACAATACCTCCTTCCTAGCTTTCTTTATTCGGTTACATTTCCATTGACTTTCGTCTCTGGTTCGCTTACGTTCTTTCGCGTTGTTTATTTCATTAATTCTTAGATGAATCTGTTTTTCCCGGTATCCTTACCTAATATTCCTAAAATTCAGTTATCTGAGGGTTAACAGACTTCACTGTGCACTGGCAGAAAAGTACAAGACGAATGGATAGTGAATGAGTTTGTGAAGAACTCGGCGAATACATGTAGGTATACGTCCGAGTGCAGCCGTGAGCGAGTCACGCACGGTCTGCCGCCGCGCGAACTTTTCATTTACAAAAGTAGCTGCCATTCGGAATCTATGGTATTTTTAGATCTAAAATCTTTTTTAAAAACTTACTTTGTTATTTAATTTCAATAATCAACGGTCATATTTGTGAAATTCGAAAATTCGTTCGATAACTTTTGTCTCGGAAGTTGATGACTCTGGTTTTCAGAGTTTTTTTGCTGGTAAATTCGCCATTTTTTTTCTATTCAATATTAAGACTTTTACCTTATACTGTGTCTCGCAAAAGGCTTCAAGGAAGGCTCCGTAAAAATTTCAAATCAAAATAATGAATAGAAAAAAAATGGCAGCGAGTTGAACTGAAAAAAGTATTCCGATTGCTAATCATAAAAATTGGCATTTTCCTCTTATATCTCGAAAACGAAAAAGAATTTTCATATAGTTCCAACACAAAAAATGTGCGGAATGACCTACTCTATCGATCCCACAAGAAAAAATCAAGATTTGAATTTCTCGATTCCGAGGTTCTATGGACAAAACTTACCCGGCAGATTTCAGTTACGCGCCCTTTTCGTTTCCAGCTCCTCAATTGTACCTATATGTATTGAATATATGATAAAAATCGTTTTTGAACCTTGACGACTACAGCTTTATTGTAAACGTGAAGATTCGTGGATACGCACCATTCCTGCAGATTACCGAAGATATCCGAACGTACGGACGTGTGAGCCATTCCACGTCACACCGGACAAAATAAATCAAAAAATGACCTCGATGTTACCGATTTCGCTATCATTTTTTTTACGGGTTCTATGGAACAAATAAATTCATCAAACAATTTTTTTTTTTTTTTTTTTTGGCCCCTATTTTCCAAGTTACACAGGCGTGAAATTCAGGAAAAACAGCCAAAAATCGAAAACATACATACATACGGTCATATCTTTGATTGTATCCATCCTAGAGACTTCATCCAAGAACCATTTCAAAGCTATTAAATGACACTATTATAATATATTTATTTAATTTCGCGGTAACTAACAATTCTATTTGTTATAAACAAATATATTATTCAAACGTGATTTTCAACGCAAATACCAAGCGATAAAATTATCAAAAAAATATGAGCGTATTCCTTGATCAATTCTCTACGAAATCGTTAAGTCAATTTTATGGAGAATCGATGGAAACCATGTTAAAACGATTTATTTATAAGCGACGGCGCGCGCTACCACCGAAAAACCGTACCCGAGCCGGGTCTTTCAGCGGCAGCGCGCGCCGTCGCTTATAAATAAATCGTTTTCACATGGTTTCCATCATCCCTTCATGAAATTGACTCAACGATTTCGTAGAGAATTGATCAAGGAATACGCTCATATTTTTTTGATAATTTTATCGCTTGGTATTTGCGTTGAAAATCACGTTTGAATAATATATTTGTTTATAACAAATAGAATTATTAGTTACCGCGAAATTAAATAAATATATTATAATAGTGTCATTCAATAGCTTTGAAATGGTTCTTGAATGAAGTCTCTAGGATGGATACAATCAAAGATATGACCGTTTAAAGAGGAGTATGTTTTCGATTTTTGGCTGTTTTCCCTGAATTTCACCCAGGTGTAACGTGGAAAATAAGGGCCAAAAAAAAAAAACAAAAAATTGTTTGATGGATTTATTTGTTCCATAGAACCCGTAAAAAAAATGATAGCGAAATCGGTAACATCGAGGTCAGAAAGCTGTCCGGTCTGACGTGGAATTGCTCGTGTACCTATAGCGTACGCAAACATACATACCCAGATAACAATCGTGCGTCGCACCTTACCCGCACGCCGTGCGACGCACGCTGTGCGTGCGAAAACGCAGCATTTTCGCACGCACGACATGAGGCGCATCTCAGTGCGAGCGTAATGCGTTGCACGACATGAGACGCATCTCAGTGCGAGCGTAATGCGTCGCACTGCAACATCAGTAAATATAATATAATATTATATATAATATTATAATATAATATTATAGAGTTAAAATAATCATTACATAATCAAATTGGATGTTAAAATGTTGATGAGCTATAATATTATATAATCCAGAAAATAACCTATAAACGTACCATGAGTTAAATTAAAAATGATTTGCGAGTACTGATTGGATTTTTATGGATCGAAGAAAAATATTACGTCAAACGACATATCAAAGCGATAGTCAAAAATGTGATTTTAATTTTTTTTTTTTTTTTTTCAAGTCACATGCGCCTATATATTTGTGTATAACGTGGAATAATATATATAGGGGTGAGCGGGGCAAAGAGGGCACCTCCGCCAAATTTTCAAAATTAAATTTCAAAAAAATTAAATTCCTTCGGGAAACGATTTTTCTTGAGAAAAAAAAAGTCGAAAATTTTCCAAGAATTTTTTTTTTTTTTTTGGCCGAGGTGCCCTCTTTGCCCCGCTCTCCCCTATAGATATATAATATCTATATTAGGGTGCTTTTTTTGAAACGACTATTTTTTTTTTTGCAACTCCCCATTGAAAATCTTGTAGACGTCGAAAAGGGAAAAGGGTTGAAACCACAGCCAAACTACCAATGGCCCTTTTGAAGAACACTAAATTCTCTGTCGAATGACTCTAGGATAAGAACAATCCATTGAAATGCGGCTGAGTTTTGCGCGGCGAAAGAAAAAGTCGTAATGTTTACATGCTTTTAGCATGGGAAAACTTGAAAAGAAAAGCGCGAGTGCTGGAATTGGAATGAAGAGCTAAAAATTGGACAGGATTCCCTTTTCGACGTCTACAACAATAGATTTTCAATGGGGAGTTGCAAAAAAAAAAAAAAATGGTCGTTTCAAAAAAAGCACCTCGAAAGCACCCTAATCTATATACTATCTTACTAAATGTGATATTACTATTTTCAATAAAAATGTTGTGAGAAATTAATTTTATTTTTGATTTTACAATTTCAATGAACGTATTTGCAAGTCCCAATGCACTCGCATTACGTGCCCGCATCATGCCCGCATCATGCCCGCACGGATGCGACAGGCACGTCGTGCGAGGCATATGTACATCAATTGATGACTCAGTTGCGTGGTGATCTGCGCGCACGTCGTGCGGATAGACCCGCACGCGTGGGTGCGTATTGCGTCGCATATGCCACGCATATTGTTATCTGGGTATATACATACACACTGTTATTCTGAGACTTGACTGTTTATTGCTATCTTTGCGTACGTTCGGGTATCTTTGGCAATCAGGCATGGTGCGCATCCATGAATCTTCCACGTATGTGAATATTTCGAGAGTTACTATGATAACGTTATCTGAAGTTGAATTTTATAACTTCCAATCTTTATTTCAGGCCGATAAATAGAGAAATAGTTAGATTTCTGATCTTTTGATGTACCAAATTGAAATTTTGAAAACTGAAAAATAACTCAGTCACAAATTCTTCAGGACTTATGCTCAAAATTAAACATCGTTTGAATTGGCGAAGTGCTGTAACTTTGGATAAAAATATCAAAATCGATAAAAAAAAAACAAATTCTACGTTCAACCATAATAGCTAATTTCGAAGTTTCAAATTTTTTATTCTCGTATGATTTAATTTACCCTAATGTAATTTGAACTGGAACAAGATCTTGTGTATTTGTAAATAGGATTCAGTGTATTGATGTATAATAAAGAAATTTGCGAAACGCAATAAAATTCTATTACATGTAGGTATTCATCTACAACATTAATAATATTCATCCTGTACAACTTATCAAACAAAACTAAACCAACTGCGTAGTATATTATGTTGGCCTATATTCAAACGACAGAAATCGTAGTATCTACTCTCGGACCCGGTAGTAGTGAAAATTCTATTTTTATTCTATGATTCTATTCTATTTTTAGACATGAGTTAATCGAATAAATCATGCTGAATGAGAGGTCAGGGTCATGGAGACCACTAGCAAAAAAGTTCGTCGAGCTTTAGTATAAAACGTAAAGTGTGTACATAACGACGAATAGATGTGTATGAACTGGCGGGAAAAACTCTATTCGGAGTGGTGGTAGTAGATAGATGGTGCTGATAGTAGTAGATACTCCATATCAGGGAGATCATAGTATTTTTCAAAACAGCTCGATCTGCACACGTGTGCTAGAGTTGTCTTCCGCTCAAATTGACGTGCGTGTTAGTGTGAATGGTGCAGGGTTGTAAAATTTTTAATGGAAAATATTTCCATTAACTCATTGAATTTAATGTTTTAATGGAAAATATTTCCATTAACCATTATATTTAATTTTTTAATGGAAAATATTTCCATTAACCATTAAATTCAATTTTTTAATGGAAAATATTTCCATTAACCATTAAATTTAATTTTTTTAATGGAAAATATTTCCATTAACCATTAAATTTAATTTTTTAATGGAAAATATTTCCATTAACCATTAAATTTAATTTTTTTAATGGAAAATATTTCCATTAACCATTAAATTTAATTTTTTAATGGAAAATATTTCCATTAACCATTAAATTTAATTTTTTTAATGGAAAATATTTCCATTAACCATTAAATTTAATTTTTTAATGGAAAATATTTCCATTAACCATTAAATTTAATTTTTTTAATGGAAAATATTTCCATTAACCATTAAATTTAATTTTTTAATAGAAAATATTTCCATTAACCATTGAATTTATTTTTCTAATGGAAACTTTTTCCATCAACCATTAAATTTAATTTTTTTAATGGAAAATATTTCCATTAACCATTAAATTTAATTTTTTAATGGAAAATATTTCCATTAACCATTAAATTTAATTTTTTTAATGGAAAATATTTCCATTAACCATTAAATTTAATTTTTTAATGGAAAATATTTCCATTAACCATTAAATTTAATTTTTTTAATGGAAAATATTTCCATTAACCATTAAATTTAATTTTTTAATGGAAAATATTTCCATTAACCATTGAATTTATTTTTCTAATGGAAACTTTTTCCATCAACCATTAAATTTAATTGTTCAATGGAAAACATTTCCATTAAAAAATTGAATTTCATCATTTGATGAGAAAAATTTTCATCAATTTTTGAATATTTTTTTCTATTCGGAAAAATTCTCATCAACTGCTGGAATTTTCTGAAATTACTTTGGATCACTTTTAATTTTTAAATAGACTTGGCGGGAAAGTAGAAAGCCATTCGCTGTGTGCATGACCGTGAGCGGCTCAGGGTTGTAAAATTTTTAATGGAAAATATTTTCATTAACTCATTACCCCCACGGAAAAAATATATATACCGAGATATATCTGCAGATATATCCCGAAATATATGCCGAGATATATATATCATATATGCATAATATATCCGACATATACAAATTTTTGCCCCTTCATATATCCACTGGATACATCCTTGGTATATATGTCCGCATATATCCTAACATATATCCTAACATATATCCTAATATATATCCAAACATATATGCAACATATATGCGACATATATGCGACATATATGCGACATATATGCGACATTAGGGTGGTCGTTGAAAAAAAAAAAATTATTTTGGATGGCCTTCAATCGGTTCTAAACGTGAAAAAAATAGTTCTCCAATTTTTTCAGATTTTTAATTCGACTCCCTATGGACGCTATTTTCACATGAACTTTTTTTAATTCGTAAAAATCCTAATTTGAGATGGGTCTAATTTAAATCAGCGAGATTACATCGGATACGTCTTGTGATTGTATATTACACACAGCTCGAGTAAAAAAATTGAAATTATTATTTTACACATTTTAATACACGCAAAGAAATTTTCTGTTGAATTTACCATCGCAGCGGTGAATATATGGACAGCGCTTTTTTTGCAGTATGAGTTACCTTTTTGCAGTATAAATTACTAAAATTCTAGTATTTGGCACAGTGGAGCAAGTGGCCTCTAATGTGCCAAATACTAGAATTTTAGTAATTTGTACTGCAAAAAGGTAATTCACACTGCAAAAAAAGCGCTGTCCATATATTCACCGCTGCGATGGTAAATTCAACAGTATCATTTTTTTACGTGTACATTGATTAATTTATTTATTTTTAATTTTTTACTTTTTATCTTTTTTTTTTTTTTAATTTTTTTTTTTTTTTAATTCTCGCGTAAAAAAATTAAAACTCAAATGATATTGCTCAAATTGATATTGTTTAATTCAAATATAGGCTTCTTAGCGCCAAGCTTGAATATAGTCAGTGACTGTCTGTTTGAGCAATATCATTTGAGTTTTAATTTTTTTACGCGAGAACTAAAAAAAAAATTAAAAAAAAAAAAAGATAAAAAGTAAAAAATTAAAAATAAATAAATTAATCAATATATTAAAATGTGTAAAATAATAATTTCAATTTTTTTACTCAAGCTGTGTGTAATATACAATCACAAGACGTATCCGATGTAATCTCGCTGATTTAAATTAGACCCATCTCAAATTAGGATTTTTACGAATTAAAAAAAGTTCATGTGAAAATAGCGTCCATAGGGAGTCGAATTAAAAATCTGAAAAAATTGGAGAACTATTTTTTTCACGTTTAGAACCGATTGAAGGCCATCCAAAATAATTTTTTTTTTTCAACGACCACCCTAATGTCGCATATATGTCGCATATATGACGAGGCTGAAGCTAGCAGCCAGAGTTAGCAGACAAACGCTGCTGTTCAACGTTGAACGCCTATGCGTAGCAGCGTTCGGCTGCTAACTCTGGCTGTTAGCTTCAGCCTCGTGCATATATGTCGCATATATGTTGCATATCGATACTGCAATTCTAATACGTCGTATCCCACATTTGGAAAATTTTTCAGGAAACGTTAAAAACGTTTCACGGTTGTAAATGAAAGAAAACTAGTAACTTTTTTTTTCTTACGTTTGTTTTAATGCATAAGTAGTAATAATTCAAGTAGAAAAAAAAATTTTGTTAAATTGTTTAATTATTATGTGGGTTACGACCTATTGACTGCTGCTGCACATGTGGGATACGATATATTGTCAATATATGTTTTTCATAAAATACAGGCATTGGCAGTAAATAAATATTCATGAATTATATGCTACAATTACAGTAAAAAAATTATGCATAATTACCTATTCTTACTCATTTTGGGAATCACTTCCTTAAAATTAACTTAAAATTAATAATATTAGGCGTGACTGTCACATCGCGGCGCCGACTGAACCTACAAAATTAATTAATTAATTAATAAACATTTGAAAAATTGTTCAGGAGGCAATGGAAACGCTTCACTATTAGTATCGAAATGTGGGATAAGACATTTTAGAATGCGCGAAAGTCTGCGTGTGGGATACGACATATTAGAATATTTATTTGAAAATACTAAATAAACAATTTTACCTTTAACATTTTTTACAAAAGCTGCACACTGTTAAAATGATTCCATTTTTCCAAAAAAGTGAAAATGTCAAATTTTGTGGGATACGACGTATTAGAATTGCAGTATCGATATATGTTTGGATATATATTAGGATATATGTTAGGATATATGTTAGGATATATGCGGACATATATACCAAGGATGTATCCAGTGGATATATGAAGGGGCAAAAATTTGTATATGTCGGATATATTATGCATATATGATATATATATCTCGGCATATATTTCGGGATATATCTGCAGATATATCTCGGTATATATATTTTTTCCGTGGGGGAATGAGTTAATGAAAATATTTTCCATTAAAAATTTTACAACCCTGAGCCGCTCACGGTCATGCACACAGCGAATGGCTTTCTACTTTCCCGCCAAGTCTATTTAAAAATTAAAAGTGATCCAAAGTAATTTCAGAAAATTCCAGCAGTTGATGAGAATTTTTCCGAATAGAAAAAAATATTCAAAAATTGATGAAAATTTTTCTCATCAAATGATGAAATTCAATTTTTTAATGGAAATGTTTTCCATTGAACAATTAAATTTAATGGTTGATGGAAAAAGTTTCCATTAGAAAAATAAATTCAATGGTTAATGGAAATATTTTCCATTAAAAAATTAAATTTAATGGTTAATGGAAATATTTTCCATTAAAAAAATTAAATTTAATGGTTAATGGAAATATTTTCCATTAAAAAATTAAATTTAATGGTTAATGGAAATATTTTCCATTAAAAAAATTAAATTTAATGGTTAATGGAAATATTTTCCATTAAAAAATTAAATTTAATGGTTAATGGAAATATTTTCCATTAAAAAAATTAAATTTAATGGTTAATGGAAATATTTTCCATTAAAAAATTGAATTTAATGGTTAATGGAAATATTTTCCATTAAAAAATTAAATTTAATGGTTAATGGAAATATTTTCCATTAAAAAATTAAATTTAATGGTTAATGAAAATGTCAATGCATTAAAAAATTTAATGCATTATTTACAACTCTGGAATGGTGTAACCCCCCAAGACACTGCAATATTGCGAAACTAAATGTAATCAGTTACGCATTATAGATAATTATCAAGTACTCGTATCTATAAAAAGGTGGCTAGGGAGTTATCAGGTT
Organism: Tenthredo mesomela; assembly: GCA_943736025.1. Taxonomy (NCBI): domain Eukaryota; kingdom Metazoa; phylum Arthropoda; class Insecta; order Hymenoptera; family Tenthredinidae; genus Tenthredo; species Tenthredo mesomela. Next base: position 8,924,835 of record OX031016.1, on the reverse strand, counting down.
TATCAATCGCCTATATATATTGTAGCGACGACTTGTGTAGGTATAGTTTCAGTTTGTTTCCGCGCTTGACAACTATATACACACTAATTCGTACCTAAGTTAGATCTTGGACACTGTGTCTGCTACTATATAACGATGGGCACTGCTAACGGAAGTGAAGGCAAGTACGTAGATTACATGCTTCCAACGCCTTATGCCTGGAAGCGGCCAGAAGGTCCTCCGCATATATGGCGCGTTGTCGAGGGTCGCAAGAAGACGGCGGACGGCCAAATACCGAAGTTCTCCATTCAGGAAGTGCCCAAAGAGTTGGAGGATGAGGTGGTTGAATTTATGGTCAAATACTTCGTTGTCGAGGAACCAATCTGCGTTGCTCTGGGTGCGTATTCATACATTAGATAAATTTATCGGAAAACCTTGAACCGCAGTTAAGGTGAAGTGAAACGTTTGTCAGAACTTCGAAAACGGGAATCGTGAATTCTCCGGAACTACTGAATCAATCGCGATGAAACTTGGAGGGATTACACATAATTGTGGCAGAAAGTGGCTGATTATTTCACTTTTCCAAAATTTGAAAAAAAATTTCACAGATTGACGTACCGACCACATAAATCGCGAGATTATTCACTGTTGCCGTAGATAGTCGCATTTTTCCCGATAATTAACCACTCCGCAATGAAAAACTACACACTTTGAGCCTAATCTCGTGTCATTTGATGGAGAAATGGCTGAGAATTGACGATTCTCCGTTGCTCATAACTAAAAAACCGATATTCAGTTGAGATCACAACCCTTATCTACATTTAGTCGAGATCACAGCCTGTATCGAAATTGCAGCCAGTATATTTGCAAATAATCTAGCGGTGGACAGAGGTACCAAACGTTCGGTAGTTCTGTTTTACCGCGGTGCAAGGCACCCGGTAAACTCATATCTTGAAAACAAACACTTACAAAGGTAAAAATCAAATTCTAATCGGAAATCTATCTCATAGATAAGGTTCTTAGATCCGAATTGAATACATTCAAGCTTGCAACATTTATTTCTTAAATTGTTATTGATTGTATCTGTGTATATCACAGAGAGAAATATTCGGGTTAAACGACTCTTGCAGAACACTGAAAAATATAATTAGTCCAAGCGAGTAGCATTTTTCACGAACGAAGTTAAAAAGGGATTGTCATTTCCCTAATATAGGTACTGCTGACGATCCTATCGCAGTTCGCGAGATTCGGACATATTGGAGGAATATCGTACGTCAGGGAGTCACTGCCGTCGCTCTTATGGTGAATTCTGAGCCCGCTGCAAAGCCTGTGATAGCTGGTATCAATATTCTCGTCGCCATAAGTGCGGAGGACGCAGATGCAGTCTCGAAGACCATGAAGCAGGTATGGCGTGCAAATTTTTAATACAAGGGAACGTGGAGCACAATGGCTGCACATTCAAAACTGCTGTAAATGCTTGAAAATTCTTAATCGGTAAAACTATCCAGACTTGGTACGTCTTCACTCAATGACGATTTTTTTTTTCTCCACATAGCTATGATATTTTTAACGACATTTTCCCAACTTAGTTCACGCATTGGACAAGAAAATACTTGCATTTCCCTCGAACAATAAATTAGAAAAAATCTTAGGCATAATTTTGTTTTCTAGTTACCAAATAGTCGAAATGTCCTTTTGGAATCGTTCTAACTGTATTTTTACCTTGGAGATTGTGCCTGATATATAAGGTCCCCTACTGGTGTTAGAAATCAACAAACGCTTCAATCATAATTCTCGTACCAATTCGCGCGGTGCATTATGGAATCTCTCGCTAAAGCATTGGTGATTTTTCGAAATTCGAAATGTTTACTAACTCATTTATTCCGCAGTTCCAAACAAAAGCTAACAAGAAATGGATGGGATCGGTTGGACAGTTGTGTCAAGAAGCCGATTCAATGAAGAAATACGGTGTCGACAGATGCTTGATTGGCATGGGTCTTAGTGTCCTGCCTACCCTTAGAGGACAAGGTCTGGGACAGCAGCTTGTCCGCGCTCGGTGAGTACCCGTAGATTGAATAATTAGACAAATTTACTCTACAGCAATCACAATTGTTCGTTAATATTAGTCCAAAAAAGATTTAAAAAAAAAGACCAACAACGTGCGATTACATTATTAAAATCTAAGTGCTGGAAATCAGGAAAATGTAGAAGGTTTACTAATCGCATTCAATGCGCGTCATGATAAAATTAGCCGTCAATAAATTATTATCTGTATTTGTACTGTGTGTAAAATGATGATCACTTTCAGAAACCTCGTTTATAGTCATCGAAAGAATACATTTTTCTCGCATAGATTAATTTGCTTGTAATGATGGTACATTTTCTAACTAAAAATCCAATTCAATTCGCAGTGAAGACATTGGCGCCGCTTACCAAATCCCCATCAGCGAGACGTTTTTCTCGGCATATGAGTCTCAGGCTGTGGCTGCTCGAAATGGCTTTGAAGTTGTACTCGAAAGAAATTATTCCGAGATTCTCGACGAGGAAGGAAAAGTCGCCTTCCCCGGAGTGAATGTCAAATCCGTCAAAATCATGGCAAAGAGGCTCTACTGAGTGACAATGATTCGAAAATAATATGTCAATGATTTATAATGTATCCAGTAATATTTCTCGATGTCTACATGTCATAAAGATTTCTGTATTTTCAACCTCTGCCCGAGTGCAATGTAGTATCACATTTCGTGATAGCATTACAGTAGGGGAGACCGGGGCTAAAAGTTACACTTTTTTAAATAACTTGAAAAATTGATTGGAAAAAATTCGTAAAATATAAATATTATTGTTCTACAATTTGGCAAATATATTCTACTTTAGTTTGCCTAACCGTTTTGGAATATATTTGCATAAGTTTTTTTGATATGATTTTTTTTTGCAACAAAACGTAAAGTAACAATTTGCCCCAGTTCGGGGCTAGTTGTGCATGAGCTGGGGCAAGTTGTTACAAGATTTATTGTGGGTATATTTCATAAAAAAAAACAATTATTTTAGATTAAATTTATGTATTTAAGAACGAATTAACAATATTCAAAGAGTTTTCAATTATTTGTCGTGCATAAATTAAACTCAAATTGAACGGTGAACATAAATATATAGTTTTTTTATATCCCAATAACTCCAAGTAATACTTTGAGATCAATTATTGTTTAAAATAATATATATTGAGATCAATCATTGTTAAAAATAATATAATATACTAAGATCAATTATTATCATAAAAGATATATCATTGATAATATGTACTTCGAGTTATATATGGGGGGTTCCACGTGACACGCATCGGTTTTTGGCCGGAAGTCATCGAAAAAATAGGCAAGCTGACAATTTGATCCCTTTTTTTTGTGCCTCTTCATGGTAATTTCGTTGATTATTTTTCCCATCCGAATTTCAGCCAATAGAATTGCACCATTCGATGTTATTTTGCATAGCCTACACGATATTTAACTGATAATTTTGACAATTCCACTGGTAATTTCACGTGTGCTTTCACCGCGGTAATTTTTCATGTTAGCTATATATAAAAAACAAAATATTTTCCAATACAGTCAACGCTCCATCGAATCTGACAGATTAAATTATAATTATGATTCTGTGACCTTTAAATTCTGATTTTTGACTGTGGATTTTGTCTCATGATGCAATTCTATGGGCCGAAATTCGGATGGAAAAATAATCCCCCGAATACCACTCGAGCTTCAAAATTAATCGGGTATTTCCCTCAAGGTTCCCTGCAATCAAACAAACTCGTCAAGTTTTTCAGAAAAATCACTCGCGCTTCGCGCTCGTGATTTTGTAAACTGAAAAACTTGACTCCTTCATTTGTTTGCAACGAACCTATCGGGAAATACCCGATAATTTTGAAGCTCTTGTGGTATTATATGTGACAATTTCAAGGCGATTCGTGTGACCCTTCAAGTAGAAAAAAGATGAATTACAAATTTCCAAAGTTTTACTTTTTAGCAATAGTTGTTAATTTTTCGCAATTTTCCTCACTTCATCTGGGGCTTTTTGCATGAGGCCTTGAGATATAGTACCCCGACTTGCTGTTCTATTATAAGTTCGCATTCTGTAATAAAAAATAAAAAAAAATAAACAGTATTTTTCGTTGATGACCAGGCGATAGGGTAAGTTGTTGCAAAGTAACAACATGCCCCAAAAAAGAGTAACAACTAACCCCAAATGGCATTTTCTCATATAAACGTAAATTTTAGGCTCGGTTGATGAAATAAACTTAATTTATACGTCGGTATATGAAAACTAGATGTATCTTTATATACCACATAAAAATCTAAAGGCTATTTATCAAAATGAATTAAATAGACCAAAAATAACCAACACAAAAATATTTACTCACCTGTATTAGAAAGACACATGCTCTCGAGAAACGTCATTCGAGACCAATGGCCTTACCAATATGGTTGCCGTAGGTGCGCTGTTGCTTACTGTTTCACGACGCACTTAGACCATATTTTTATCTCTATTCGTTTAAGAGTTATTTTGATTTGAACAACTTACCCCGGTAACTTTTAGCCCCGGTCTCCCCTATAATTAAATTTGTTACGTTTAATTTTGTATCTGAATTTCTACCTATAATAGTTAAGTAATGACTCACGTCAGTTTTAGTAATTTTAGTAATTTTTTAGTTCGATGATTTCTTAACGAGAAGAAATTTGATAAGAAAAATAGTACATTGTGTATCAGGAGGCAAAATAGGTCTTTTAACGCCGAGCGTACATTTGCAATTATTGCAAAGACGCTCGGCGCAAAAGACCTTTGCCTCCATGGTGCACCCCTAGTAGCACGGTGAAATCGCAAGACGCTTGCGCAATCTGCCGTGAGTCTTGCAAAAATAACTTTACGACATTGAATAAGCTATTCGCAATTCCCGCGTATAGGTGCTTGACAAGCCTTTCTTGTGCAAGATCCACAGAAATAATCGGAAGCAGACCATTATCGCTCTGCGGATGGATCTTATTGCAAGACCCAAAACGCAAGAATTGGATCAGATATGATAAAGCGTGCTACTAGGGACATGACGATACTTTATACAACAAAAGCATGTTTTACAAGTTCATGCTCGATCCGGTACACAAAGCGGACCACTTTTAACTCCCAGGCTCGCTCCCAGGACATAAAACAGTACTTTTCGATACTAGTGCGAAAGTATTGATTCTTGGACGAGCGTGAAGTTTTTCGCCCGAGCGAAGCGAGGGTGACAATCACACGAGTCGAGAATCACTGACTACATGCTCAAACGAGCGCTAAGTCATTAAAGGAAGAAGAAGAAAAAGAGTCGAGAATCATTTTTCGCACGTGTATCGAACTTCATTTTTCAACACAGCACGCGTTAAGTTGAATTATATGCACGCGAAGCGTGCGCAAAATCGAACTTTGCGCACGCCGTGTGGAAAAATATTGTGCTTACTCATTATTGAATACAAATCGATTTTGAAAACTGTTTTTTCCACACGGCGTGCGCAAAGTTGGATTTTGCGCACGCTTCGCGTGCATAAAATTCAACTTAACGCAAGCTGTGTTGAAAAATGAAGTTCGACACACGTGCGAAAGATGATTCTCGACTCGTGTGATTGTCACCCTCGCTTCGCTCGGGCGAAAAACTTCACACTCGTCCGAGAATCAACACTTTCGCACTAGTATCGAAAAGTACTATTACTTCACGCAGTGTGATAATGGACGTTTTACCCACTCTCTTAATCTGAATCTGACCAGCTACTATCGACTGATGTCAGTAGTTTTCGGCTGATTCAGATTAAGAGAGCACGCCTCGCGTGGGTAAAATCCCCATTTTCAGACCTTATGAAGTAAAATTTTGTACTATACTCGACGGAAAAATTTCTTCTGATCTCGTGTGATTGCAACACTCGCCTTCGGCTCGTGCTGCAACCTTACACTCGTCAGAAAAAGTTTTACCGCACTCGTATCGTAATGTACTATTATACAACGCAAGCATGTTTTACGCGCTTTTCATGCTCGATCTCGGTACACAAAGTGGGGGTTCTAGTGACAGCTGAGCGGGTTTGCGAGTGCGCATGCGCATGATTTACTTTTAGCTCCTAGGAGCAAAATAGAGTTACTTTTTATGTCCTAGGAGTTAAAAGTGGTATCTGACGTACGCGTTGTTATGCGTAACAACGCGTCGTTAAGGCCAACGCACACCATTGCCGCTCGGCACCGCACGGCAATGGTGTGCGTTGGCCTTTATGCGTTGCTATGCGTGTTGTAGTCGTTGGCTTTGTGTACCGGATCGAGCATGAACTTGTAAAACATGCTCTTGTTGTATAAAGTATCGTGTGCACCAAGGAGGCGAAGGTCTTTTACGCCGAGCGTATTTGCAATACTCGTCTTCTGACTCGTCTACGACTCGTTTTGCAAATTTACGCTCGGCGTTAAAAGACCTTCTTTGCCTCCTTGGTAAACAATATACTATTGGGATTGCCTGTTTTCGTTTTTTTAACAAAAAATATAAATGTAGCGCAGCGCATCACTTTCATTTGTCCAAACTAATTCTTCATTCAGGCTCGTCTGATTTGCTGTAGCATACCGTTAATCCCTCTCATCCCGTTCGGAGATAAGCCAGGTGCGCACACTTACCCACTGCGCAAAGTTACCCCTAATATTGGGACTACCCCTTTTTTTTCCTCAAGAGCCCGCAAGATGAAGGTCAAAGTCGAGGTCAAACTCCATCTTCCAACTTCGGCTCAATGTGCGTGTGCTTATCCCTAAAAGAAATGTGAGCTGCACTTTGACAAAAGTTTTGAAACTTTGCCGTATTCAAAAATTAATATAACTATATAAAAAATTTTTGATACGGCTTGAATATCATAGTATGTAATTGCTTGGTCGTGTATGTACTTGATTTTATGACTTATTTATTACTGTAGTTATTTTAAAACTATCGTCAACTGAAATGATCTTTTGACTGTGACTATAACAAGCTGCTCTAATGTAATTTGAACTTATAGAAAAAGATCTTGTGTGTTTGTGAATAGGATCTAGTGTATTGATGCACCTATAATAAAGAAATTTCGGAAGCGCAATAAAACTCTATTACATGTATTCATCTACAACATTCATAATATTCATCCTGTATAATGTTATCAAACAAGAGTAAGCCGACTACGTAGTATTATGTTTGCCTGTATTCGAAAGACCGAAATAGAATCTAGTCTTGGACCCGACATTCTATTATGATTCTATATGATTCTATTTTATTTTTAGATGTAAGTTAACCGAACAAATCATGCTAAATGAGAGGTCAGGTCATGGAGACTACTATAGCAAAAAAGTTCGTCGAGCTTTAGTAGGGGAGAGTGGGGCACATTCGGACGTGGGGCACATTCGGACAATCGCGATTGACACAAGACCTACTCGAAGTATTCGCACTGCCTGGATGAAAGTTGTCTTCTTGTGGAGTTCATAACGCACCCTAGAGATATCACCACTATACACACACTATAAATGCGAGTAATCGCGAATGTCCGAATGTGCCCCACGTCCGAATGTGCCCCACTCTCCCCTATAGAACGTAAAGTGTACACATAACGACAAATATGTGTATGAGGTGGCGTAAAAAAATTCTATTTTGATCTAGTGGTAGTAGATAGATGGTACTGATATAGTAGTAGATACCGCAAATCAGGGAGATTAGTGTATTTCTCAAAACAGCTCGATCTGTACACGTGTGCTGCAGTTGCCTTTCAGGGATCAGGGAGATTAGTGTATTTCTCAAAACAGCTCGATCTGTACACGTGTGCTGCAGTTGCCTTTCAATCAAATTGATGTGCGGGTTAGTGCGAATGGTGTAACATTTCGACACTAAATCCCCCAAGACACTGTGATATTGCGAAACTACTGCGAATGTAATCAGTTAGGTATTATAGATAATTATCAAGAACTGGCCGTATCTATGAAAACGTGGTTAAAGAGTTATCAGATTTATCAATCTCCTATATATTATAGCGACGACATGTGCAGGTATATCTTCAGTTCGTTTCCGCGCTTTACAACTAGACGCACTAATTCGTACCTAAGTTAGATCTTGGACACTGTGTCTGCTCCTATGTAGCGATGACCACTGCAAACGGAAGTGAAGGCAAGTACGTAGATTACATGCTTCCAACGCCTTATGCCTGGAAGCGGCCAGAAGGTGTTCCGCATATATGGCGCGTCGTCGAGGGTCGCAAGAAGACGGTGGACGGCCAAATACCGAAGTTCTCCATTCAGGAAGTGCCCAAAGAGTTGGAGGATGAGGTGGTTGAATTTATGGTCAAATACTTCATTCCCGAAGAACCACTCTGCCTTGATCTGGGTGCGTATTCATACATTCATACATTGGATAAATTTATCGGAAAACCTTGAATGAGTTAAAGTATAGATCCATAAGAATTTATTGTTCATCAAACTCATACCTCGAAAACAAACACTCAAAAAGGTAAAAATAAAATTGTAATCGACAATCCATCTTATAGATAAGGTTTTTACATCCGAATTGATTACATTCAAGCTTGCAACATTTATTTGTTGAATTGGTATTGATTGTATCACACGGAGAAAGGTTCGGGTTAAACGACTCTTGCAGAACACTGAAAAATGTTCTTATTAGTCCAAGAGTAACATTTTTCACGAACGAAGTTCAAAAGGGATTATCATTTCCCTAATATATAGGTACTGCTGACGATCCTATCGCAGTTCGCGAGCTTCGGACATATTGGAGAAATATCGTACGTCAGGGAGTCACTGTCATCGCTCTTGTGGTGAATTCTGATCCCACTGCAAAGCCTGTGATAGCTGGTGTCAATATTCTCGTCGCCATAACTGCGGAAGACGTAGATGCGGTCTCGAAGACCATGAAGCAGGTATGGCGTGCCAATTTTCAATGCAGGGGAACGTGGAGCACAATGGCTGCATACTCCCAAAACTGCTGTAAATTCTTGAAAATTAATAATCGGTAAAACTATCCAGACTTTGTACGTCTTCACTCAATGACGATTTTTTTTTTCTTCATATATGGGGAAATCCACGGAACCTTTAAATTTGTTGATACTCGGTTGTCTACCTATGAAAAGAGAATTTAAAGTGGGTATCAAGTACGTGGGCCTTCATTTCAGTTATATTACTAGCCAACTCAATGATATTCAACGGTTGAAAAGTGATCCACATATTTCTGGGAGACTTTGAAAAATAAAAATGCTGAAAAATAGCACATTTTCAAGCGATACTCTGAATTCTTTTTTTCATTTTTTGCCTCTAACTTTATGAGGGGTTTATGAATCGATTTGAAAATTTGGGGAAATCTTCGTCTATCTATGACTTTTGAAGTTATTGATGTCATATGGGTGTGCCATTTGACCATTCCCCATGATTCGCACTCAAAGTAGCGATACTCCATTTTTGGTCGTCGACATTTTTTTTACCTTTTCGTTTATAACTTTTTGAGGAATCTGAAAGTTGAAATTTTTATTTCACGTCCAGATAGCTTCACAAGAAACAAAAAAAAGTGTGGTTCCAAAATTAATGTGCCATCAAAACTGATGAAGCTAGAGGTCGAAGTATCTGTACCTGTACCCGCGTAACTGTTTTTTAAAATCATGTTTTTTCGTTGGCACAGCTCTAATTTTATTTCTTACTCGTTCAAACGTCCTGTAATTCGTAAACCTTTATTGTAGGAATCTACTACGAAAATCCTCACACTGAACTTTCGGTACTTCTAATATTATGAAGTTTTATTTGATCAATAAATATTCGGATATTCGTGTGAAACGTTAAAAATAGCGTTGAAATGTGCAATTTTTCGGATTTCATCAATACAAATGCGTATTCGTATCGTAAGTGAAAAAAAAAAAAAAAAAAAAAAATTAACAACAAATCAAAATTTTTTTTCTTTCAAATTCAAAATTTTTTTTTTTCAATAAAAAAATCAATAAATAATCGAAAAACAATGTTATAAGTTATAACGATGAAATTGAGATGAATGAAAAACCATGTTATAACGATGAAATTAAGATAAATGAATCTTTTTCGTAAAAAAAAAAAGATTTTTCGATTTTTTCACCGTAACTTCTTGAGGGATCGATAAAAATGAGTAACGCGAGTATATTCTTCACTTAAAGTCTACAAGAGACATGCCAAAAAAGGTTTGAGAAGTGTGCTTCAAAATAAAAAATGAAGTTACACTTTTTAAAAAAATCAAAGGTTCCGTGGATTTCCCCATATAGCAATGATATTTCTCACGACATTTTCACAACTTAATTCACGCATCGGACAAAATAGTATATTGCGTTGCTAGGGACGAAAGTTGGCGATTGCGACGAGTGTGAAGTTTGCCGCCCGAGCGAAGCGAGGGCTGCAATCACACGAGTTGCAATCGGCAACTGTTGGCCATAGTAACGCACGATATTTTTTATAATAAGTGCATGAATGTGGGGCGTGCATGTCAGTAGCGGGACGTTCCCAAGGGACGAAAGTGAAATAATTGTGGACTGCGCATGCGTCAACCTTACTTTCGTCCCTGGTATGCATTCAGCCACTTTCGTCCCGCTAAACTGACATGCAACGCCCCACTTTTCATGCACGTGTTATAAAAAAGTACTTGCATTTCCCTCAAATAATAAATTAGAAAAATGATACAAACATACATTGTCGGCATAATTTTGTTTTCTAGTTACTAAACAGTTGAAATGTCATTCTGGAATCGTTCTAACTTTATTTTTACCTTGGAGGTTGTGCCCGATATAAGGTTCCCCTACTGGTGTTAGAGATCAACAAACGCTTCAATCATAATTCTCGTACCAATTTGTGCGGTGCATTATCGAATCTCTCGCTAGAGTATTTGTGATTTTTCGGAATTCGAAATGTTTAATAACTCATTTATTCCGCAGTTCCAAACAAAGACTAACAAGAAATGGATGGGATCGGTTGCACAGTTGTGTCAAGAAGCCGATTCAATGAAGAAATACGGTGTCGACAGATGCTTGATTGGCATGGGTCTTAGTGTCCTGCCTACCCTTAGAGGACAAGGTTTGGGACTACAGCTTGTCCGCGCTCGGTGAGTACCTATAGATTGAATAATTAGACAACTTTGCTCTTCAGCAATCACAATTGTTGATTAATTAGTAGAAAAAAGATCAACAAAAGACCAACAACGTTTGATGGAATTGAAATCTAAGCGCTGGAGATTAGGGAAGTGTAGAATAGGCTCACTAATCGCATTGCCCCATTGCCTACTCTATGAAACCGCCGTATTTCGATCGTCATGACAGAGTCAGCCGTCAATAAACTATTATCTGTATTTGTACTGTGTGTAAAAAGATGATCACTTTAGGAAACCTCGATTATAGTCATTGAAAGGATACATTTTTCTTGAATAGATTAATTTACTTGTAATAATGGTACATTCTCTAACTGAAAACTCATTTCAATTCGCAGTGAAGACATTGGCATCGCTTACCAAATTCCCATGAGCGAGACGTTTTTCTCGGCATATGAGTCTCAGGCTGTGGCTGCTCGAAATGGCTTTGAAGTTGTACTAGAAAGAAATTATTCCGAGGTTCTCGACGACGAGGGAGAAGTCATCTTTAAAAAAGTGAATGTCAAATCCGTCAAAATCATGGCAAAGAGGCTCTACTGACTGACAATGAATCGAAAATAATCTGTCAATAATTTATAATGTAGCCAGTAATATTTCACGATGTCTTCACGTCATGAAGATTTATGTATTTTCAACCTGTGCCCGAGTGCGATGTATAGTTTTACATTTTGTGATAGCATTACAATATAACTGAATTTGTTACGTTTAATTTTGTATCTGAATTTCTACCTATAATAGTCAAGTCATGACTCATATCAGGGGGGTTGGAGCTGGCTAAGATTTTTCTTCGCTCAAACAACGAAGAATTGTTTTCCTATAGATAACATCGACTTTACGTCATATAATTTCTATTCATCATCTTACTTGGCGATGCGTTGATATGAGTTGGGAAACTAAATGATGCTGAACAAGAGGTAAATAAGGTCTTGGAGATCTGCACCAACCCTCACTGGCAAGAACGTTAGTTGGGTTTTCAGAAAATAAAATCTAACAATAAATCAACCTGCATGAAATGACGGGGAGATATCGGCTCTATAATTTTACAGCATTACTAGATCCGCTCTAAAACATTCAAGTTGCCGACTAGACATGATAAATGAGATGAATTATTACTATCGCGAATGAACTCTACAGATATGATATATATATTTTTTTTTTTTTAATTTATCTTGCATATTAGGCACGGAAAAAAATGTTCGCTTATTCCAACAAGAATTTTAGTTCTAGCAGCAATATTTTCTGGCTATCCTGGCCACTCCAATACTTTATTCCTACTGACCCCTTACGTTTCTTGCTGATTGTTTATTGCAAGCTTTGCAGTGCTGGAAATGGTATTTCAAGTATATTCGGTATACTGACTACCTAAACTCGCAAGGATTGCTACAGCTAGCATAACTGTGAATGAATAACATAGCAATACCAGTATAGGTAAAACGTGAATGTGATGACTGGTTACGTGTTTCATTATTACCAGAATGGTTGCCATAACTACCCTAGTAGCGTGGCCTTAAGTTGCAGAGTTCGTAAGATTCTGCAGTAAGAATTTTCAGGCAGAGTTAATGCAGACTGAGTACAGAACTTTCGCCACTGGTATCTCCATGTTGACTGATAGCAGCCTGGCTGAAGATGATCCAGCAGGAACTTGTTTTTCTCTGTATTATTCTTTAGTAGCCCTCTGCATGCAGACTTATCACAGCCACAAATAAGTTTTGGTTCGTTATACAAACGGTCCTTAAGATTACCTAATTTCTATTTTTTTCTCCACTTTCTGATTTTCTAATCAGGCCTGAAATATTCTACTTCTAGATCTATCAAGTCCTACTTCATGATCCCTGTTACTCTTCATCAGTTATTATTCTTTTATCTTATTTTCCTTCAGTAATTTTTATGTCACATTTCAGGTTTGTTCTTCATCTAAATAAATCTTATTTGTGGTCATAGAGTTATAATCTGGGCAATAAACTAGTTCAATGAAGTTTCCACCTAGCCAGTTGCCTAAAACCATTTTCATATGTCCTTTATCATACAGGTTTTTTTATACATAATGATCGTAAAATATACACTGATCACTTCTAAATCCATTGAAATCAGACTTATCTACTCCAAGTATAGGGAGTGTGCGGTGACATTTCATTTTTGAGTATACCAAAAATAATATGACTGACATTATTCAATATATTGTTTTACTAAGGAATATACGGCGGGATCAATAGTGAACGTTCGAAACGTTCATGTAGCACGTTTGCATAATACAGTGCAGATATAAGTCTCAAGACAGACCAGACAGACTTACCTCGCGTTAATATAATTACATATACCGTGATGATTCGTGGATGCGGATCACTTGTTATCCTTGACAATGTATTCACAATGAATTGAACACAGATTCATTCAACAAGTGATCTGCATCCACGAATCTTCCCGGTATGCTTTATTCTTTCAACCTGGCGATTCTAATGGAGCTGTCCGTATGAGACGCGCATAAGCTGCAGCTATATCGGACCGGCGTTGCCAACCGTAAGATAATTTTGTATTACAGTACGATGTACGATAGCGATTCACTGATACAACCACTTATAATAAGAATAAGAAATAACTGATGACCTACTTTATCTTTCTTATAACATCTCCATATTATTTATAATCAAGATACTCGGTAGAGTCTCGCTATAGATACCCATTTTACAAAGCCACGGTCGTTGCTGAAAGTGAAGATTCTTATGTTAGTCTGCACTGACTCTGCATTAATCTTTGAGTATCGTTATGAAAATCTTCATGTCATCATGTGTGAAGATTCTGCACTGAAGAATCTTATGTCAGACCCACATTCAAATGTGGAAGTAGACCGTATGTGTCTTGTTCAAGATCTGTAGCAGATCTTCAGTGAGTCTGTGTGCAGACTTATTTCATTTCGCTACTAGGGTATATTTCGTGCTTTCACTGGCGATACCGGTATTGTTGGTGTAGCCATACCAAAACTGTCATAATAAGTATATCAGTATAGTTGTTTTAACTATCAGATTTTTGTTCTCATAGATACACCAGTATTGTCGGCGTACTATAAAATAAACAATACAAAACATTCGAGGTACCACTTGGTTTGAGTGAGAAACCAACACTGTGAGACATTAGGCAAAGCCGTAAAAAATGATTAAAACGCTTTTTCGGCATACCCTAGTATATAATATACAAATACATACACACACAAAAATATATGAACGAATATACCACGCTCGGATTCTATAGGCAGTATCGTAAGATAGAAAATTTGAGATGCAAGCAAAACAATTACGCAATAGTGCAGTACACTTATAATGAATATATTTTCTGATAAAAATATTAAAACTTATCTTCAAATATATTAATTAACCTTTCCAGGCTCCACGAAATCAATTTTTCTTTTACGAGAAGATCCATATTCACTAACGAAAAAACGTGGTCTTGTAGTCACCCCGGTGGTTACGATGAGAATGAAAAATGTAGAATATAGCGATTGGATCACCGCTGCTCGCACAAGCAGGAGCCAACATACAGTATACAAGCAACAGCCTGTAAGATGGCTCTCCCTGCGATGCGACATTTGCCGGGCAGCAATACCAGTACATATTGCTACGATGCAACTGCCAGGTTTTGCAGCTTTTACTCAAAGTATTTGGTTTGTAACTATGCGGCCCGCTTGAATAGCGATTGCTTCCAGTGCTACCATATCAAAAGTATTCTAGCAGCGCGGAAAAATGATCGGTTTGCTGTTGGTGCAATTTACAACTTGGAATTTGACGAAATAATATGGTACAGTAGACTCTAGATATATGGCCGCTCGGTATATGGCCGCACGAGCGAATTCCCCTTCACACGTACTTGCACGCAGACAAATAGCGCTCCCCCACCACAATTGCGCACGCCGCTGCCGGTAAGCACGTCGCAGTGGCACTAACCTATCGGCGCTCACTCTCACACGCACTTGTAAGCGTTTATGCGAAAATCAGAACAAATGCAGGCCGCTAGAGGCGTGACGTTCGCACTGGACTGCTGCGTGGAGAGGGCTCTCCACTTATGGCCGTTTTCCTCTCCTACAGCCCCATACCGCGGCCATATATCTAGAGTCTACTGTAATCGCAAGGAAATGATACTTCAAAATTTAGGAATACCGTCCGCTGCAAAACACAACTAAATAGAGAATATTTATGGTTCTATGATGTAGGTATAGCTTGGTTAACTAAATTCTTTCAATAATATTTGTATAGGGAGCTTCACAATACCAGTTATTTAGAGTATTAATATGACATTTATCGAGTAATGAGAATTCTCGCCAAGTTAACAATAAATTTTCAGCAAAAATAGTAGGTATTGCTATTCAACCGAAAGTATTTTTTTCCGTACGTATGTGATCAATTTCTTTGTCCGACGATATCCCGAGAACGAGTTACCGGATTTTAATGATTCTGGTCTCAATCGACGTGACTTTTCCAAACTTAGAACTGATTAGATTTTGGTTTCGATCATTTGAAACCGTGAGGCATCATTCCCGCACTACTGCGGCATCTCTCCCATAGCGTGTGGGAGAAATTTCGCTTCTCACTGTTTTTTGTTGACGTATTTTATATGAAAATGAAAGTTTATTAATTTTTGGTTCTTGCGACATTGTAGTAAATAGGGTAAAGTGCGGAGAGATGCCGCACTTTTTGGAGAAAATTCATAACTTCCACAAAAATAGATGTTAACAAACGTATTTGATAGTGACTATTCTTCAAACTATGTACTAGAATGTGGCAAGAACAAAAAATTGATAAACTTTTATGTTCATATAAAATAAACGTCAACAAAAAACAGTGAAAATCGGCATCTCTCCCACACCCTATGGGAGAGATGCCGCAGTAGTGCGGGAGGAATGCCATACGGTTTCAAATGCCTTTTTCGGGCATCTAGTCTTCCAAAATTCTTGCACAACTGCCCGGAAAATTATTGCACTTTTTAGATCTGATCCAGTCGTCGGTTTTCTTCATTTTATGATAATTTTTCCAACATTCGCCACAGGAATCTTCTCTCGCATTTTGTGACCCTGTTTCTTGTTTCCTGGATTTGCTGGATAATGAAAAGGGAAGAGAAGCAGAAAAATGAAAAAAAAAAAAAAAAATTCAATGAGAAGGTATATATGCGGCATCTATCCCGAATCGCAGAAAGAGACGCTGTGGTGAATTGTTCAATAAGAATACTGATTTTCGCTACGCGAATGAAACGTACATCTCAAATTGGGCTGTAAGAACTCAGTAAAACCATAACATTTATGAAAACTGTAACGAGGATAGTGATACTTGCATAAATAGACTTCCCGCGTGAAATTTCAACGAGGAAAATTCGTACGTACCATCTTCTGCCCGCCATTACTTTCTTCTGCTTGCGAATTCAATCGCAATGTCGATTTTCGTCTGCTTCATTACTCTAATACTAAACATAAATCGTCATTGCAACACCATTTGTAGGCAAATCTCAGATATATGAGAAATGCGGCATCTCTCCCACTGCGGCATCTCTCCGCACTTTACCCTAGTTTGAAGAATGATCACTATTAAATACGTGGGTTAGTGTCTATTTTTGTGGAAGTTGTGAATTTTCTCTAAAAAGTGCGGCTCCCGCACCTCTCGCACACTTCACCCTACAGTGAAAATTTTCGTATTTGAAATTGAAGAATAATGCAAGGAAAAGTTGAAGATACGTTTTATTTGCTCAGGTTGGAACGTTATATTAAGATATACTCATGGTAGGGCATTAATGTACAAAATAGATGAATCATGATGTAAATTAGATTTATAACACTTGGTGAATTTGTATGAAAATATAATTGCGAGCAGAAGATAGGCTCTATAAAATAAAGTTAAACTTTGACAATAGCTTTTCCGGTATTATCTCCTCGCAACACACCGACAAATGCATCAAAGATATTCTCAAATCCGTCCGTCACCGTTTCACGATATTTCAACTTTCCTTCTTTTACCCACTCGAGATTCTGTTCGATACCCTCAAGCCAACGATCCAACCAGCGAAACACCATGAATCCTTCTATTATCAATTGGTTGTAAACCATAGCTGGCTGCGTTACCGCACTTTTGGGCAATGCATTAGGGTCTGCGTTATACATAGAAATAGAACCGCATACCGCAGTACGACCAAAGGGATTCATCTGATTTAGTACAATCCCGGAAATGTCTCCTCCAACCTATTCAAAAGTACAAACAACATGTCATGTATAATCATTCAATAACGAACAAAAATATGTATTTGGCTTAATCTGACGATTTTCATGGGGTTTTCTCGCTGCGTTATTATGCACTGCAACAACGCAGGATACTGGAGACTCATTGATACGACGGTAATGGAAATTCATACATACATTGTCGAAGTAACAGTCCACTTTGTTAGGAGCAGCTTCCTCCAGAGCTACGCTGACATTTTGGGTTTTGTAATTGATAACGTGATCGAATCCCAACTCATCCTTGAGCCATCGACACTTTCGATCAGAACCAGCAATTCCGATTACTTTCAATCCAAGAATCTTGCCTATCTGTCCGACGTGAGATCCAACTGCACCGGCTGCTCCACTCACAACCAGTGTTTCTCCAGCTTTTGGTTGGCAGATTTCAATGAAACCAAAATATGCAGTGTTCCTATAATCATTGTACAATCTTTGTTGAATATTCGTTGGCGTCAGCATGTTATGCTATAAATTTTACATATCATACTGTAATTCTGTTCTGTTAACGATTAATTGAATCCTTAAAATGGTTTGTTGAGGAAAGAGTCGTGTAGATAAGCTTCAAAATATAAAATCATTGGAATACCTACCCTGGCATGCCTAGTACTCCTAGGCCAAGAGACGTAGATAAATCACCGAAATCAGGCAGTATGTATGGAGGCTGTTTGAAAGGTCCACCTGCATTTTCATCAAGTATTGTGTGTGACCGCCAGCCAGCATTAGCGAAAACACGCTTCCCTACCGGAAAGCTTGCATTCTTGGAGTCTATGATCTTAGCAATTTGTGATCCAATCATCGTATTTCCCAGTGGGTGTCGATTGATATGTGACCTCATGTACGGATCGACAGATAAATACTCTGCCTGGGTAAGAAATTCTGAAACCATAATGTTCTGTTAGTAAAATTTCCCTACGGAAAAAAAATACTTCAAGATAAAGTGAAGGAAGGCCCATTAGATGGAGGTACATCTGATGGGTTCCATATGTGAAGGATTCTTTCTCAAGTGGGCCACCCATTTTCGTCGTGGTCTCGAATTAATTTGATTATTTCCTCCAATGATTACCCTACTTTTTAGGAGTTTTGCTGAATTTTTGCAGATTTTTAGCACTGAGATATACGAAATATCTGGATAATCTGTTTATTTTAGGTATTTATAAATTACTGATAATGAAAGAAAAATCAAATCACATGAAAGTTATGTTTTTTCATCAGCTTTCAAGTAAAAATATTTTCAATTTTTATAGAATGAACGTTAGGGCTAAAAATGCCAAAAAACCCAGAAAAAATGCGAAAAAAGGTGCTTTTAAGTTTTCGGGCCGCTTTGATTTGGATGAAAAAATTCGAGAAAGACTCTCTCATTGCTCAGAGTTTACTGTGTAAATTTTATTATGGGACCGCCACTCCTTCCTAAGAAGAAAACATCCGAAGATAGCCCAATGATTGTTTTTGTTCGTATGACAACTTGGAACACTTTCGGAAGGATGGCGGTCCCATAATAAGATTTACACAGTAAACTCTGAGCAATGAGAGAGTCTTTCTCGAATTTTTTCATCAAAATCAAAGCGGCCCGAAAACTTGAAACCACCTTTTTTCGCATTTTTCTGGGTTTTTTGGCATTCTTAGCACTAACTGTCATTCTATTAAAATTGAAAATATTTTTACTGGAAAGCTGATGAAAAAACATAACTTTCATGTATGTTGATTTTTCTTTCATTATCAGTAATTGAGGAGCTGGAAACGAAAAGGGCGCGTAACTGAAATCTGCCGGGTAAGTTTTGTCCATAGAACCTCGGCATCAAGAAATTCAAATCTTGATTTTTTTCTTGTGGGATCGATAGAGTAGGTCATTTCGCACATTTTTTGTGTTGGAACTATATGAAAATTCTTTTTCGTTTTCGAGATATAAGAGGAAAATGCCAATTTTTATGATTAGCAATCGGAATACCTTTTTCAGTTCAACTCGCTGCCATTTTTTTTCTATTCATTATTTTGATTTGAAATTTTTACGGAGCCTTCCTTGAAGCCTTTTGCGAGACACAGTATAAGGTAAAAGTCTTAATATTGAATAGAAAAAAAATGGCGAATTTACCAGCAAAAAAACTCTGAAAACCAGAGTCATCAACTTCCGAGACAAAAGTTATCGAACGAATTTTCGAATTTCACAAATCGACCCCTTAGTGGTAAAACATGCTACCCGAGAATATGCTGGGAAAACATGCTACCCCAGAATAAGCTGGGAAAACATGCTAGCCGAGAATAGGCTGGGAAAACATGCTAGCCGAGAATGAGTTTCAAGAACATACTATCTCACGTCAGAAATTTTTTGGAGCAAAATTTGGTTGGTAACACTGCTGCTCGTATAAAGACGAACAAAACGATCTTCATTCCAATTTTTATACAGAAAGTCTACACAGTCTAACTATTAACATTTGTTGACATACTCGATTGCGGATACTTGTTTTTTTTTTTTTTTCTCATGTCATATTTATTCGAAAGATCGTGAAGAATATAAAATGTTAATAACTTTATGTAGATATATGTCAGAAATTGAAGTATATAGTATATGGGCCATTCCACGCCAACTCGACCTGGCGTGGTCCCTCACCCTTTATGATTTCCTTTTTCTTCGAGTATGATGGAAGGGAAGGCAAAAAATAAACGTCTCAATTTTTTCAGATTTTTTGAATCCCCGGTTCAAAGGTTGACTTATTTTCAAGCAGACATGTATTTGGAGATACATTAGTCATGAGAAAAAATCCCATGAATGGAATTTTTGGAAGGAATGGCCCATAAACTTCAATTTCTGATATATCTACATAAAGTTAATAACATTTTATATTCTTCACGATCTTTCGAGTAAATATGACGTGAGAAAAAAAAAACAAGTATCCGCAATCGAGTATGTCAACAAATGTTTACAAATGATCAATAATAGTTAGACTGTGTAGACTTTCTGTATAAAAATTGGAATGAAGATCGTTTTCATCGTCTTTATGCGAGCCGCAGTGTTACCAACCAAATTTTGCTCCAAAAAATTTCTGACGTGAGATAGTATGTTCTTGAAACTCATTCTCGGCTAGCATGTTTTCCCAGCCTATTCTCGGCTAGCATGTTTTCCCAGCCTATTCTCGGGTAGCATGTTTTCCCAGCATATTCTCGGGTAGCATGTTTTACCACTAAGGGGTCGAAATATGACCGTTGATTATTGAAATTAAATAACAAAGTAAGTTTTTAAAAAAGATTTTAGATCTAAAAATACCATAGATTCCGAATGGCAGCTACTTTTGTAAATGAAAAGTTCGCGCGGCGGCAGATCGTGCGTGACTCGCTCACGGCTGCACTCGGACGTATACCTACATGTATTCGCCGAGTTCTTCACAAACTCATTCACTATCCATTCGTCTTGTACTTTTCTGCCAGTGCACAGTGAAGTCTGTTAACCCTCAGAAAACTGAATTTTAGGAATATTAAGTAAGGATATCTAATTTCATTTTATTTCATTTTCATTTTTATTTTTATTTTTGTCATGTTACTTTCTAATTTAACTTTACGTTGTGTTATTTTTCTATTTTTTTATTTTTTTATTTTTATTTGAAATAAAAATGAAAATATGAAAATGAAATAAAATGAAATTAGATAAAATTAGGAGACAGATAGAGAGAGAGAGAGAGAGAAAACAAAAACAATAACAATACCTCATTCCTAGCTTTCTTTATTCGGTTACATTTCCATTGACTTTCGTCTCTGGTTCGCTTACGTCCTTTCGCGTTGTTTATTTCATTAATTCTTAGATGAATCTGTTTTTTCCAGTATCTTTACCTAATATTCCTAAAATTCAGTTATCTGAGGGTTAACAGACTTCACTGTGCACTGGCAGAAAAGTACAAGACGAATGGATAGTGAATGAGTTTGTGAAGAACTCGGCGAATACATGTAGGTATCCGTCCGAGTGCAGCCGTGAGCGAGTCACGCACGGTCTGCCGCCGCGCGAACTTTTCATTTACAAAAGTAGCTGCCATTCGGAATCTATGGTATTTTTAGATCTAAAAACTTTTTAAAAAACTTACTTTGTTATTTAATTTCAATAATCAACGGTCATATTTGTGAAATTCGAAAATTCGTTCGATAACTTTTGCCTCGGAAGTTGATGACTTTGGTTTTCAGAGTTTTTTTGCTGGTAAATTCGCCATTTTTTTTCTATTCAATATTAAGACTTTTACCTTATACTGTGTCTCGCAAAAGGCTTCAAGGAAGGCTCCGTAAAAATTTCAAATCAAAATAATGAATAGAAAAAAAATGGCAGCGAGTTGAACTGAAAAAAGTATTCCGATTGCTAATCATAAAAATTGGCATTTTCCTCTTATATCTCGAAAACGAAAAAGAATTTTCATATAGTTCCAACACAAAAAATGTGCGGAATGACCTACTCTATCGATCCCACAAGAAAAAAATCAAGATTTGAATTTCTTGATGCCGAGGTTCTATGGACAAAACTTACCCGGCAGATTTCAGTTACGCGCCCTTTTCGTTTCCAGCTCCTCAATTTATAAATACGTAAAATAAATAGATTATCCAGATATTTCATATATCTATGCTCCTGCCAGTGCTAAAAATCTGCAAAAAATCAGCAAAACTCTTGAAAAGGAGGGTAATCATTGGAGGAAGTAACGAAATTAATTCGAGACCACGACGAAAATGGGTGGCCCACTTGAGAAAGAATCCTTCATGTTGGCACAAGGGAACACGTCTACAAATGTTTAAGACACAATACTGTAGACGTGTACCTATACTTCAACTTTTTAATTTATAATCTTCATTTCTGCTATCTTGGAATAGTGAGTTATCAAATATATATCCAATTTCCAGCTTTAAAACTGATCTCGGGAATACTTCAATTGTTGAGATAAAATGCAAAAACAACAATAACAAATGGTAATAATAATGAAATAACAATACCATACATACTGTTTTGAACAGTATTTCAATGAAATTTTAAAATAAGTCTTGTATATATGTTTTGATAGGTCTTGATTACATATTAAAATGTTTTTATGTGGTATACTCACCCCCATCTTTCAAAGGAGGTAATTCTTCCTCGACCAAAGTCAAATCTGAACGCTTGGGCTCTCCTTCGAAGTATTTACTAATCACGTACTTCTTGGCAATAACCATTGTATGTACGTATTGGATATTAATGCTGCTGGATTCACAAGTTTTCGATAACAGTCTGAGTTTAATAACTTCACACATCCCAATCTACCCAAGTTTTTATATCACGCCGTCAAGTTATCTCCGTTCGAGATAAGAGTGGAGCTGTACAGTATGTCATTCACGTAGGTGAACATAGGGCACGACGGGCCCCATTTTACCCCCCATGAGGTGGAAAAAAACACACTTAAAACGGTTCCAGAAACATATTTTGACTTTTTATCAACTAGAAAATTTATCCCATCGATATAATATGTCTGACATACTACATACTACCAATTAGGAATTTATCTTTGCCACAGTTTTGTAATCATTTGAAGGAAATGCAAGCATTTTTTTCTCTTTTACAATGCCTGAATGAATTTGTAAAAATATCATTGTAGATATAAGACAACCACCATTTGAAGGGCCGGATCGAATAACGACTTCCGCGCTCCTGCCAGTCGGACAAGCCCCTAAAAGTATGCAATCGTCGCTGAGCGACAAGGATACTTTTAGGATTAAAAAGACATCAACAAATCTTATACTTGTACAAAATTGTCAGCGAGAAAGTTGTTCATAATGGTTCGAAGTATATGTTTGGTAAGTTACAATAATTTTCATACTATATTTTCGGAAATATGAGAAGTTACAGGCCATGGCCATGGCAACGGCTGCCATGTTGCTGTCAGTCAACGGAAAAGCGTCGTTTCATAGATGCGTTTTGCATCGCCTCAAACGCATCGGATATCAACTATAGATATATGCCGTCGTGGACTTATTTGTATAGAATTTAACGCTCTACAAAAAAGGTCCAGTCAACTTATGGTCTATCTGCCTTCGTTTAAGTAGCGTTCGACGCGAAAGGTACAGAAACGTGTTTGGTTCGAGATTTTTTTCGGATTTTTAATTTATTTATTCAAAAAACGAGTGAAAAATAGATGTCACAAACGCTAGGGTATATTATTCTCATCTATCGCTACATTGAAGTATTTTTCTCATGCCTTCCATAATTAGTGTAATTTGAAACCCTAAAATTGCATAAAGTGACTAGTCCATAGTCGGCACAAACGAAGCCGGCACTATAACTTCTCATATTTCCGAAGATATAGTATGAAAATTATTGTAACTTACGAAACATATACTTCGAACCATTATGAACAACTTTCTCGCTGACAGTTTTGTATAAGTATAAGATTTGTTAATGTCTTTTTAATCCTAAAAGTTTGCTCCGCGCTCAGCGGCGATTGCATACATTCAGGGGCCTGTCCGACTGGCACGAGCGTGGAAGTCGTTATTCGATCCGGCCCTTCATTTGTCCCAATAGACCAATTTCTGAATAGTATTATATTCATTCAGTTAAGAAGCCCTCTTCGTCCTCCAAAAATTATGTGAGCTGGGTGAATTCAGGCCCGGATTAACCATAAGGCTAATAAGGCTATAGCCTTAGGCCCTCAAAATTTCCGGCCCTTCAATTTTCGAAATTCAATTTTTCAAAATAGGATTTAATTTTTCCTAAATTATACTGTGAACATTCAATTGTAATCTATAAAGAGTTGTCTGAATTTAGTTTATTTTTCCGTCACCGCTTTTTGAATTTCATCTATTGAATCTTCATTCGGCCTTTTTTGCAGACTAGCCTTAGGTATCGCGACTACTTAATCCGGGCCTGGGTGAATTGTCTTATAGGAGGAAGTAGTGACGAAAATTATTAATTAAGTTTCGAAAATTTAGCGAAATTTTAGGGGGGGCCAGTTGTGACGCATGTTCTCTTACCAGATATATATGGATATAGTATATTGGTATCTCACAATCAGCAATTTCGATAAATCTTGATCTTGATCTCTTGTATATACCTAGATGTCTGGTATTAGAAGTATAGACTAATAACGGATTAAATGTTGAACTCCTATTGGACCTCTTGATGGAGTGACAAAAATTGCGATGTTTTTTATTCAACTTTTCGACCCTTGTTGATTGTGCGTATCAGGGGAAACAGTTTATGTTCGAAGGATTTTTTAGTTTGGAAAACCGAAGGAAAGGAGACAATGAAGTTTTTCAAAATGAGTGTCTCTTTGATATATTGACGACTAAATAAGATGGCGAAATGAATAGGCAGTCAAGCAGATCCAAAATTTTGGTTGTTTTTATGTTATGCCGCTAGCTGCAGTTGACATTGCACTACATGAATTATTGCAAAATTATATTTTTCAAAGTTTATCCACCTGTGATAGGGAAGTAAGAACACGATGTACACAAACTAAGACATGTATTATTGATGATGAAAAATGTCTGAGTTAATTGAAAATTGCAGTCACATATGTGCGTGGGCTTGAAGGGAGACATTGCGGCGGTATCTCGTTCGAAAAAAAGTATCTCGGAGAAATATTTAGGAAGAAAGTATCTCGTGGTAGCATTTCAAAAGGAAGTATTTCACGATGAAAATTAATGGAGGTACTTTTTTTAAATACTACCATAAGATACTTCCATCTTAACTGTTTCTCTAAGATGTTTTTATTCAAACGGGATAGGTCGATGTAGTTATGAATAATATGTTTGCTTTCAATTCGAACAAATATAGACTGCTTGCATAACTATATATTATGTATACTTCTATACAATATTACATACTACATATATTGCACAACGAGTCCATCTCTATTTTAATAATCGTACTTCGTATCTTTCACGTGATTGTGATAAAAGACGACTTCTTGATCCTAAAATAATCTCTTTCGTCAACTGACGAAATATCTTAATCACGAGCTATGGCGAACTTTTGGAATCAAAGCCTCGATCATTATCACTTCATCCTGTCGCCCCAAAAATCTCTTAATTAATGTTTATCACACAATACTCCGAATCATTTTTCCAAGAGTCTCTCGAAGTACTATATTGCACCCGATTACCTATACGAATCTTATAACCCGATGTAGAAAATCATATCGTCGGTGATAACGCAATACCGCGTAACTAACATTTGCAATACCGCGTAAGTACAAAAAAAAAAAAAAAAAAAACGAGGTATGGTGTGCATTCGATGTAGAAATAAAAAATACATCGAATGCACACAATCTCATTTTTTTTTTTTTTTTGTACTTACGCGGTATTGCAAATGTTAGTTACGCGGTATTGCATTATCACCGACGATATATAATTCAATATTCGACATTTTTATGCTACTCTATATCTATACTCGAAATAGTTATGCCGCATGATAAACGATTCATACATACTGTATATGGGGCTTTTCACGCCAACTCGACCAGTGTTAAACCCCGACCATCTCGAAATCATCTCAGGTTTTTTTTCAACATTCTACTCAGTGAAAAATGCATCCAGATTTTTTTTCAGATTTTTTCATTTAGCCGTTGATTTTTTATAAATTTTTGAATTCCATTGAGAAAGCCCTTTTTCAAAAATCTGAAAAAATTCTCAAAAATCCAGTGGATGATCTAGAACAGCCCCCCATACTCAAAAATGTGGAAAGAATTTTTCTTCCATTTATTTTCTCACCTTATTAGGAATTTAGAAATTTAGAAAGCCCCATATAGATATGTGTCAACGCCTGTGTATTGCAGAATATTAGAGTAAAACATTCGTGTCGATAATTTTTCATTCTGACGATGAGCCTTCATAACCACGATACAGCACATTTTTAATATCCATTATTATGACTGGGTATGAATAATGTCGAACATAAGATCATGAGATACTACAACATATCGTTATTTTCTATTGAAGAATAATATATATATTGTCTCGATCAAGGATTGCCAGATTGGGGTATAGGCCCTGGGTGCCATCACATCACCCAATGCGATTATCCGATCATTTTTCACCTGATCTATTATAAAAACAGAATACGAAAGTGAAATATGCATTATAGTTCTAAATCTTAAAATCGACACTCATGAAGATTTTATTTATCAATATACTAACCAATTTGTAGATGTGAGCTAATAAGTAAAAGGCCAAGTCATAAAGAGCTCTGGCAAAAATTTTCGTTGAGCTTTGTTGGAACGTAAGATGTACTACACATAACGCTGAAAATGTGTATCAACCGGCAAAAAAAATATTATTTTGAAGTGATATACACGTGTATTTTCTGAATACAACCCAATTTTCTTTATTCACTCAATTTCGCTTTTGGCAACTTGTGCAGGTACGTCTATATGATAGAAGCTATAGCTTCTATTTGTTTAAGACCTATAAGTTGGATCTTACTCCTCCGCATATACTATGACGCGTCGTCGAGGGTCGCAAGAAGACAGCGGATGGTCAAATACCAAGGTTTCTATTCAGGAAGTCCCCAAAGAGTTGGATCATGACATGGTTGAAGTTATAGTAAAATATTTCGTTGCCGAGGGTTCAATTTGCGTTGGCCTGAGTGCGGATTCATACATTTTTATCAGAAAACTTTAAAGTAGTGAAATGATTGATTGATTGATGAGGTGGTCCATCGCGACTTTTCGTAATTTGAAGAAAGTCGCTGGTCTAATATGGATCGGCTGTAAGGATAGTGAATATAGACCAATAAGAAAATCATTTATACGACAAAGCAAACACATTGAGCGATAATAATCATTTATTTAAAAAATTATAACATTATCGATACAAGATGAATAGCAGAATGTATGATTCGTTTTATTTGCCACTTGTTGTTGGGTGTAATAAAATGTTTTCGTTTTTTTTATTTTACTGTTAAAAAAAAAAAATGATACAAAAGAGAACGAGAATACGGCCTCAAGATTTTCGCTTTGCAGTTGAGTAAATGAGCCTAAATGAACGTTAGAATTAATTCTTGATATTCAGTATTTCATGGGTCTAGCAGCTTTCTATAGAAAGTATTTTCAATTCATATATTTGACCCATAAATTGATCTGTATTCAATTTATTCGTTAGATATGAATCACTGACTTACTCGCTTATATATTTACACAAATGGTTCGAACAGAACACTACGGTCTACGGAAATGAATGAATATTTCTTCTCCTCAAATTTTGACAACAGCCTTTCCAGTATTTTCTCCTCGTAACATGCCGACAAATGCATCAATCATATTTTCAAATCCTTCCGTGACTGTTTCGCGATACTTCAACTTATTTTCCTTTACCCATTGTAAATTCTGCAGGATACCCTTCTGCAGCTGATCGTCCCAACGGGTTACCACAAACCCTTGTAATTTCAGTTGGGAATTAATTAGAGCTCGCTGGATGACAGTACACTTGGGCAAGTCATCAACGGTCGCATTATAAGAGGAAACACTTCCACATACTGCAACACGACCAAAAAGATTCATCTGATACAATACAATGCTGGCGATTTCTCCTCCGACCTGAAAGAATCAAAAGAAACTTTATCAATACGACATCGCAATTTCGAGTATCATAAAGATTTTGAATATCCAGTGGCAATTCTTATCAATCGATAATTCAATTGACTACGCTATAGGATATTAATAAAAACGTTGCCTGAAGTGAAATAATAAAAATGTATGCATACATTATCAAAGTAGCAGTCGATCTTGTTCGGAGCAGCCTTCTTCAAAGCTTCAGCCACATCTTCGGTTTTGTAATTAATCACATGATCGAATCCTAGTTCTTCCGTGAGCCATTTACACTTTTCATCAGAACCGGCGATTCCGATTACGTTCAATCCAAGAATCTTACCAATCTGACCCACGTGAGAGCCAACTGCACCAGCTGCCCCGCTCACTACAAGTGTTTCTCCAGCTTTAGGCTTGCAAAGTTCGGTTAGCCCAAAGTAGGCAGTGTTCCTATAATCATCATGCAATATCTCTATATTACTCTTTACACTAATTATTTTCATAAAATAATACTGGATGAAGCATTTTATTGAAAATATCTTTTCCACACGGCGTGCGCAAGGTTCAATTTTGCGCACGCTCCGCGTGCGTAAAATTCAACTTAACGCGCGCTGTATTGAAAAATGAAGTTCGACACACGTGCGAAAGATGATTCTCGACTCGTGTGATTCTCACCCTCGCTTCGCTCGGGCGAAAAACTTCACACTCGTCCGAGAATCAACACTTTCGCACTAGTATCGAAAAGTACTATTACAGCTGAAATAATTTCTACTTTACGGTGACAATATGCGTCAGGTGACTTTTTATTGATAATATTAATCTAATCGATACTTCAACTTCATAATTGGCATTAGATACATACAACATTCGCGTGAAAATGTTTCGGACTTTTACTTAAAGATCAGGTATTAATGTTATACTGACCCTGTTCTGCCCAATACTCCTAGACCCAGAGACACAGGTAAGGTACCGAAATCAGGCAATAGGTACGGAGGCTGACCAAGGTACTCCGCGGCAGTTGGATCCACTATAGTATGCGTACGCCATCCTACGTTAGCGGCAACGTGCTGACCGACAGGAAAGTCTTTATTTTTAGACTCAATGATTTTACTGACTTGACGTCCAATCATTGTTGCTCCAATTGGATATCGTTCTACGTAAGCTCTCATGTACGGATCGACAGATAAAAATTCTGCTTGGATAAGATATTCTGAAAAGATTTTTTATTCTCGTTAGTATTCGCAAAAATAATTTACCGAAAATTATCATTAAAATGACTTATTATTTCATGGTCTGATATGGTATAATTTATACGAATTATAAATAACTGTTCGATTCTTCTGCGTAGGCACAAATCTTTCAAAATTAGTTACCATCTCAAGATATGTATTGTAAAATTTTATAAAATTTGTTCAAGCATATTGTGTTAAGAATAAATCACCATATAACAATAAAATTACTATAATACACACCTCCATCTTTTAAAGCGCGTAATTCTTCCTCGATTAACCGAAAATCGGAATGTTTTGGCATCCCATGAAAGTACTTAGCCACGATGTATCTCTTTGCGTGGACCATTGTATAGTTTAAACTGTTTAACTTGTTATCAGTTGTAAAGAATTGCGACGAACGCACTGCAGATCAAATAACTCAGAAGCGAAGAGAATCACAGAGTATATCGCTACTCTACCCAGTTTTATAACGTACGTTAGCGAGCTGTGTTATCCAAAAGACTGAATGATATCTATCTATCCACATGGTTACAAATATATCTGATAAACACAGGGCGGTGATTGTACCACCTTGAGAGCACAAGTATCTGAGCACTTGAAATTTTCGCCCACTGATGTCGAATTCGAGATGATCTAATTTTATGCTTATACCTAAAACGTTCGTATCGTTTATGTGATACAGTCGGTACACTATCTATAGTCTCATGTGTCATGATCAATGGGTAGTATGTACTAGTAATTGAGGATACATTGGTATGATTAATCATCTTTGTGTATTTCTTAATCATATAATTATTCGTGTATCGAATTTACCAAAATAAATTCTTTTTGATCAACAAAATTCCGACAAACCTACAAACAAATTGGCCTGCAATCACCAAACATAGAATGTCCAAATACTATTAATAGAAACGATTATACATTATAATACCCAGCATCTATTAGGTAATATACCAATAAGAAATTATTAGGATTGAATACTGACTCAGACACAGTATACAGACATATGGTTGCACAAGGTTTCGTAATGAACAGCTATCTCACAGCAAAATCATTGAGCGGCAAATCTAAAAGAAAGATACAGACATAAATATTCTATATTATGTCATTGAAGCAATTTTGTATTGAGGAATTATCTAATGGTCGTAATTGTTTGGTAACTTTTCATCATCAGTATTCAAGTATTCGAAAATTTACCATGTAAAATGCCTACTAAACGTATTTGCAATTTTAGTGAAAATCATAAATAATGAAAAACGTACGAGAAGTGGACACGTGAATACATACATATGTATAGATATGTAACCTTGTGACAAAACGAGTTAATTCGCATTTTAATCAGGGGCGGATTTAGGGGTAGGCAGAGTAGGCCGCGGCCTAGAGCGGCAGATTTTTTGGGGCGGCAAATTTCTATTTTTTTTTTTTTTTTTTTTTTTTTTTTTCCCTCAAGCTTACGATTCATGTAAAAAAAATGTAGACGAAAGAGGTTGTAATTGGAAAAAATAAAATACTGCAAAATGTACTACTTGGTAATGATTTCCTCTCAAAAATAGGGCGGCAAAATTTGTTCGGCCTACGGCGGCATAATTGTTTAATCCGCCCCTGATTATAATAATCATACTTCACATCTTGCGTGGTATTATTAAATCAAGAGATTTCATGACTTGCGATTAATCGAATAGAGACAAACAGGGAGAGTCAAAGTTTCGAGCATTATATGACTCGAGTTCTGACGTAAGACGTCACCCAGACATCCGACCATTAATGGTAATCACAGAATACTCTCAATCACTCCGCTGAAAGTGTATGAGTATATTGCACCATATTAGCCAAGAATTTTATGATCCGATATTATTGTTAGACATACCTCTAACTCAATACTCGCCATTTCCATGTCACTTCACTCGAAATACTTATATGTCATAATAAATAATTTAGACATAATGTTTCATTACCTGTGAAATGCGGGAAATTTAGAGTAAAAAAAAATTCTTGTTCATGTTGTTTCATACTGAGCTTTCATAGCCATATGGTGCAGCATATTCATAATATCTATTTATACCACCGAGTATAAAAAATGAGACGTTTGAACATAATAATATGCAGTTATTCACTACATACAGAACGATTCTCTGGAAAGTAACGCGCCTAAAAGGTAGGCAAGCGTGAGACGCCTGCATTGAGCAGCTCAAACATCGACGATTTGGTTTTATTCGTTGCGTGGGAAATTCGCGTTTGCCTACTTTTCAGGCGCTATACTTTCCAGAGAATCGCTCGACTTCGACTGAGAATGCTCAGACCGAGGTACCGGCCCGAATCGGGGTGTCCTGTAGTCTTACCATAGAGAACATGTGAATGCAAATAATTACAATTCTAAGTATGAATATGGTTTTAATTATTATCATAACATATTTGTATTATAATGTTTCATTGCCATTTAGTACTTCATTTTTAAGTGGGAATAATCTCACTAAGTTCGATGAAGGCTTAGTATTATATTCTGAAAGTGAATGAATTCTGATGTGAACTAAGATTTATAACACTTTTTACATTTTTAGGACAACATAATTGCACACGGAAGACCTGCGCGCTGTTTCAAATAAAGTTATACTTTGATGATAGCCTTCGAAGGCCAAGTTAATATGTGACAAGGTGGAAAATTTATTTGCTTATTGATGTAGTAGTTCGAAAACAGATTTGTGTCTGGCAGGTAATTCTAGTTACGAACCCAGCTTATTATATTATATTCCCTGTTGGTGGGTGAACGATATGTATAACGTTCACGTTCAGCGAATTGTGATTCACAAGGATAGGAAGAGTGGATATCAAAGAATCAAGAAGCAACAACACTATGGAAACTTGGCAGCCACTTAGCAGCCAGTTAAGTTGTCCCTGTGATATAGATCTTCTGATACCTCTTGCTAAAAACTCTTCAAACCAAAAGGGGCGATTAGGCTATTCTTCCGCAGTATCTATGCATACTAAACATCGCGATCAAGCCAGCTTTTGCTCTGTTGCTCTATGCGAGATATTTGTCTTCGCTGACGGTCCGTCAAGCTCAGTCAAACGTTTTGATTATTATTGTCACGCGAAGCTGAAGGCCAATATTCTGTTGATTAATGTTGGTTAGACAATACTATTGATCATTTTTTCGAAGCTATATTGCAAAGTATTGCATACCATATTACTCTGCAAGCACCTCATCATCCGATGCGTTGCAGTATCTAGATCATGTTTCTTCAATCATCAAGTACTACCCATGAATTTTTACACATTATGGAAATACTTATTGAGTGATTACTTAAAAACGAC
This sequence comes from Tenthredo mesomela, assembly GCA_943736025.1. Lineage (NCBI taxonomy): Eukaryota > Metazoa > Arthropoda > Insecta > Hymenoptera > Tenthredinidae > Tenthredo > Tenthredo mesomela. The sequence goes on along the minus strand of OX031016.1, from coordinate 8,892,381 downwards.
GAACCGATTTTGATCTACTTTGTGCCAGAAGATGGCCTTTTTTAAGAGCTTTAGCTTCATGTGTCACAAGGGGTGGGGTGATATTTAAAATTTGAATGTTGAGGTAGTTCGGGGCGAGGGGGAGAACGGCTCCATGACACAATACCGAGATATGGTTCCCCCTCGATACCCTTTAATCTCCCGCAAACCGCGGTCGAAAATCTTTTCTAGTTCTCGAGATATTAGGGTGGAAAGTTTTCAAAGGAACACCATGTATGTTCAATCAGCTAGGTGAAATGCAGAAAATTGCAGTAAATAATTGTTGTTCGCGCTTGATAAACTCAACTTCCATATACTCATACATGATATCGATTCTTGAATGTAGGACATGCTATAAGACGTTTGATTATAGTCATTCATTCTTATGAAGCATTATTTGGACTCCATAGATATCCTACGTGGAATAGATAACATCATTATGAGTCTATATTTCAAAGGCTGCTTCATTTATTTCATAAGTATACGAGTAGAAGATCTACGGCCTCATATAGCTTCTTCACGAGTGAAACTTTACTGGAGAGACAAGAAGAATTAGGCCTTGACAACAGCCTTTCCTAAATTTTCTCCTCGCATCATTCCAGCAAATGCATCAAACAAATTTTCAAATCCTTCCGTAACTGTCTCGGGATGTTTTAATTTCTTTTCTTTTATCCATTTGAGATTTTGCTCGATACCCTCAAACCAACGATCCTGATATCGATAGACGATAAATCCTTGCATCTTCGATTCTGATACAACCAACTGTATCTGGTCGACATAACTCGTGGGGAATGATCCTACCTCATCTCTGTTATAGCCGGAAATACCCCCGCATACCGAGATGCGACCGAACGTATTCATCTGTCGGAGTACAATATTGGCAATTTCTCCTCCTACCTATGAAAAAAAATTGAATCTTATTTATTACAACTGAATGACTGCACAGAACAAATTTTGGCAACGGAATTGCTCAATGCCTGCACAGGGACTGAGATTAATATTGTACTCTGATAATTCGGAACGATTTCCAGCAGCTGTTCACAAGATAAGAGAGTTTCACAAAATAAAAAATAATTATAAAAATTCACCATACATTATCAAAGTAGCAGTCAACTTTGTTCGGGGCAACTTCCTTCAAAGCTACGGCGACATCTTGAGTTGTGTAATTAATTGCATGATCGAATCCCAGTTCTTCCTTGAGCCATTTGCACTTTGCATCCGAACCGGCAATTCCGATAACTTTCAATCCAAGAATCTTGCCTATCTGTCCGACGTGAGATCCGACTGCACCAGCAGCACCACTAACTACAAGTGTTTCTCCGGCTTTCGGATTGCAGATATCAATTAGCCCAAAATACGCACTGTTCCTGTAATCATTATGTAATCCCAATGTATAATATATGAATTTTACTACAGACTTTGGCCTAATCATGCTATATCTCATAGCACTTCATGTTATCAACGGATATATTTGTGTATATCTAGAATTATCAAATATTTGCACCAGTTTTTACTTAACGGCGTTATCTTACCCTGGCGCGCCTAATACTCCTAAACCCTAAACCAAGAGACGCAGGTAGATTACCAAAATCTGGCAGTATATATGGAGCCTGTCCAAAATGGCCCCCAAAATTTTCATTAATGATTGCATGTGTCTGCCAGCCAACATTGGCGAAGACACGCTTACCGATTGGAAAGCTTGCGTTTTTGGACTCTATGATTTTGGCTACCTGTGATCCAATCATTGTAGTTCCAAGTGGATACTGGTCCACATATGTCCTTAGGTACGGATCAATAGAGAAGTACTCTGCTTGTATAAGAAATTCTGAAAACGTTTCCGAATAATATTAGCATTGAAATTACTTAATACTATTCAATGATGGAGTTTGGTTTTTTTTTTCAAGAAACAATTATACAGATAATAAAACTTGTTGTTCATTAATGTACTCGATTTTTGATTTGTAAACAGGCTTGATGTAGTACCACATCAAAGTTAGTTCTTTTGTAATGATTTCATAGACTATTGTGAATAATAATGCTTGTGATACCCGGTGGGGTGTAATAGGGGAGAGTGGGGCACATTCGGACGCGGGGCACATTCGGACATTCGCGATTACTCGCATTTATAGTGTGTGTATAGTGGTGATATCTCTAGGGTGCGTTATGAACTCCACAAGAAGACAACTTTCATCCAGGCAGTGCGAATACTTCGAGTAGGTCTTGTGTCAATCGCGATTGTCCGAATGTGCCCCACGTCCGAATGTGCCCCACTCTCCCCTACTTAAATTTCTATACGAATAAGCAACGAATAATTGTTGACGTTAGATGAAAACAAGATAGAATATTTATGACTGCCAAAATATTTCATAAATAATAAACTCATACTGTTTTAAATGGTAACGAGCATTTGAAAAAATGTTCGCACAATTTTTGAAAGGTGTGTGATTCCATGGAATGCGGTAACAGTTTTATAGCCCTTCCGATTTCATTTTGATTTGAAAAAGTGCGGTAGTCTATATCGAAGAGGTATAAACATCGATTCGTATATTTTTCGAGTGACTTTCTAATACAGTATAAATGAAATTCTCAGCAATGACTTTCAAGTAAAAAAAAAAAAAAAAAACTCAGGATTTCACTAAAAATATTAATTTTCGTATATCAATTTCCGAATGCATTTAGCCATCTTTGAAACTATAGACGGCCCCAGGTTCATTTCTCTCCAGCATTCTACGAAAGCCATTCTACGGCTGCAACTTCCACCTTTAATCGAAGATTAGGATTGATGCGCAATCAGACAATCAGCCGATAAATAATCTCTGATCAATAATTGAACCATCGTAGTCGATTTTTTGCGCTATCAGCGGCTGCTTGACCATAAATCGAGTGAAACTCAAATGCCGAAAAAAACCAATGGCCGAAGGAATGTAGTGAGAACTGGGGTTATTCTCTTCTATAAACCAAAACTTCATCTAGTTTATGAAATCGTACAGTGGCGGATCCAGGTTTCTCATTTGGGGGGGGGGGGGGGGGGGGCGATCCCGAGCGCCAAGGTGGTGTAACCAATAACTTAACCAACAAAAAATATTCGTCATATTGATTTGTGTTTTTTATCGTCACCGTTATAGTCATTCGCGCCTTGATGCGCGAGTGATCGCCCTCGAGCTTAAGGTTTTGGGGGGGGGGGGCCATCGCCCCCATGGCCCCCCCCTTGTATCCGCGCCTGGTTTATGAAATCGTAGGGGGTGAGGTACAAAATTATTTCGGTTTTTATTACAATCACTCAAATATCTGTGAAGGCTGATTGTATAGACTTCAAGGTCGGTATGTACGCACCTCCATCTTTCAAAGGAGGTAATTCTTCCTCTACCAATTTCAATTCTGAACGCTTTGCTTCTCCCTCGGGATATTTAGTGGACACAAACTTCTTCGTGATGACCATCGTACGTATTGGATTAAAGGTGCTGGATTAAAAAAGATTGCTGCTCTTACTGGGTGTGACACCTTGTCCCATTCTATCGAAATATTTATACATACTACGTCGCTGGCTTATCTCTGCCGAGAGTAGATTAGAATCCGGCTTACGTATGAAATAGGTATGTCAATGGAGGGGATTAAAAAACAATAGTACTAGCGCACAGGTAGACAATAATGAAGTTTCGTCTCCAGAGTTATATGTTACACATAGTGTGAAACAGAACTCTTTCCAACTACCTGTCCGTAGTGTGAATAAAATTTCTATATTCTCTCCTCGGACCCGAAAAAATTGCAGCAATTTTGTTTTGTAAGATATACACAATTTTCGCGTTTTTCTTTTTTCACTCAAAATCCGGGACCAAAAGAGCCGTTTTCCGACCGGCGAGCGATAAAAGTCAGCAGCGGGCAACAATTAAAAGTGACCACACAGTAAAAAAGATTTTGTAAAATTTAACACAACAGCTTGTGTTAACTACTTTTTTAACACAAAATTTGTGTTATTTCGTTCTTCATGTGTCTAGGTCCGAAATATGGCGATTCTAACCTCACTTCGCTCGGTTTAAACGCGGTTTCTGACCTAGACACATAAAATTGTAAATGCCATACGGCCTATAAAGTATTTTCTGACGAATTTCATTATAATCCCCGCCTATGGTTCGGATTATAAACTCAAATTCGTCGGAAAATACTTCATCGGCCTGGTGACATAATGTAACTATTGAATCAACACACGAGAGTGTTAAATATTTGACACAAAAATTTTAACACAAACTGTTTTGTTAAATTTTACAAAATCTTTTTTACTGTGCAGCGCGCTTCTTTAATATCGCGTAAAATTGAAAATATTATACTATAAAGTATAAATGAATCAAGAAAAATTACATGCATTTTGAATTTCCATGGGTCACAAAAAATATGGTGTGCACCAAAGGCGAGAGGGCTTTTTTTTCCTTGGTATAGAATATACTACTTTATAATAATTCAATGGTAATGAAATGATTGATCTGGCTGTACTGTTATCGTATAAAGTGAAAACTTTGATTCAATTGCAATAATAACTTCGTCATATCCGCTTTGTCAGAAGGACTCTACTCCGTTATCTTCGACGGTGTGAGAGTTGGGATCGTTCTGACCCGGGGGTTCATTTCATATAGTGAAATCTCCGTTGTCCGCAAAAATGGAGACGGTAAGGTCTGCAGGAGGGTGCCTGTAGGGTTGGGGCGGAATGCTCAATTCTCTGATCACTAAAGAATTCTATAAGTGAACCTTCTCGATCATACGATTGATGAGCTTGTATGATTGCATAATTAAACTGAAAACATTTGTATTGGTCGAATGATTTTCACTTCATGTGGCGATGATATACAAAAGACTACTGATCGTTATTGATGATAGTAATCTGATCGATGCTTCAACCTTGGATAATTATCATCATACACATCTAAAGTTATTACACAAGTATCATGCTAAAAAGCAATCAAGCTATGTCTGATCGAGTCAAAGATTAATATTATTCTGACCCTGGCCTGTCAAATACTTCCAGACCTAGAGATGCAGATAAGCTACTGCACTCAGGCAATATACCTGAAGGCTGATCAAGGTGCTACCCTGAACTTGGATCAACCATTGCACGTGAACACCAGCGTATATGTTAGCGAAAACTGACTGACCAACAGGATGTAGTTTTCACTTTTAGACTTTATCATCTTACTAACTCGATGTCGAATCATTGAGCGATAGAACTATAATTCAAAATTCAAATTCGGTGCCCTGTCCAACAGAAATGACTAAATTATAATACTTAGCATCGTATTGGGCATAAAACTAACAATAAATCAGTAACACACGTGACGCGATAGAGTTTTGTAATCTAACTGAAAGATATGGGCCTGAATATTCCACACGGCATATTTCAGCAGTTTGTTGAGGAGCATTATCTAATGCTAATCATTGTTTAATGTTTGAAAATCTACCATGTGTGCTTTCACAATAATTTAGATGAATAGTGACCTCGCTCTCTGATGAACTAGCTTACGAGAAAAAAAGTTAAACGAAATAATCGCACAAATAAGCACCTCACAAATTTTGCATAACTCGACACCACCTACATCAATATTTGTCTACCCACACAGCACCCAACATTGTAGCAACATATATTGCAGCAATATTATTACAATATTGGGTGCTGTGTGGGTAGTAATATTGTTGAAAGTTTAATCAGCGCCCGTGACAAAGCACGTTTTATCATATTACCCAATCCACAGATTATCTATTGTCAAGTATAACTAATCCGGTGCACAAACCCTGCGCCAAGTATATTGATGTGGTGATCACCTAAAAAAATTGACTTCTTTTAAAAAAAAGTATTGAGATCAAACACTACCACCAAGTACGTACAGCGGCGATAGCCTGCTTGTCTATCTATTGTTGCCTATTATTATTTGAATTTCATGGGAGGGGAGATAATTTGAAAATTTAATTTTTACTTAAATTTGGTAGGGAAAATAATTTGAAAATTTAATTTACTTCACTCAGTGTAATTTTGGACATTTTACCCACGCTTCGCGTGGCTGAAACCCCCATTTTCACATCTCGTAAAGTTAAATTTTGTTGATTTTTTTCAAATTTTTGTTGCAAGTCGTTCTGATGTTTTTTTTTTTTTTTTTCTCTTTAATTCGAATAATTGTAACTCCAATTGAACAAATGATTTGAAATAATAATTCGGGCTAATTTTTCGGTCATTTCACACAGTTGAATATGGAAATACTAGCCAAATTCTAAAGCATCGATTGAAGAGACCCTACAATTTTGAGGAGGACGTATTACCTCGTTCTTTTTCAATTTACTTTTCTAACAGTTATTTGTAATTCAAAAAACCCATGCCTCCGTGCCTCTTTGCGCGGTAAAGATCCGGTTGAGTCGCGCCACGGCGTTTTGTAATTTTTACTTTTTTTTTTCAATTCGGCGCGAGACTCGGTAGAGTCTCTTGATGACTTCACATTTTTGTCACTCCTTTACATTATGAATGAGCAAGAATTACGTTTATATTTCATCTGGCTCTGCCAGACAAGTTTCTTCGCCGCATTTCTTCACCGTTCAATTTCTTTCGATATTTCGTAAGAAAGGTGCATGATTTCATTGACGATTTGTATTCTGCACGTGCCTCGTCCGCATTAATTATTTCGACAATATACATATGTTTCTGACACTAAGTCATTTCGAAATGAGAACACAAATAGTCAAACGTAATGTAACGAATTTGAGACTTCAAGATAATCTGATTTTCTCACAAGAAAAAACTCTTTCCTGTGTGCACTAATTGCAATAAAATTGAGGTAACTATAGATGGGCTAGGTGAAAGAGGGGATTCAAATTACTTTAAATTGATTTATTACCTATCCATTGAATGTCGGTAACGTATACAATTTTATTCGGTATTTTTCGATTATGTATTTTTCGGTGTCCTTATATCGAAGAATCACTTCGCTTAATAGTCATATAGTTACCTGTTGAGAAAAAAACAAAGAAGTCGCAAAAACTCGGAAACGATGATCAAAAATGATGTATAATAGATTTATTCGATGATTAGGGACGAATAGGTTCGATCTAGCACGCGAGATTCGTCGAAATCGAGAAAAATGAATTTTTTTGGTTCCTCAAGTGTGGCCTCGTCACTTATTTTGGTTCATATTAACACCTGTGCGTCTAAAACGCAAAAACCGGCTTTGTACTTCAAGTCTCACAGCAATGACGAACATTTGTGTCTAAAAATTTTGTTGTTTCACGCAACAATAGGGCCGAGATAACGAAAGAAGAGCGATATAAAGATGTAAATCGATACCTGCGCGGAATAACCGGCTATCTCAGAGTCCGCTTGAAAAAGCGGCTATCTCAGAATCCATTCGAAAAACCGACTGTAGCCTATATTATTAATATAGGCACAGGCCGCTTTTCCGAATGGATTCTGAGATAGCCGCTTTTTCAAGCGGACTCTGAGATAGCCGGTTATTCCGCGCAGGTATCGAAATAGTGTAAAATTGTTGATTTCTGACAGCTGAGACATGAGACGGTCGAGGCTAACGAAACGCCCGACAGATGGCTCTACGCGTAAATCATCGCGTAAATCGCGTAAATAACGCAATAGTGACGATGATTTACGCGTAGAGCCATCTGTCGGGCGTTTCGCTAGCCTCGACCGTGAGGAGTGACTGATAATGTTCAGATGACATTTTCGAAGATTATAATAATATTCAACATCCAATCGCTCTCATAAGCCGGCGAAATCTGTAAGTTATGAGCTTCCATGCTCATGTTACAACTGATATTCAATATCTGAGTAATGTAAAACATGCTGCCCCAGTTTGAACACAGTTTCATGAAAACATAGAAATTATACTTCAACAACAGCCTTTCCAATATTTTCTCCTCGCATCACTCCAATGAATGCATCAAACAAATTTTCAAATCCTTCCGTGACTGTCTCGCGATATTTCAATTTCTTTTCTTTAATCCACTTGATGTTCTGTTCGATACCCTCAAACCAACGGTCCTGATAGCGATACACGCTGAATCCTTCCATCTTCGATTCTGACACCACTAATTGTATTTGGTCAATTGGACTCGTGGGGAATTCTCCTGCCTCTGCGTTATAGCCGGAAATACCCCCGCATACCGATATGCGACCAAACGTATTCATCTGACGAAGTACAATATTGGAAATTTCACCACCGACCTGTAAAGATAAAAATTAAACGTCATTTATAAAACTAAACGACTTACAACAAATTTTGATAACATAAAGCTCAATATCACACGAAGCTCAAATGTCCTCCGATAATCCTCAGCGATAATTTGATATCTCTATAAAGTTCGAAGGATTAGAAAAATATTCTACGAAAAACCATAATAAAATAATTATAATAATTATCGTACATTATCGAAGTAGCAGTCAACTTTGTTCGGGGCAGTTTCCTTTAGGGCTACGGCGACATCTTGAGTTTTGTAATTAATAGCATGATCGAATCCCAGTTCTTCCTTTAGCCATTTACACTTCAAATCAGAACCAGCAATTCCAATTACTTTCATTCCAAGAATCTTTCCTATTTGCCCAACGTGAGATCCGACTGCACCAGCAGCACCACTAACGACAAGAGTTTCTCCGGCTTTCGGCTCGCAGATGTCAATTAGTCCAAAATACGCACTGTTCCTATAATAATCATGTAATATTCATGTTAAATATAAAATATTCCCAGGTGCGAACATGTCATTATTGTTTTCAATTTCTGGCCTGATCAACCTAAGCAAAAGCCATTTCGTTGCCATAACGATTATTTTGAGTCTGGAAAAGATTCGTGGATTTATATTCGCATCACGCTATATGATTCAATTGTCAGATATTTAAATGTGTAGAGTTTGTCAAATATTTGTGGCGCATTTCTTACCCTGGCGCGCCTAATACACCTAAGCCAAGAGATACAGGTAGCCAACCGAAATCAGGTAGTATGTATGGAGGCTGTCCAAATTGACCACCCGAATTTTCATCAATGATTGCATGTGTCTGCCAGCCAACATTGGCAAAGACACGCTTACCGACTGAAAAGTTTGCGTTTTTAGATTCTATGATTTCGGCTATTTGCGACCCAATAATTGTTGTTCCAAGTGGAGCCAGGCCCATGGAAACCCTCAGGTACGGGTCAATAGAGAAGAACTCTGCTTGGATAAGAAATTCTGAAATCGTTTTCGATTGATATTAGCATATTTAATTTAGCGTATTTATAATGATACCGTTCATGAAACTCAGGGATCTCTATAATTAAATAATGTATTCGATCATTTATTTAGCAAAAAAGGCATAAACTGAGCATACCGAAATCAATTATTTTACAATGATTTTCTAGACTGTTGTAAATGATGATGCCTGTAACATCCCCCACGACATGATACTTGAATTACAGTACCTACAAAGCGGTAGATTTTGGAAATTAGATGACAAGTGAGATTTGAACTCTTCATAGACTACAACTTTAACAGGTTATTGTAAACCCAAGGGCATTTCCCATCAAATCACCCTACACATATATGTGTTAGCTGCCTTGATTGTATAGACTCAAAAGCCGGTATGTACTCACCTCCATTTTTCAACGGAGGTAATTCTTCCTCTACTAATTTCAAGTCTGAACGCTTGACCTCTCCTCCTGAATGTTTAGCGGACACAAACTTCTTAGCAATAACCATATCGTACGTATTGAAATGAAGCTACTAGTTCGAAAAGGAGCGCTACGTCAACTGGATGTGATAGCTCGTCCAACACTACCAAAATATATACATTCGTTTATATACCACGTCGCCAGCTTATCTTTGTTGAGAGAAGATTGAAATCGCATACCATGTATGAAATATTTCGATCGGCGCAATACCTAATGTGGAAAGGAAAAAATGGCACAGCCTGCATCGCACAGGTAGACAATCCTAAGACTACGTCTTCATAGTTTTAGTATGACAGAGAAACCTCTCATCCAACTTGGGATAATCAGAATAAAATTTCACTTATATGACGATTTATTCAGTATGATAATGAAAATTTCCACATGCATATGTCGATATTGGCAAAGTAGCAGGCCAACATTATTCAGATTCGCTTACCTCAATGCCAATCATTCCGTGGCTGCTTTAATATGATACTTCGAGATCGGTGTCGAATAGAATAAAGTTAAACTTAGACACATTTCCAAATCCTTCTATCATGGTTTCACGATACTTCAACTTGCCTTCATCCATCCATTTAGAATTTTTCCCGATACTTTGGGGCATGAGGTCTACATTTAATTAATTTAGGACAATGTTCGACATCTGAAGTGTCTCCCAGTTGTCTCCTCCCACATGGAAAATAAATCGTGTACAACAATTAAATAGCAAGCATCACAATAATAGACTTGGCCGTATGATTCACGTGAGTTTTCCTGGCTGCATTATTGGATACCTAAAGCTCTTTGTTTCGACGATATCAAAATTCATATATACAGGGTGATTCAGAATGCGGTACTTTCCCTACACTGAATGATTCCTTGTAAAAATCTAAGACCAAAATTATTAATCCTAAAAAGTCGAAAGCGAAGCCGTCTTCAGGTAGGAGCCGTTTAAAGTAAGCCAATACGAGAGTAGATACGAGACTGTCTCAGGGCCGCCACACCTGGCCTGGCGATTCTTGCGACGCGTTGCCGGCCACCACGATCTCGCCATCTGACAAAATGACGGTAGCGGCCCTGAGCCAGTCTCGTATTAGCTAACTTTGAACGGCTCACACCTGAAAACGGCTTCGCTTACGACTTTTTACTGTTCTTCTCCTACAAACTCTTCAATATCCTAAACTCGATATATCGACTATATAATCGACATTACCAATAAAATTTCAAATGTTACTGTTAATCAACAATCATCTTATCATCTTATCGTTATTCCAAACCTTCTTGTATCATCTTAGTTATACCCATTTAAGTGTAAAACGAGTCGAACTCTAAATACAAACTCGCCCTTAGCAACAAAATAATACAGCTTCAACGAAAATAAGAATTTCAATGTTTAATTATTATAAGGTGACAGCTGCAAAGCCGAGTAGAAACCAAAAATCAACTACGACATATTTTTAAGCCTTGACGCATTTCCACCGATCGCCACTGATTATCACGATATGCTAGCGATATGCGTCGCTCGCGATTTGAACTCATGACGTGCAAGCGATATGCATCTCAATTGATGGCACATATGTCTGAGTCTGGTGAGGTGAGGGCACATGGTGCGGGTAAATCCGCATACGTGCGTGCGTATACGCCATCACTGTGAGGACATTTTGTTATCTGGGTATGTCTGAAAGTATGTAATGCTAATGATTCGATTCTTTCGCACTCCTGTAATTGAAATGACATAGGTAAGGTGGTGCAGGAGTGCGCACTTTCGCACACTTCATTTTATAGGAATGAATCAAGAGATTTCAGGGAATGATGTTATATTTTATTTATTATCTTTGGTTATCTAGGTAACGGAAAAAAAAATAATTAATCAACTAAAAAGTAACGCTTTATGCAGAAATTGAAAAAAGATCAGCCACCGTAATGCGCGCTCTTGCAAAAGCAATGAGGACAAGAGTGCGCAGTTAGGTGGGTTGGAGGTGATATGGCTGAATGTGAGGTCCATCGCAAGAAACCCTTCTTCGGAATTTCGGAAAAAATATATGCTTCAATAATAGAATTGATAATTTAAAGAAAAAAAATCAAAGAGTTTATTTCCGATTTTGGAGAAATAAGGGGGGGTCTTTGATCGTGACCATCGAACGTTTTGTAAGGGGGAGGGGTTCAAGGGTTGTGACTTATTTGGCCAGGGGGGGTCCGAAAGTCATGAAAATTTGCGAAGTACGCACGCACTCTTGCACACTTCGACACTGCGCACTCTTGCACTATCCGGACTGAACAACTTTGAAACGTCACTACTGCCATCCATTTGGATGAATATTAGACCGGTTCAAAAAAATCGACTATTCTTTTTTTTTCAATTTTCGCATTGAAATACTTTCGGAGGGGTGAAAAAAGATGCCTGTTAAAAGCGGAGCTCTTAATATTAAGATTTAGAGGTCGCTCATCGCGGATTTCTATTTTCCATTTAAATAGCATAGGAATTTAATTTTTTTTTCTTCAGAATTTCGTAGCTCACAAACCAATGAACAAATCCAAATGACTCTTACATATTTTGATAGGGGATTGAACACTCTAAAAAATGTATCTATCATTGTGGAAAAAAAATCACAAAAAAAAATAGTTAACTCAACTATACATTGAACTTTGAGCTTGAATAACTTTGGAAGGAGTCAATTTATCAAAAAATGATAAGAGAAGCTTTTTGTAGAGTGTTCAATTTCCTATGAAAATATGTTTGAGTTATTTGGATTTGTTCATTGGTTTGTGAGCTACAAAATTATTAAAAAACAAAAAAAAAATTTCCTATGCTATTCAAATGGAAAATAGAAATCCGCGATGAGCGACCTCTAAGTCTTAATATTAAGAGCTCCGTTTTTAGCAGGCATCTTCTTTCAGCCCCCCGAAAGTATTTCAATGCGAAAATTGAAAAAAAAAGAATAGTCGATTTTTTTGAACCGGTCTAATGAATATCCAAATCACTTGGGTGGCAACTAGTCCGATAACAACCTCACCGGAATAAATAAAAAAAAGTAACAACTAAAACGAGCCCCAAAATATTGTTTTGTGATTAAATAATGGCACTGCGTACTCTTGTACATTGCGCGCTCTTGTACCACTTTACCTAGTAAAGTCATTATTATTATACTCATTTTGAATATCTATGCAGAACATGCTATAAAGTCATAAGTCTTTCGCAAATAGTTATCACTTCTTGAAGCATACCTATATATTTAGACTCTACATATGTCATAGGTAAAAAATAATAACATCATTGTGGGAGCACATTTCAAAAACTGTTTTATTTGTTTCATAGGTATAAGCAAAAGAAACCCAGACTTCTTAATGAGTGAGACTTCGCTAGAGCAACATAAAAACCGAAGAATTAGGCCTTGACAACAGCCTTGCCGAAATTTTCTCCACGCATCATCCCAGTAAATGCATCAAACATATTTTCAAATCCTTCTGTGACTGTTTCAGGATATTTTAATTTTTTTTCTTTTATCCACTTGAGATTCTGCTCGATAGCCTCAAACCAACGATCCTGATACCGATACACGATAAATCCTTGCATCTTCGATTCTGATACCACTAACTGTATTTGGTCGACATAGCTCGTAGGGAATTTTCCTGCCTCTCTGTTATAACCAGAAGTACCCCCGCATACTGAGATCCGACCAAACTTATTCATCTGACGAATTACAATGTTGGAAATTTCGCCTCCAACCTGTAAAAAATAAGAATGAATCATATAATTCATAATAGGGTAATTCCGGGTGAGATGGCCATAGGGGAGAGATGGCCTTCGATGATATTTCTCATGCTATTCGATATATGACACTTCCTATTTAGAGTAGATCGCTTCGTACAAAGTACTGCTACCGATCTACCCCAAATAGAAAGTGTAATATATCGAGTAGGCTGAGAAATATCATCGAAGGCCATCTCTCCCCTATGGCCATCTCACCCGGAATTACCCTAACTGAACGATGTGACGTGGACAGCCAATTCTGACAACACAATTGGTTCAATGCCACACGGAGATTAAATGTCCTCTGATGATATGAAGCGATAATGTTAAAAGCTCGATAATATTTCTAGCAGCTATTAACAAGATAAGTAAAAGCTTGATCTACAAAACGAAAATGAAAGGATTACAAGAATTATTTCATACATTGTCAAAGTAGCAGTCAACTTTATTCGGGGCAGCTTCCTTCAAAGCTGCAGCAATGTCTTGAGTTTTGTAATTAATAGCATTATCGAATCCCAGTTCTTCCTTGAGCCATTTGCACTTTGCATCTGAACCGGCAATTCCAATTACTTTCAATCCAAGAATCTTCCCTATCTGCCCGACGTTAGATCCAACTGCACCAGCAGCACCGCTAACTACAAGTGTTTCTCCGGCTTTCGGATTGCAGATATCAATTAGCCCAAAATACGCACTGTTCCTGTAATCATTATATAATCTTCTTGTTAAATATTCCCAGGTATGAACATGCGAATTCATCTTTCAAATTCCCAATTTAATTGATCTAAGCATATTATTCGAGGTGATTAAGAATCACCGCACCACAGGTGCATTCCTTATAAAAATCTAAGACTAAAATTCATCTACCGAAAATTCGAGGAACGATATTTTTCGAGTTACCAAACCGTCTTGAGTTGACAAACTACAGAGCATAGACGCGCGATCAAGATAGGGCCATGTAAATTAGGACAAGTGTAAATTAATCAGTTTCAATGTTATGTTAACTTTACCCCAGACTTTAACCTGCGACCTCGTGTATTTAACAGAAGTTCATAATATCTTATAGCACTTTATCTTAGCACAGTGCTATACATATAAGGATTATCAAACATTGGTACCAGTTTTCAATTAGTGGCATTATCTTACCCTGGGGCACCGAGTACTCCTAGACCAAGAGACGAAGGTAGATCACCGAAGTCAGGTAGGATGTATGGAGCCTGTTTGAAATGGCCACCTGAATTTTCATTAATGATCGCATGTGTCTCCCAGCCAACATTGGCGAAGACACGCTTACCGACTGGAAAGCTTGCATTTTTGGATTCTATGATTTTAGCTACTTGCGATCCAATCATTGTCGTTCCAAGTGGATATCCGTCCATATAAGTCCTCAGGTATGGATCAATAGAGAAGAACTCTGCTTGGATAAGGAATTCTGAAATCGTTTTCGACTGATATTAGCATTAAATCCATCTAATTCTGTTTAATATAATAGAGTTTTATTTTTTCTCAAAGATATAATGATACCATGAAACTCAGGGATCAGTCATTTAATGTATTCGATCATTGGGCCGTGCCCACCCCTGCCCCATCCTGGCTACGCCACTGTATTCGATCATCCATTTAAAAGAAGGGCACAATTGGAAGTTTGGGTGATTCCGTAGAAAACCGAAACACTTTTGCATGCTGTATGATTTTAGTTTAACTTGAATAAGTTTGCTATTTGAAACAGATGACGAATAACTGTCAATCGTTAATAAGAAAAAAATGACCTCGGAAACGTTATAGCATTACTATTTCCTTGAAGAAACCTTTTTATCACATTTTTGGCTATTTCGAAGACTCCCATGGCTGGTGAAGATTGGTGAGAATTGGGGTGGTTCAAATTAATATAAAATCTAAGGGGGTCAGGTGGGAAACTATTCAAGTTTTCCATGAAATTAAAAGTCTGAATGTACCTACCTCCATCTTTCAGAGGAGGTAATTCTTCCTCGACCAATTTTAGATCTGACCGCTTCGCCTCTCCTACGGAATATTTAGTGGATATATACTTCTTAGCAACAACCATGCTGCACGTATCGGATTAAATCTGCTGGATTGATAAAAAGCGCCGTTCCGAATGGATGTGATAGCTTGTTCCGTGCTACCCAAATATTTATACTGATTCATACACGTCACCGGCTTATTTGCTAAGAGAAGATCGCAATCGCGTATCACGGAGTTATCTATGAAATATTTCGATACTGTGGAGGAGGTAAAAAGCAATGGTCAATGGTAACAGACAGTTAGGCAATCATGAAACTTGATCGTCTCTATAATAATAGTAATCTCTCCTTTGACTGGTCATATCAGCAAATTTGACTTCTAACTATTTTCAATACCTAGTCTCAGGTATGATAGTGAAAACTTTATCCAGTTTATTATGATAATCATATGGAATAGTCCACCTTAACTCGGCATGCCCATACGGTCTTGACCTTTTTCAAAATTGCTGATTTTTACATAGTGAAAGAATTAAAAAATCTATCCGTTCTTGTTTTCAATAAGATTTTATGCTTTGGTAGTTCGAAGTCGTTACCCATATCGCAAAATATCTTGGTATTAGAGTGTCCTACTCAATAAACATCTTTTCGAACCTCTCGAAACTTATTTTTTATGCGAATGAGAATCATAAACTAATTTTTTTTAGCAATAGGCCGTCATCGATTTTTTAATAGATTGCAAAATATTTGCGGAAATCACAAAACATTTCAAGACTATATTCGACAATTTGGACAGCCTAATAGTCTAAACAGCCGGCTTTTAGTACATGCATAATGATTAGCGAGAAATCTGAATGGAAGACATAAGCCTGAATATTCCACACGTAATTTCAGCAGATTTCAAGTAAAGGATTATGTAATGCCTATAATTATTTGCGATGCCTATTCTGTCAATGTTCAAATATTTGCAAATATACTATGTATCTATTATCACTGTAATGCTATCGACCTTGATCTCTGATCAGGATTGTGTATCTGTGAATGTCCTATAATAGAAGTATCAACTAGTTTTCTATAACAAAAACGTCGAAGGAATAAGTATCATGAAAATGTTGCATAACGCGGAACCTACATCAATATTTACCTGATAATATATTGTTGGAATATTAATCTTCACACGTGGCAGAGAATGTTTGATCATATTACCCAATCTGCAGATTATCTATTATCGTGTATAAATAATGACTTTTCATTTTTATCACTCCTTTGAATCATGATTAGCAAAGACAATGTTTAGGTATATTTTTTGTAGCAATTCTGGACAAATACAAGAATGCCACAATGTGGATGTCGAATTCGTAAACATTCGACACAATGTAAAATCGGTTTTTAGACTCTATTTTCACACGAAACGAAATTTTTTTTGGACGTATGTGTTCGGAATTGAAATAGAATTTGCGCTAAGTTGGCCTTTTTTGCGTTTTTGACGCCTGGGCTCGGATAATAATCAAAATGTGACACATTTCGCCAAAAGGAGGTGGGCGACTAGGGATGGGCCTTAATTGTTTCGACAATACATACGTATCTCGCATTAAGTCATTTCGAAACGAGAACACAAATAGTCTAACGTAATTTAAGTATAATTGTGATGTAATTGTGAAGCAATTCCGAATTTAGTTTGCAACTGAGTCTTGATTCATTCCGAAACTGCTATATACATTGCACATTTGTCTTTTAGTGACTTTTAGAGTAGACAATCCTTAAGGTGCTTTCCTAGGCAATTCCACCAGTCCTGAAAACATCGTGAAAAAATGTGATATTAAACGGAATATCTCTGCCTGGGCACCGAAATCAATGAAACAAAATACGTCGCGCAATTCTATGTGCGACTCCGAACATGTACAGCCCAAAAAATGTTCGTTTTGATCGAAAATAGAGAAGATATCCATGAAAAACGTTTCTAAAACCGTTTTTCATGGATATCTTCTCTATTTTCGCGCAAAACGAACATTTTTTGGGCTGTACATGTTCGGAGTCGCACATAGAATTGCGCGACGTATTTTGTTTCATTGATTTCGGTGCCCAGGCAGAGATATTCCGTTTAATATCACATTTTTTCACGATGTTTTCAGGACTGGTGGAATTGCCTAGGAAAGCACCTTAAGGATGAATCCCACCTTTGCGTTGCGTTGCGTTGCGAAGCGAAACGAACTTTTCATTAACATGTTTTCTCAGGAGTGTGCGTGCATACTTCCATAAGAAACATAAGAAAAGCATGTTAATGAAACTTCGTTTCGCTTCGCAACGCAACGCAACGCAAAGGTGGGATTCATCCTTTACGCGACTAGCGAAAAATTTGATCAAATTGGCTCGTTTTTGGAATATTTAGTCAATGCGAAGTTTTTATTAATAACCAATGTTTATCTGTAACTCAAAATTATCCAGTCGAAAATAATTTCCCTGCTAGAATGATTGAGTCACCCACAGTGAGAACCGATAGTTTTTCGTAAAATCCAAAGTAATCTGTTTCTTTTACAATGAAAATCTGTTTTCGGTGTGTACTAATGATAATTATATCAATTATAAATGCAGTATGATTCTATGATAAGATAAATGTTTGTGAAAAGTTGAGCCAATTGCGGTGATAATGAGTTGCGATTCTAAATTGGAGATACTCCAATTGCGTTTCGCAACTACCTGCAGTACAGCCCAACAATTTTTTCTTCGCCGCAAAATATCGCCGTTGAGCCTTTGATTAGTACAGCGTTAAGCCATAAGATGGTAAATAAAAGCACAGGGGTACACAGGGGTACACATGTACTTTATACGACCCATCTTCAGTATTTTTACACAATTACGTAATATTCAAGGCTAGGTGAAAAGATCAATAAAAAGATAAATATATTATCTTCATGTGCGATAATCGGACTGCGATTGAACATCACGTGCAGTACAGGGCGAGACGGTACGCAATCGAATGGCACTGACTAATCAATATCTGTTATTAATCAACGCGACGGGTTGTGGAATACTCCTCCTCTGCGGAATGTTTTGAAAACGCAAATCATGCATTATTTACATTTATATACTTTGCAATATTTGATCGAAGATTATTATGATTCGGTGCAAATACCAATAACGATACATAACAGTATTTCATCAAGTTACCAAAGAATCTTATCATCGGCTACTAGCGCATGGTCGATGATTTCATATTTTTACATTCCTATGTCACGATAATTCGCATGATAATTCGCATCTGCTGTTTCACCACTTGTGTAATGCCGAAGAATAAAGTGAAAGATCCTTATTCATGCGCTTGAACTAGTTGCATACCCATGATCCAGCATTTTTAACATCTATTACGATGACTCTTGAAACGTTCTGCGCACTCTATAGATATCATAGGAGATATAGGTATGTAATGTGTCATTGTCAGTCTGTATTTGAAAACCTTCGTACATAAAATTCATAAGTATGAACAGAAGTTATACAGTCTCTTGTGTGGCTCGTGCATACGTGTAAATTTATCTGCGGGGCTTACATATACACAAGGATTATAATTCAACAATAGATGTTTGGATACAGTAGCCGTAAAATACGCCAATATGCTTACGTTTTCCGTCCGTAAAGTTAAACTTCACTCGCCGCAAGTGTTAACCTTCGGCCTTCCGGCTGACATCATTACCTAATAAGCCCCAAATGCGCCCAGTTCCCACAATCCTAATCTAATTGCATTATCTCACGAAGGTATCAGCTGTCTAATATTTTCTCTACAATATTTATTACACATTTGTCCGTTATTGTTGTTATTGTAATGTTATTTCTATTATTTATGACCTGTCGCACCGAAGAACTACGAGAACCCAAAGACTACGTGTAACTATATAATTTCCACTCTGTATTACAGATGCTGTTTGTAACGCCAAGCTCACTTCAAGCCCACTTGGCCGTTCCAGAAATTTTGCGCAGGGTGAGCTGTGTTTATATTACTCAGTCGAAGCCCGAATTTTAGACTTTAATTACCGAATATAATTATATAATTCTTTTGTAAGAAAAAACTGTGTCCGGTGTCCACTGATTAAACATTGTGAATATTTTAGGAATAACTAATAATGTTCAAATGACAGTTCTCGAGAATTATGATAATATTCTACAACTAATCTCTTTCATAAGCCGATGAAATCTGTGAATTACAAGGTCAGCCGAACACTGGCACAATCAAAGTTTTGGTAGTGATATCACTAACGCGCCAATATGGAGTAACGTTGGTTCATTGTTCCAAATCCTTAATAGTTTCACCGGATATGTACAAAAGTATTGATTGGTATTACCAAGAATCTTATCATCTGCTAATATGGTACAGCTATAATGAATCAACATTGACACACTCCTGTGATTTAAATGACCAATATGCAAAAATACAATTTTTCATCGCGTATGCAATGCAGAAAATTAGAATGGATGCTTGTTGTTCGTGCTTTGTTGTACTCAGCTATTACCGCCACGGGGTTAAAACAAATAATGCAGGACATGCGATCAATAGGTACTTTGAAAATAATTATTCATCTTTGAAGCATCGTTTGGACGTTTGGAAAATAAATAACGTCATTGTGGGTCTATATTTTGGAAGCTGGTTCATTTATTGTATAAATAGGGGCAGGAAATATATATACAGACTTATGGATTCTTTAGATTTAAATTTTGATTGTCCAGACATGAAAACCGAAGAACTAGGCTTTGACAACAGCTTTTCCGAAATTTTCTCCTCGCATCACCCCAATAAATGCATCGAACAAATTTTCGAATCCTTCCGTGACTGTCTCGGGATGTTTCAATTTATTTTCTTTTATCCACTTGATATTCTGCTCGATAGCCTCGAACCAACGATCCTGATACCGATATACGCTGAACCCTTGCATCTTCGATTCTGAGACCACTAACTGTATCTGGTCGACCAGACTCTGGGGGAATGTTCCTGCCTCTCTGTTGTAGACGGATATACCCCCACATACCGAAATGCGACCGAACGTATTCATCTGACGAAGTACAATATTGGAAATTTCTCCTCCAACCTGTAATAATAAATATCAAATGTAATTCATAACAGTTAAACGCTATTAAACGACACAAAAATAAATCGTCAATGCACAAGACTCAATGCCGCACTTAGCCGAGATTAGCTGTCCTCTGATAATTCGAAGCGATATACTTTAATGATCGATATATGCCTGCTTCCAGCAGCTGTTCACAAGATAAAAAAGGCTTTGTCTAAAAAATTAGGGAAAAATATTTAAAAAAATTCACCATACATTGTCAAAGTAGCAGTCAACTTTGTTCGGGGCAACTTCCTTCAAAGCTACGGCGACGTCTTGAGTTTTGTAATTAATTGCATGATCAAATCCCAGTTCTTCCCTAAGCCATTTGCACTTTGCATCTGAACCGGCAATTCCGATTACTTTCATTCCAAGAATCTTTCCTATCTGCCCAACGTGGGATCCAACTGCACCAGCAGCACCACTAACTACTAGTGTTTCTCCGGCTTTCGGCTCGCAGACATCAATTAGCCCAAAATATGCAGTGACCCTACAATCAATATGTTAGATATTCTCAGGTACGAACTTGTTGAACATTTTGTAATCGATTAATTTGAATTTCGAGATGATTTATGCATGTGATATAATCATAAATAACATTGGAAGCATTCTCATATCACTTTGTGTGATCATAGTGATAGATAAATTAACAGACAGGAATGTATAAGATTCTCAAATATGTGTACCAGTTTTCAATCAATGGCATTAACTTACCCTGGTGCACCTAGTACTCCAAGACCGAGAGACGAAGGTAGGTTACCGAAATCAGGTAGTATGTACGGAGGCTGATTGAAATGTCCACCTGAATTTTCATTTATGATTGTGTGTGACTCCCAGCCAATATTGGCAAAGACACGTTTACCGACTGGAAAGCTTGCATTTTTGGATTCTATGATTTTAGCCACTTGCGATCCAATCATTGTAGTTCCAAGTGGATATCCGTCCATGTATATCCGCAGGTATGGATCAATAGAAAAGTACTCTGCTTGGATGAGAAATTCTGAAATCGTTTTCGTCTAATATCAGAAACGAATTTACGTCATTCTTTTCAATATACCTATCAGTATTATTTTGTATCAAAGATACAAAGATACAGATATTGAAGGTCAGGGATTGGTACACCGCAGTCTAAATCTATACTCACCTCCATCTTGCAAAGGAGGTAATTCTTCTTCTACCAATTTCAATTCTGAACGCTTCGCCTCCCCTTCGGAATATTTGGTTGATACATACTTCTTAGCAATAACCATATTGTACGTATTGGATTAAAGTTGCTGGATTGAAAAAGGTGCGCGGGTGCTACTGGATGTGATAGCGCGTCCCATTCTACCCGCATATTTATACTGACAATGAGTTATACACCACGTCGCCAGCTTATCTTTGCTGAGACTTGAGAGGAGATTGGAATCACGTATTATGTATGAAATATTTTGATTCGTGGAATACCACGGAGAGAATAAAGTAACAAGCTGACTAGTGGACAGGTAGAAAATAATGAAATTTTGTCATCACAGTCCCCTCAGTTGTGGCACAGAAATCTTTCCGTCAGCCAGTCATACTAGAAATAAAATTTCACTTGTTAAGATTTTCAATACCCAGGCTTGGGTTTAATATAGTGAAAACTTCGTCCAATATAATATTATGATCATAAAAGTGTATAAATAATTTATATCAGCACAGTAGCCGTCAACCTTATTCGAAGCTGTTTCTTTCGAAGCTACAGTAACATCTTGAGTTTTGTGATCAATAGCATGATCAATACCCAATTCTTCCGTGAGCCACTTATATTTTGTATCGAAACCGGCGATTCCGATAACTTTATCGGTCCTGCAGTGTGCGAACGCCAGCTTACATTCAACAGGTCCAAAATCTGCCTGACTATATAGATATTCTGAAATTGTTTCATGTATTGTATTGTTCATTTAATTTTTTAAAATCTTTATAATACAGACTTTCCAAGATATTTCTAGCACGGCCTATTATTACATGGGTCTAAACGGTTTAAACGCAGCTTTGCGAAGGGTATTTTTAATTCGTATTCGCTGCTTTCGCGCACTCTGAAACCGATCGCCCGACTTCAAAATCACTTCGCGTCGAAAATTTGTCGTATCTCCGTTAATTACGAACGAATTTTGAAATTTATTTTTTCAATCTGGGGTAACTTGTTATTATAACAACAACTGCAGCATTAGCGCTAGTCGAAATCATGCACAAATTTGTTGTAAACGATTGTTACTGCCAAATTAAGCCTTTTTGTGTATATCTCGAGTGCTATAGGTTCTAGGGGAAAAAAATTCGCTATTTGATTCAAATATTATTTAAATGCAAACAAGGTTGGCTTTTGTTTTGTAAATAAGTATAGAAGTGAATATTTTCGTTCGAAACTAGCAAATGTGAATCAAGATTCAACGATAAAAGACTTGAACAGATATGGACACCAAAAACACAAGAAATCTGATTATCGTCACCGATAGCGATAACGTGCCACTACGAAGTGTCGATAGAAAAGTTATGTGTTTAGTCACGGATTCTCAAGGTACGTTGCAGTTACACAGAAAAAAAAAAAAAATTCCTCGTTTCAAGAAAAAGTTTTCTTGTTTTAAGAAACTGTAGTTTCTTGAATGTTTTTTGATTAAATCAAGGAAATATGTTCTTAATTCGAACTAAGATCATAATAATTTGAATTAAGAACATATTTCCTTGATTTAATCAAAAAACATTCAAGAAACTAAAGTTTCTTCAAACTTCGAACTAAGATCATAATAATTTGAATTAAGAACATATTTCCTTGATTTAATCAAAAAACATTTAAGAAACTAGTTTCTTAAAACAAGAAACATTTTTCTTGAAACTAGAAATCTTTTTCTTGAAACGAGAAATTTTTTTTCTCTGTGTTATCTCGCTTTTCGGATCAAATGCATCTTCTAACTTTTTTTCAAATTAATAATATACGTAATAATAGGAGACCAAAAAATCTGAAGTCTAACGGATTCTTCAATTGAAAAGGATCTCACAGTTATCGAAGCTAATTCCTCTGTTGGTACTAAGGATGATAAAGAACCTAAAAAATTAAAATATTTCAACGGTGATTGTTTTAAATGATGAAGATGATGTTTTTTTTTTTTTTTTTCATTCTTTCAACTAAAGAATGAATATGTAAAGATAATATTGAATGCTAATATACTAATATACTAAGTGGATTTATAATCTCATTCAATTTTTATAGATACTTCAGTAATTCCTACAAGTTCAGCAGGTAATGATTTAAATGACTCTGATATCAAAAAATTAGAGTGAACAGATGGGAGCATAAGGTATCTACTAGATTTACATATTGAGACATTTCCACAAAATGGTCTAATGAAGAAATTTAGAACCAGGAACCATATGTGGAAGTATCGAGTAAGCTTTCGGAAGAGCTTGTCTTTCCAAGCAATGGAACTCAATTTGATAGCCGCTTCGAATCGGTGATTTGAGCTAATAATAACTCATTGAAATACAATCATACGTCTTGTAATGATCCTAAGAACGTTCCATGGGAAACAGAAATACGTAAGATTCGTTCTATAGATGACAGTTTGGAGCCTAGAATTATGAGAGGCATTGGTATCTTTGTACATGCAAATAAAAAGCAACTAGTCGAAGAGGCAGATGAGGTGAAAAAGTGTAATAAAAAAACAAAGCTTGAAAGTACAGATAGCAAAAAGAAATCAAACGAAAAGACACAACCAGATATTAGAGAAGAATATAAAAAAGAAGTTAACAGTTGATGCATTTCTGATGCGGGTAGCTGAAGAAAGAGAGAGAATCAAAAATAATTGTCACGAAGAAAAAAAGCAACTAATGCGTGAAGCTTTAGCAGGAAATAGAAACTCATTCGATAACAATGGAAACCCCAAAGGAGGCCCAAAAAATCCTAATAATTGAGACAACAGTCTTTTTGTTTTCATCGTTTATTTATTTATTACCGAAGTACTAATAAGAAAGCAGATCTTTCTGCAATGTGATATTGAAGCATTGCGTATATGGCTCAAAATCACCAAGGTGGTAAATTCGTGTCTGAGACATTTAAATCATTAAATTTATTTGTTTTTATTAAAATAATGTAGCACAAATTATTCACATCAACTCATTTAAGCAATGCATCAGAAAAATTTGCTGGAATTTATTCATAGAATATATTTTTTTCTATGAAATACCCCCGAAAAGTCATTCCGGGAACGCGTCCCTAAGTAGTAATCCACGGACAACAACAGCTAAAACACATAGTAAAAAAAATTTTTAATGTTTCGACGGTACTTGTTAACTTAGTTAATTTTATTATAAAATGATATTTATAAGTTCCCGAATCGACACAATATTATTTTGTCCGAAAATTTAATACAAAGTTTGTCTGACAATTTGTGCATCATTTCCGGGAACGCAGACATTTTTATATATATTAATTTTCAGCACAACGCAACAAATAGCGCTAGTGGGTAATCATATAAAACACTCAAGTACAATCGGTTGACCAGCCTGTTTTTTGTGAAAATGTGAAAAATTTAAGAGCTAAGCATAGTTTTGTTTGAATTTTTGGCACCGTACATCAATTCAGTGTCATTCCGGGAACGCCAATAATTGTAGGAAAAAAACAAGCAAATGCTTTTTGATACGATATTTCTCAAAGATGAATGTGACTCGCTTTATATTAATCTCAAATAATCCCGTTTAAGTGACTAATACTTATTTTACACGCATCTTTATGTAGAAACGTCATTCCGGGAACGGTCATTCCGGGAACGGTCCCGCAT
Organism: Tenthredo mesomela; assembly: GCA_943736025.1. Lineage (NCBI taxonomy): Eukaryota > Metazoa > Arthropoda > Insecta > Hymenoptera > Tenthredinidae > Tenthredo > Tenthredo mesomela. The sequence goes on along the minus strand of OX031016.1, from coordinate 8,867,088 downwards.
ATGACATGCGTTCCCGGAATGATCATTGGGTTCCCGGAATTATGATTGTATTGTTAATGATGGTTTAAAATTTAAAATATTGATTTTTTTTTTAATTTTTAATTTTTTAATTTTTATTTATTTATTTATTTTTTATTTTTATTTTTTTTTTTAGGATTACTTATGAATTTGTTTTTGAAGATTCCAGGATTGCATGCATATCGTCATTTCGGGAACGATTTGTCATTTCGGGAATGATTCGTCATTTCGGGAACGATTCGTCATTTCCGGGAACGCTACTAAAAGTCAATTAATAACGAATTAATAAGCAAAAATCATTTTTTTCTCATCAAATCAATGATCAATTGCAAATATAAATTTATTTCTTTGCTTTTATACTAAATTAAATGTCCAAAATTATATGAATATTACTTTTAAAGGAACTATAACTATGAAAACATGTAAATTTATGTTTCTCATGACTTATTTTTCAAAAAACTTCACATTCACACAGTAATTGACATGTTTATCATTTTTAAAGATTGAGGACATATCTCAGCTATGTATCTACTATAATAAACAAATCATTTTCCGTATTTATGCATTAGTAATTATTACTTTTTCAAGCGTTCCCGAAATGACGGCAGCTCATGACTTGTTTTCCATAAATACTTTTTATTCACGTAATTTTTAATTTCCAGCTTGCCCCGTTCGGATATCAATTAAAGATAAGTTGGTCAATGATTAGAACTGGTTTGCAGAACAAAAATATAATAAATTTTTTTGAGAAATTCCAAACTTGGAATTTACCACCTTGGTGATTTTGAGCCATATTAACATTGCACTTGGTTATTACCTCTACGTTATTAGTTAATTAAGTTGCCATTATTTTGTTTAAATAAAAGAAGTCGAGGTTTCTGTTTTAACTAAAATTGAGAATAAAAAATAAAATGAAAAAAAAATACACTATTTAATATCGAAATCTTCGAAATCTTTATAAGATTTTGCTCCTCGAATCTCAAAAACTTTTATTCTTAATGAAGCTGGTTAGATACAATAAAGATGCCGTTAAGATGTGATCAATGAATTATCATGTCTTGTTATTTTGTTTCATTTATGCGTGTAATATCGATCTAGTTATACTCTAAATTTTATACCGATGAGTTTTATTCAATTAGATTAGCTGCAAATAAATCACGTTTTTCGAACACCTGTAGCGTGACTTGAATTGCCATCTAATACGAAATCACTTGCATAATAATTGCGTATCTCATTCAACTCAAGTACGTCGAGAAGATAATTATCATTTTCTATACTAAGTTATGAAGAACGCAACAACATATAGCACAAATTGTGCTGCTTTCTAAACTGTTTAAAAATCTGTGCGGATCAAATGTCAGAATCGTAAATTTTTTGCAACAGCACAAAACTGTTTTCAATTTTCACTCGACGGCCTCTGCTCAGTTCGTAATTGAAATTTTCCTGTACCCTCATCAATCTATACCATGGTCTCGATACGGAGTCATCACATTTTCTGCAATGGCATACGCTCCATTAGCCAGCAAATGAAATTCCGGACCCAATTGATGGACAAGAGGATAGATGAATAAAAGTCGAAAAATCCTGGGCTACGATTCTGGATCTTTTAGCGCCCGTGCTAACATGCAGATCAGCAGATAGCGACGTTTTTCATAGAGCTTACGACTGTTAGCGAGCGTCGTCGTAATGTTTTGCGCGAGCGGTCGGCTGCTGACAAACGAGTAATGAATATAAGAGCTGTATGTGGCCCTGCATGAGGCTAGTGCTTGTAACCAATGAAAACCCTGTTCGTCTAGCTTCCGTATCAGTGGCGCCAATTCGATGGTGAGTTTCGATTGTTCGAATAATTTGCCGCCGCGTCTGTTTAAAACATAGGCACGCTTGCGCTGGGACAGCCATATCTTATCTTGAATTGTGATATAAAATATAACCATAAATATGATGTAAGTATGTACATTTAACATTTCATTGGTAAATAATAATGAGAGAATGAATGAATGAATGAATGAATGAATGAATGATCATTTCTCTCACAAAAGGTATCACTTCAAATTTTATGTTTAACTCGTAATTATTGTATCAATAGCAAAAAATATGCGCCAAGAGGACCAAAGGTGAATCCCGAACAAAGGGAAATCCTCGCGGGGTACATGCTAGGGCATGTCGATTTTGCGTCGGGCCGATTCACCGGGGGTGGGGGTGTCGCTGTATCGCGGAAAATATGGTCGGACTTAGCAGATATCCTCAACCAAAAAGGTCAACACAAAACTGTTGACCAATGGAAGAAGGTGAGAATCTTGTTACCATCATTTTTCGTTTAAAATGTTGAAAACTACAGGTATTTTTTAAATAGTTTACTTAATGTGTATGATAGGGTGGTCCTTATTTATGGTGTTTTTGAAATTTCCTGCGGACTAGGTGGAAAGAGCTTGCAAATAAATCCAAAAAGAAATACCCAAAATTTGGAGTCTATAAATCAACTCAAAGTACTGCCTATACAAGGTGGTAAAATTTTGCATACGTCTTCCCTGCAGGGATGATTTTTTTTCTCAAAAAAATCGCCAAATTTTTTGTGCAACGTCTATGACTATACACGGAGAAAAAAATATCGCTCTCAGAGCTATCTAATAGATAGCTCTTCGTAGATCGCTACTGTAGCGATACGTTTTCTTATGGTAACAACACGATATCGCTATTCCAGCTATCTATTAGATAGCTAGAATTGCTATACCACCTTTTCAACGGCCTTTATTTAACTATATCTGACTAATTATTTCTATGGAAATCTACCTTTTAAATAAGTCAAATTCAAATACATACATGATATTTTATATAATGTTGGTCATTTAAAAATTGATGATCAACAAAATAAATGTATCTTCAAATTTTTGAGGTTATAAAATATGTCAACGCGCAACACGACAGCGCAGTGCAGAGCTCTTCCAACGACGTATGTATATCCCGTATAGCTATTTTAGCTATCTAACGTATCGTTCTCAGAGCTATCTACTAGATAGCTACGGTAACGATCTAATAGATAGTCAACTGCGTATAGTTACTGTAGCTATACAATATAGCTCTGAGAGCAATATTTTTTTCTCCGTGTAGGGAAGACCAAATTTAAGATTTTTAGAAGCACTAGTAAGGCAGATAAAATGAAAAATGCAGTATTAGCCCGAATTTCCGTGTGAATCAAATGGTAAAAAATTAACATGAATATTGGGCCTATAGTGTTGGAAGGACATGAAAAGACGGTCCCGCGGGAAAGTCACAGCGATCCGGCTAGGGCAGAACTGCACCGGCAATCTGCCTAATGAAACGGCGCCGTTGACGAACGAGGACAAAAAAATCCTTTCCGTCATCGGCTCCGATGCCATTGAAAATATTAAGGGTGTGCCGGATAGCACACCTGAAACTGTAGTAAGTACTTCATAATGACAAAATTACACTAAATTTGAACTGTCATGTGAAACAGCATTGCCAAGCATCACTTCGGGAGTAGTGTTTATTAAATATCGTACCAATGAGATCATCACACAATGAGATTATATATTATGTAGTTTAAAGTAGCTTTTTTATTCTGAACATTTTTTCTCATCCTGAATACTTAGTTTAATCGTAACTAAATTTTATGTAATTTTTCTACTTAAACTTTTTTTTTTAAGAATTGATAGCTTATTATTGTTGACAAATTCTTTATACGAATTGGTTATTCATAAATTTGTTACACCTTTTTTAAAAAAAATTTCATCAAACTATACAAAATGCAACCAAAAATAATTGAAAATACATGAAAATAATAATGAATATATGTCTCATGATAAATTAACTTAATCATACTAATACATTAGTGCGTCAATATTTTTTCGTCAATTTTTTTTTTTTTTTTTTAAGGGGGTATCCCCACCTTTAAATAGGTCAACATTCTGAGAAAGAGATTGATATTTTACAGCGAATTTGAGAGTCTGATCAAATCCAAAAAAATCATGAAGTTGAGGGAGGGTTTGACCCTCATTATCCATACTTAACATTGGGTATTACTTTGAGTCTAATAGTAGTTACGCTGAATATAGATAAATACAAAATTACTCGGTTGTCGCAAAGAATCAGTAGTACCGTTGGATCGATTCTGGAATTTTTGGTCCTCAATTGTTGAGAAGAGATGCCTCTATCATATGAACATAGAACTTTTTGATATCGCGAAAATTGCCTGACTCGCTTAGTTTTTACTGAGATTTTTCTAATTCTTCAATTTTTTTTTTTCTATTTTTTCTATTATCTCAACCAAAAATAGTCATATCAAAAAGTTCTATGTTCATATGATAGAGGCATTTCTTCTGAACAATTGAAGACCAAAAATTCCAAAATCGATCCAACGGTACTACTGATTCTTTGCGACAACCGAGTAATTTTGTATTTTTCTATATTCAGCGTAACTACTAATAGACTCAAAATAATATTCAATGTTAAGTATGGATAATGAGGGTCAAACTCTCCCTAAACTTCTTGATTTTTTTGGATTTGATCAGACTCTCAAATTCGCTGTAAAATATCAATCTTTTTCTTAGAATGTTAACTCATTTAAAGGTGGGGATACCCCCTTAATGCTCACATGATAATTTGTTAGTTTGCCCTCTAGAAATTTTTACTCAATCAAAAGTTTTTTAGAGGTCGTTCAAGAATATTGAAAACGACGGAATTTAAAAAAATTTAATTAAGAATATAATTTGTGAATATTTATTCTTTCATCGTATTTTTTTGATTTCAATGATGCTCACTGTCAAAATTCATTCATTAGACTACAAATTAGTAGTCGTAAAAAGATTAAGTTTTAATATTGAGATTTGAAGGTCGCTCAAGACCATTGGAGGTTTATTAGAACTTTTTGTGTTTAATTATTGAGCGACCTTTTAATAATAATATTTCCACTTGAAATTTCAGTATGTTTCTCTACAATTTATATACCTAGAAAAGATTGAGTTATTGAGAATATTAAGAATATCCAAATAAAAAACGAAATCTTTGAATTTTGACATTTCAAAAATTGTTGAGCGCCCTCCACAAAATTTTTAATTCAGCTAAAATTAGTAGAGGACTCTTAAAATGCATCAAACTAACAAATTTCAAAGTGATCTTGAAAAAAAAAAAATATTACAACCCTAATACACATATAATCTAATGACTTCCGATATAATAATTATAATAACAATAATCGTGATATAATAATTATAGTTATAATAAAAATCATAGCATAATAATAATAATAATAATAAGAACATTTCAAAACAAGGCTGAATTACGTCAACTTATTGCCGGAGATCGAACACCACTTGCAGTCAAACCTGTGGAGGGAGTCCGAATATTTGACAAATTTAACATAAATGTAAAAGGTAATACTACAAATGATCACAAATATTATGTCATTGGAATGCAGAGTTTAGTTGAATTGAATGTTAACTTATATAATATAATTATCATTACTCACAATTCACGCATGCGGTCCACATCCCTACTAATTGAATTGATCTCCATTCAAAAGATAAGATTCGTGTAATGTATCAAATGTTTGATATAGCGCTCAAGTTTCGTATTGCAGTAAGTTTGGCAAAGGATAATATAAATGAATATATTTTATTTATCTTCAGGTTCAAAATTACAAGACCATGTCATCACTAATGAAAAACTAAAACAATCCACACACACTCATTCACGCTACTCATCACCAATCAACACATACACCACATACCCACCCACTACAGCCATGCCATCAACCCATACAGTCAACTCCAATACACCCACATGTTCATCACCTACACTAATGTCATCCATACTTTCTTTCCATACACATACACCACCCTCGCCATCATTTGAAGAAACCTATACAAATATCGATATGCCATCAACCAGCAGGAGTGCAAATCATATCAATCCAAGTGAAAATCCATGTTCGAAATTAAAAAGCATATCGAATAGCCCTACCAAACTCAGAACGAAGAGACAATGTGAAGCTAAAGCTGTCGGTTTCATGCAGCTGCAGTCTGAACAGAATAAAATTTTAGAGGTAAGAATTTATAGATTTTAAAGCCGGTATTAAGTAGTATTAGTTCTTAAGAACTTGCTTGTTCAAGACCTTCTGATAGCGTTATGTGGGTCCTGATTGGCTGAGGCCATGCAGTCGTGTGCCGAGTCGACTCAAGACTGTCTATAATTACTATCTATGAACATTGGCCTAAAAGTTTGAGTCAGCATATTGGCTTTAGAATGCTCTGAACAATATAAATTTAATTTCAAACAGACAATGGCAGCAGCAATGTTACTCGCAGCAGAAAATGAAAGGAAAATGATTGAAATAGCAAAAGAAGGACTCGAAATCAAACTGCAGAAAATTGAGGAACAAAAAAAATTTAACGCAAGACTAGGCGAATTATTTGAAATCTTAAAAAAAAATTGAGACATTTTTAGAAGCAAACGTGTAGAGTTCAATGTAAGATGGTTTTCATAGATAACAGACTCATGACATAGATATAGATGTAGATATACATAATATAATAAAATATAGGTAATATGATAGGATATGATATAATATAATGTGATATAATTATATTATCAGAATTTTACTAGAATAATGTTTCATATATCGTTAAGTTCTATTTCTTGATTTATTAGATTTTTATATAATGATGAAGAGTTGATGAAAATCAACGTAAGGAAAAATAATCTTAGAAATATCATAAAAAATAATCACAACTTAATTTCGCAATAATAGATGAATAATTATAATATCCTATAATTTCTGAAAATATTTATGTTTGTTCAATAAAAAATTTAAAACCATAGCATTTTTTTCCATCAAGCAAATGATACAATTATATTTCAATTCATTACTTATCTTGGTTTGTGGAAGTTTCTCGTGTGACATCCTTGGAATAACTCTATCCACAATGAAGCTTACAGTTGACACTGCAATCAATGATAAACATGTTGCATGAGACTATTAGTTGTTGTGCTGACGATGATGAAGATTTTAAAAATATGTTTCAAGCGTGACACCTAGCCCAGAAAATATTTTGCATGACTACTTATCTTTTTCAGGTCACTGATTAGTTCCAATTCGATGCAACGATTAGCCCAGTCACTTATTATTCACCCGAGCAAGCTCTTGTTCTTGTTAAAAATCTGTCATATCTTTTGAACCGCTAATTATTTCTCGATAAAATTTATAGAGGCGTAAGGTCAACCCCACTTGACCTGGCTCGCGAAAGTTTCACGAAATTGATCGAGCGGTTCCGGAGATATTAGGCGTTAAAGTTAGTCGGAAAACACAATCTTCTCCTTCTTCTTCCTTCCAAAACGTGTTTCTTGGGACCATACGATATCTGTCGAATCGTTGCACTTATGAACTTGCAATTGCAATGAAACATCACGTGCAGAACAGGGCGAGACTGCACCGTGCCGGTATAGCCCAGTCACTTTAGGTTTTCACTTCGGAATAAATCCCACCAAGGGGCCGTCCATAAATGACGTCACCATGAATTTCACTTTTTTTGACTCCCCCACCCCCCTTGTCACACTCAGTCACAAAGCTCGACCTCCCCCCCCCCCCAGAGGTGACGTCACAAAGCTTTCATCTACCCCCCCTTTAATGATGAAAAAAAACATTGAAACTTTTCATTATTTCAAAAAATCCTTTATGTGTCATAGGCCGTAAAACCGCGATTTTAACCTCGCTTCGCTCGGTTTAAACGCGGTTTTTAGCCTGGACACATAAAATTCTGTATGCCATACGGCCGAAAAAGTATTTTCTGACGAGTTTCATCATAATCCTCGCCTTCGGCTCGAATTATAAACTCAAATTCGTCAGAAAATACTTAATCGGCCTAGTGACATAATGTACTATTATATTATAACGCAAGCATGTTTTCCTCGCTTTTTGATGCCTTTGTATAGGACCTAAAGTAGTACTTTTAAGTCCTAGAACTTAAAAGTGCCGCTTTTTTTAAAAGTACCACTTTCGTAAATTTCAGTAGAGATTTGATCGGAGCAAGTGTTCTCCCGATTTTTATATTGACTTATAGGTACCTTGACTTGACCATGTATCTTAAAGAGAGTCGATTTTTGACATTCTCCAGTTGATCTAATCATTCTCATCCATCAATAGTTTTTACAGCCTATATTAATACTCACAATGTTGGTTGTTGACAAATTTGTGATCATCAATGGTGGGAATATTTTAGCTATATGTTAAATTTGCAATCGTGATCAAATTGTTCTCATAAACTTGGATCTCACCTATTCATTCATATTTTGGAAATTACTATTAATTCGATTCTTTGCGAACTAATGATGTTCAGATGACATATTTCGAAGAGTATAATCATACTCTATACACATATGAATAGGGTACCTACAATCACTCTCTTACATGGACTGGCAGAAAGGTTTCCGCGATGATCGTGCTGAGCAGCTAGTACAGACTCTGTACATTGATATGTTTATTACACAATATTCTGAATCGTTTTGCCATAAGCGTTTGAAAGTATTTCATCATGTTCACGATTTTACACTTCTATACTATAGCTCTGTTTATAAAATGACGATGTCATGATAACACCGCGACCTAATGTTCCATCACTTGTGCAATGGAAATAATTAGAACAAAAGATTCCTAGAACCGTGCTTTTTTACGATGAGATGTCAATCCCATAATACAGCAGATTTATATTAACTATATATATATTTATATATAGTATTTCTTTCATAAATACAACCAGAAGGCATACATGTTCATAGCTTTATTGTAATTATTGAAATTTCAGTAGATATGATATGCAAACAGAATTACACTTCAACGACAGCTTTTCCAATATTTTCTCCTTTCAACATCCCAGCGAATGCATCAAATATATTTTCAAATCCCTTCGTGACTGTCTCGGGATATTTCAATTTATTTTCTTTTATCCACTTGAGATTCTGCTCGATACCCTCAAGCCAGCGATCTTGCCACCTGAACACTACGAAGCCTTCCATCTTGGAATTCGTAACAATTAAGGGCATCTGGTCGATGCTACCTTTGGGATATTTTTTGAAGTCTGTGTTATATCCGGAAACACTTCCACTTAACGAAACACGAGCAAACTGATTCAGTTGTTGGAGTACGATATTGGTAATGTCTCCTCCGACCTATTTGATTGAAAAATTAAATTGAACACAACAAAAAACCTGATAGAGGTTTCAGTATAGTTACCAGGTATAAAAACATTGTCTAAAGAATAATAGTAAAACAATTATAAAAATGCATCATACGTTATCATAGTAGCAGTCAACTTTGTTCGGGGCAGCTTTTTCTAACGCTTCGGCGACATCTTGAGTTTTGTAATTAATAGCATGATCAAATCCCAACTCTTCCGTGAGCCATTTACACTTTGCATCAGAACCGGCGATTCCGATTACGTTCAAGCCAAGAATCTTGCCAATCTGCCCAACATGAGATCCAATCGCACCGGCTGCACCACTCACTACAAGTGTTTCTCCAGCTTTCGGATGACAGATTTCAAGTAGCCCGAAATAAGCAGTGTTCCTGTAATCATTATATAACTTTTTTTGATAGAATTTTGACATAAGAATGTTTGATACACCCAGACAGCATCAAACTTCAAAATATGTCCTATGGATGTCCTATGAACATACCGACGTCCCATGGATGTGCTATGGATATCTTTTTAACTTTTATGCTGTCTGGGCAGTGATCGATCATAATAGTATATTATGCAACTAGTGCGTAAAGTGAGTTTATCTTCACGAGTAGCGATCGCAGTAAACGAGTCACCGGCGAAGCCGATGATGAGTTTTGCGAGATCGCACGAGTGAAAAAAAAGTTGCGCACGAGTTGCATACCCTATTTTATGCACGAACTGTGCGTAAAGTGCGCGTGTAAATTTAAATTTTCGATGCGTGGAGTGTACTTTTCTTAACGCATCAAAAATTCAACTTCACACACGCACTTTACGCACAGTCGTGCATAAAATATCTAAGCATATCTGTTTTCCAGATTTTAAATTGATGGCAATTTCATGTTTACCCCGGCAAACCTAGTACTCCCAGACCTAGAGACGCAGATAGGCCACCTAAATCAGGCAGTATATACGGAGGACGTTTGTAAGGGCCATCAGGCTTTCCATCAAGTACAGTATATGTACGCCAGCCGGCATGAGCTACAACGCGTCTGCCAACTGGAAAGTCCTTATTTTTAGACGATACAATTTCAGCAACTTGATATCCAACCATTGTACTTCCCAATGGTAGGGTTCTTCCGTGCACTCTCGTGGATGGGTCTACAGATAAATACTCTGCCTTGATGAGAAATTCTGAAAACGTGTTTGTTATAAAGTAGTATCGTCATTAAAAATGACTAGTTTTTCATAAATTTATTACGGCATAGTCGCCACATTGAGTATTCATCGAATTATTATATTCGTAAACTGATGATTTCCCTGACAGGTCCAGAAACAAAATAATACACAAATTATGAACAAATGGCTAGGTATCGATTTTTCCTTTCTAATTGCTTTAAAATCAAGAAAAATCTAGTGGATTGGTTCGATCACACTCTACGATGGCTAGGAAACTATTCTCTATAATCCAACTGTACACTTTATTTTTATCATGTTAGTGACGGTGAATATTTAATTTTACAAGATTGCACGTATATCGATTTCCTGATCGAACCACATTGAATTGCCGATTGACAGAGAAAATAATATGACGTGGTGAATTTGTGGAAAATAGTTTTCTGGGCAAAATGAGCCATCGTAGACTGTGATCTACTAGATTTTTCTAGAGTTCAAAGCAATTACAAATGACAATTCGATATCTAGCCATTGGTTCATAATTAGGGTATTATTTTGTTTCTGGACATGTCAGGGAAATCATCAGTTTACGAATATAATAATTTGATGAATACTCAATGTGGCGACTATGCCGTAATGAATTCATAAAAAACTAGTCATTTTTAACGACCATACTACCTTAATTAAATCTTGCAAATAACGTGCCGATGAAAATCTGGTTCAAGATTAAGAAGATTATATAATATAAAAAAACCATTGCTTCATTCATTGGTTTGTGTACGATCACATTTGAAGTGTATTTGATAAAATAGTATTTAAGCTTCTAAAAAGAATAAATTTAGAGGAACAGAAAAAAGCGCATTCTGACACATTTGATGAATTTTTCACGCAATCAATGATAAAGTGGTACATCTAGAGGTATTAAAATCTTAAACGAAGATTGTTTGATACTGTTTCCATTAGCATGAACTTTGTTTTTACACCTGATAAATGAAAGAAGCCATGCTATTATTGTCACTCAACCATTTGAAACACAATTTATTTATTTTTCACTTATCAAAAACTGGCGATACTCACCTCCATCATTCAAAGCAGGTATATTTTCTTCGACTAAGGTCAAATCTGAGGATTTGGGACTCCCTTCGAAATTTCGATTCATTACATATTTTTTAGCAATAACCATTGTGGCTCTTGATAAATGTTTTTTGGTATGAGGAATGATCAACAAAGTATATTGACTTGAACGATTGTTACTTGTTAGGCAGTAAATGAAGTATACATTGAGTTTCACCCACTTATATATCGCTTGCTGGATTATCACTCTCTAAAATCTACGAGATCGGCCCGCCTCAAGAAGCTTATAGATATAGATTGATGATACACAGACTGCTGTATTCCTATTACAGTAATCTAATCGTAAATGAGACTGCATGTAGGCCGCAACAATAGGCAATGTCGAACAGTATAATTCTACATGGTAATTTCAAGGTAATTATGACCTGGAATGGACAATATACATTAGACTGTTTCAAAAAAAGCGATTATTTTATTTTTCTCAAAGAACATTGAAAAATCGTCAGAGTATGTCTCAACAAAGACCCTGTTCAAATGTGAGCCCTCAATATTAATATTTAGAGGTGGCGCTTTTCAATTTTCTATTTCCGTTTAAATAACATGGGAAAAAAATTTTCTGAACTTTCGAATTTTATTACTCAGAAACGAACTACCTTACAATAATAACTAAGATAGCTTTTTGTAGGAAATTTGACGCTCTATAAGAAAGGTCTGAATGAAAATTTGCGTGAGGCCAGCCGCTTCGGAGTTATCAAGCCTCAACCATTGAACTGTTCAAAATTAAAATCAAAATTAAAATTAACCTGCAATGAATTATTGATGCATTGTAAATAAAATGTATGATGAAATTTCATCATTTATTTGTGATATACCCGTATTTTTGATTATTGATCAAAAAAATTAATCACTCATTGTTGATTAAGGGGACCAGTACAGTTTGAACCAATGAATTCAACATACTCCAAAAATCATTTATAACTTAACCAAAGTTCATTACACATCAAAAAAATCATGTTGCCCAAATCAGTTGTCGTAAGGTTTCAGCCACACGGTTAGTCCAATTTCACATTTTGACGTCTCATTTTTTTCGGAGCGCAATCCTACATCGTATGAACGAGGGGATTTGTGAAAAAAAAATCGTGTGAAAAGTTACAGCGAGTTATCAAAATTCACCCAAAATGTGGCCACTCTTTTGCAGATAACTTGGTCCAAAAATATTATTTCCAAATTTCCCTCGTTCATACGATGAGGATTGGTTTTCTGAAAAAAATAAGCCCTAGTCGAGCCAAATCGGTCCAACGGTACTCTGAAATCCTTACGACACATGATTTTGGAAAAGAAAAATATTTTGATGTGAAATGAACTTTGGTTGTGAAATAAATTGATTTCGGACTATGATAATTTCTCGAAAAGTAACTGTACTGGTCCCCTTAATAAAATTTTTTGATCAACATTGAATTGAAAATTTATGGATATTGGTTTTAAAGTTGATAATAGTGGGTATTTAAGTTATATGAGTCGATTTTGTCGCGTATAAGTAGAAATTATCATTATTTTGAACAGTTTAATGGTTGAGGCTTGATAACTCCGAAACGGCTCGCCTCATGCAAATTTTAATTCAAACCTTTTTTATAGAGCGTCAAATTTGCTACAAAAAGCTATCTTAGTTATTATTGTAAGATAGTTCGTTTCTGAGTAATAAAATTCGGAAGTTCAGAAAAAAATTTTCCCATGTTATTTCAATGGAAATAGAAAAATGAAAAGCGCCACCTCTAAATATTAATATTAAGGCCCATCCCTAGTCGCCCACCTCCTTTTGGCGAAATGTGTCACATTTTGATTATTATCCGAGCCCAGGCGTCAAAAACGCAAAAAAGGCCAACTTAGCGCAAATTCTATTTCAATTCCGAACACATACGTCCAAAAAAATTTTCGTTTCATGTGAAAATAGAGTCTAAAAACCGATTTTACATTGTGTCGAATGTTTACGAATTCGTGTGAAAATAGAGTCTAAAAACCGATTTTACATTGTGTCGAATGTTTACGAATTCGACACAATGTAAAATCGGTTTTTAGACTCTATTTTCACACGAAACGAAATTTTTTTTGGACGTATGTGTTCGGAATTGAAATAGAATTTGCGCTAAGTTGGCTCTTTTTGCGTTTTTGACGCCTGGGCTCGGATATTAATCAAAATGTGACACATTTCGCCAAAAGGAGGTAAGCGACTAGGGATGGGCCTTAAGGGCTCACATTTGAACAGGGTCTTTGTTTAGACATACTCTGACGATTTTTCAATGTTCTTTGAAAATTTTTTTTTTTTTTTTGAAACAGTCTAATATACATACAAAGGTATACATAATCAGAATTTAGAAGATCTTAAAATAACATTCTGCAATTTTTAGATGAGCTATACGCAACACCGTTTTTCTCAAGGTATAATTATAAAAATAGTCAAATCTCCTGTATCGTATCAAATAATGAGAAATAAAATCTGTGATTATGTATTTGAATAAAAGTATGATATAGTCTGCAAGCAGACTGTACTTTTTGTAATCTTTGAAACTAATTGAAGTATGTTCTAGTTGACGACCTACTGATCAAATGTTCTCGTGGGCGCAACTCAAAATAATGGACCAATTTTGAGATATAGGCCCCTGAAGTTAAGGATTTTCGGGGGTGGATAAGCCATAATGAATGATGTTCGCTATGAGGAGTACGCAACAGCTTACTGACAACGTTATGGAGAAATACGAACGTATAACGAATTAGGACAGATTCGACATTCGATAGATTAGACATTATGCCGTCTCTACATCATGATGAGACAAAAATGACGTTCATGTTTATGTAGCTATTATACCGTATTACCGTTACATTTTTATCGATATTTTTGAAGAGAGGTTCAGAATCCCCTTTTCGATTCATATTTTTCACGTACCTCATATATACGAATCAAATGTGTCGATAATACATCCCTTGCATTGAGGGAGTATGACTTTGGTTTTATGATTTTTTCACTATTTCAATCACAGTGTTCTACGTTTCTTTAGTTTTTTTTTATTGGTAATGATATAAATTAATTCGACGGTAATTTGGAAGCTGAGGTTTCAATCTCTTAGATAGATATGTGCTAGATGTTGGATGTACCAAACTTCGATTCGTCCATATTATGTCCATCAACCACAGCGTGCAAACGCCCTCCAGATATTAGCAAGGATACGCTTGTCAACTATAGGAGGTCCTCACGTCTCAATTCTACGATTTGGCAATCAGGTAAATATAATAATGAATACATCGACCGCCACATTCGGTTTCATTGTCGTAATAAATGACGAAAGGCATCCCGAGTCGAAATTTAACGCCTCATTAGAACCTCAAAATTTTACCGTTGGGAGGTTTTTGAGGGTCTGGAGAGGTTTATTTTGTAGGGGAATTGAAACCCTCTTTAGCGCCTAAAACTCGTAGTTACCAGACAAATGCAGCATTTTAGGGTCAAATGAGGATCTCACGAGAACCTCGCAAAACCCTCACTACACCCTGCCGCGTAGCGGTGCACGGCAGCATTGAGGGTTAAATAAGGATCTCACGAGAAGCTACTATCCCCGCCCCCTCCACATCTTCAGATTACGCAACGACAGCGATAAACTGCTGAAAATACATATATTCCTAAAATTATCCAATAAAGTCTTCTTAAAAGCACATGATAATTTCGTACAAAACAAGCTAAGATGGGCTGCAAACGGAGCTGTTATTCGAATTCGAAATCGGAGGGATCTATGGGATTTTTTCGAAAACATCGAGTTTGATATTTATCAAAATGATGCATAATGTCGCAAAATGATGTAATGAATAATGCAGCGGCGTCCCAATTTTAATTACTAAAATAATGCACAATAGGGAAAATTGTATCATTAATTGAGATCGGACTTTATGAGTATCAAAATAGGCGCTAAATTATTATTACGGATTGAAAAGAGGTTCATGTGTGCGCTATGAGTACTCAAGCGGGCGCTGAATTTCGACTACAGAGTTGTAGATTGATAATAGGAGTTTGTGATCTAAACAGGATCTGTAGAGACGTTATGAGTTGGATGCTATGAGTATCAAAGTAGGCGCTAAATTTCGACTCTTGAGGGTTTGTAGGTTCAAAATACCCCGAGTCGAAATTTAGCGCCTACTTTGATACTCATAGCATCCAACTCAACCTCTCTAGATCCTATTTAGACCTCAAACTCCTATTTTGAACCTACAAACCCTCAAGAGTCGAAATTTAGCGCCTACTTTGATACTCATAGCATCCAACTCAACATCTCTAGATCTTATTTAGACCTCAAACTCCTATTTTGAACCTACAAGTCCTCCATAGTCGAAATTTAGCGCCTGCTTTGATACTCATAGCATCCAACTCATAACGTCTCTACAGATCCTGTTTAGATCTCAAACTCCTATTATCAACCTACAACTCTGTAGTCGAAATTCAGCGCCCGCTTGAGTACTCATAGCGCACACATGAACCTCTTTTCAATCCGTAATAATAATTTAGCGCCTATTTTGATACTCATAAAGTCCGATCTCAATTAATGATACAATTTTCCCTATTGTGCATTATTTTAGTAATTAAAATTGGGACGCCGCTGCATTATTCATTACATCATTTTGCGACATTATGCATCATTTTGATAAATATCAAACTCGATGTTTTCGAAAAAATCCCATAGATCCCTCCGATTTCGAATTCGAATAACAGCTCCGTTTGCAGCCCATCTTAGCTTGTTTTGTACGAAATTATCATGTGCTTTTAAGAAGACTTTATTGGATAATTTTAGGAATATATGTATTTTCAGCAGTTTATCGCTGTCGTTGCGTAATCTGAAGATGTGGAGGGGGCGGGGATAGTAGCTTCTCGTGAGATCCTTATTTAACCCTCAATGCTGCCGTGCACCGCTACGCGGCAGGGTGTAGTGAGGGTTTTGCGAGGTTCTCGTGAGATCCTCATTTGACCCTAAAATGCTGCATTTGTCTGGTAACTACGAGTTTTAGGCGCTAAAGAGGGTTTCAATTCCCCTACAAAATAAACCTCTCCAGACCCTCAAAAACCTCCCAACGGTAAAATTTTGAGGTTCTAATGAGGCGTTAAATTTCGACTCGGGACCTTAATGAAATTTTAGAAAACACTCCCAAATATAGTTTGGAGCAATGTCATTATTTCTTTCGAAGCTACCATACACTGCGCCTCCACCTTTTAGAGACGGTAACTCTTCCGCGACTTGGTAAAAATTCAATTGTTTTGACTCGATTGACATCCTTGAAATATTTAGCCCAAGGTCAAGTTTTCAGTAATAACCATTACGTTCCTCAGCTGTAATTAAAATTATCCAGTCGACAGTAATTTCCCTAAAAGAATGATTGAGCCGGCCGCACAGAAAGCACGCATACACAGAAAGAAAGGTTAACTTGATTCAAGACAATTGTCTTGAATCAAGTTAACCTTTCTTTCTGTGTAGTTAATCGTAATCTCTCCAATTTGAGAATTTAGAGTGATCTTCATCTTTCACAGTGAAAATCTGTTCTTAGTTACAAATTGATTGAACACATCCTTCAATTGATGAGGATCAGTATTAGTATGATTCTATATCCGGCGAAAACATTGTAAATGTCGAAAATTACCGCTAAGTACAAGAATGGTTTAAACTCAGAAACATCATATTCTTTCTCAGCGACAAAATTTCTTGCGATGCAAAACATACGCAAATACTGCCCAGATCTGCAATGCTGTATTATTGGTAATTATTTTCCTAAAAATACGTGAAATTCATTCAGAGATTTGAACCTTTCATATAGGTTCAACTGTGATTAAGCCGTTCGAAAAATAGAGAGCTAAATTTTAGAAATATCACCTCCAAATTGCAAGTTGATGAGTGCAACGGTTCAACGGATATCGTGGCCTCGACGTCGTGAAAAAAATGCCGATATGAGAGCAGACATATTATTACATACAATTAGTATGTACATACGTGATGAAAACAATCTCTTCATAGACTGTCGATTTGTACTAGAAATTAATGTAACGAACGGCGAAAATTTTATGTCAAAAACGTCTTCTTCAAATCGTCAGTCGTAAGTTCAACGGCTTGTCAGATATATCGTGAGCCCAAGACCCCGGAAAAATTTCTGCAAGCGAGAAAATTGGTATCTGATAATTGATATACTTTTCAAGAATTGATAAGTGCGACGACGGTTCGATAGTAATCGTGGTTCAAAAACCAAACTGCGTGCGCAAAGTTCAATTTTGCGCACGCTTCGCGTGCATAAAAATCAACTTAACGCGCGTTGTGTTGAAAAATAAAGTTCGATACACGTGCGAAAGATGATTCTCGACTCGTGTGATTGTCACCCTCGCTTCGCTCGGGCGAAAAACTTCACACTCGTCCGAGAATCAACACTTTCGCACTAGTATCGAAAAGTACTATTTTGTCAATCAATGGGACGTACATCTTAACATACTCCTCAGCTCTGCGGAATGTATTGAAAATGTAAATCATGTATCATTTACATCTATATACCTTCCGATATTCGATCGAAGATTCTAAAGATTTGGTTCAAATTATCAACCACAATACATAACACTATTTTATCAAGTTACCAAAGATACCTTCCGATGTTCGATCGAAGATTATAAAGATTTGGTTCAAATTACCAACCACAATACATAACACTATTTTATCAAGTTACCAAAGAATCCTAGTATCGGCTTAGAAGCGCGTGTGGTTGATGATTTTGTACTTTTACACTCGTATACCTATACATGTCCGTGTCATGCCACGTCATGATGATTCACATGTATGCTGTTTCACCAATTGTGTAATGCCGAAAAAATGAAATGAGAAATCTTGATTCATGCGCTTGAACTAGTTGCATCCCGCACGGAAAAAAATACATCAAGGTATATATGTCAATATGTATCCTGAAAGTCAAATATATCAGACATATATTTATTATATATTAGTATATATCACCTTTACATGTTAGATATATGGAACAGATATATCACGACGATATATGTGTATGTAGTTTATATAGTACATATATATAAAAATATATCTGCAATATATTTTTAATATATGCATCAAATACTTCTGAAGAAGTATGTTGTGATGTAAAGGATATACATGCAGAATATAATTTTGATACATCTCAGAAATATGAAAAATATATCTATTTAATATATCGAGTATATGGGCATATCCATGGAATTTTTAACTTTTGAGGTATAAGAATAAATTTCAGAAAAATTGACGGCACACCTATCAAACTAGAATGATCTATGTTCTTGAGTCTCAGTATACACGAAAAAAATTAAAATAATTCATTTTCAAGGCTCGGTCAAGTTCTGATGGAGAAAAAATTAAAATTCAATTTTCTTTTTGAAATAATCTTTGAAAAACTATTTTTTTGATCGAATTTGCGCTCCGGTTCGACGGCGGCTAGAGTCTTAGGCGTATAATAAACGAAAAAAATGGAATAAAATTGAAAAAAAAAAAAAAACAGAAATCAAACAGAAATTGAAATAAAAAAAAATTAATGAAAATGAATAAAAAATAACTACTCGTGCTGTTTAAAACGACATTTGGGATACTGCACGTAAAAGATATGTTTGTAAACATTTTTTCAACAACTATGAAAATTGATGATTTCTGAAAATATTTACTCGTTTGTATTTATCTCTTCCAAATATGCATAAAAATAGCGACCGATTTGATAATATACTTCTTATTACGAATTTTAACAATTACTATTGCTTGGAATGAGATCGCAATCAAAATACATGTGTGCCAGCTGAGATAGTGATTTTTTTCTTCGAATTATTCTTCAGATAATCATTTTCAAAAGCTTGAAACTTTTTTCAGGTTCTGGGCACACTTTCCGGTCAAGAACCTTTTTATAGCTTAAGATAAGTAGAATAAGATACTTTAAGGTCACTCGTTCAAATGGATCGGTCAAAAAGTTCTAATTAAAAAAGTAAAATCATCTTCAATTCAAAAAATGTCGTCATCGCTATTTCATTAATTTTTGTTATAGCTCTCCTGACCGGCACAGTTATCTGTCCCACATCTTCCTATTGTTTACGTGTTCACAATTAATGAAAAAAAAAAAATTAAGTTGCTATCATCTTCGGTCAACAAGTTATAGTAGTTTAAATAAAAAAAAGTGCTCCATCCTCACAGTGACTTGTCATTTTCTCGACGATTTTTGTACTCATAACATGCGAAAATGAATTTAAATATACTAGAACATCACAGTTACCTTTGAGAAAAAGTATTTGTCAATCGAAAACACCCTTGGGGTCTCAAATTTGTACTTGAAATGGAGACAACTACTATCCCTCACAAAAGTTAAAAATTCCATGGATATGCCCATATACTTGATATATTATATAAATATATTTGTTATATACAGAATATATTTTCGATACATCTTAGATATGTGAAAAATATCAATCATAATATTATTATTATTATACTCGATATATTATCTAAATATATTTGTTATATGCAAAATATAATTTTGATACATCTTAGATGTATGAAAAATATATCGAGTACAATACTCATAGATTTCTTTCATATCTTAATATATCGAGTATTATACCGCACATATCCCTTTTATACCACAACATACTTCTTCAGAATATTATTTAGTATCAGACTATTATTTAATGCATATATATTAAAAATATATTCCAGATATATTAATATATGTCAGATGAATTTGACCTTCAGGATCCATATTGACACATAATACATTAATGTATTTTTTTAAATCATGCAATAAATTTGAAAAAAAATCTCGGGTTTTTAAAAAATCCTTCTTTTATTTCATATACATATATACTATCTTTCTTTTACATATTTTGAGTACATAGATGTTATAATAACTTCATCTTTATTCTATGCATGCGATCTCGATTTACCTTAAAAATTCAATACGGCTTGGTTGAGTGGATGCCACCATTACATCCGTTACAGTATTTTGAATAATGGTAACTTTGCCTTGAATAGCTGAAGCGGGCACTGCAGCCAGGTTATGAATTATTCGTTTCAAAACAGAAATATGCTCTAATTTTCTGCCAGGTATAAGAGATGATTTATGTTTTTCGAAATATTTGCCAATTGCATAGCATTGCAAAATTCCATTTAATGGTAAAACTATAAATGTTGATACTTGAAATATTTCACGATTTTTCAGAATAACGAAGAAACTAGCTCTTTTTGTTACTGGTGAATATTTTTCAGTATGTATCAGTTCATGGTTAATGTAAGCTCGTTTGTAATGTCTTATCAAGCAAGATTGATCAATGTTCATTTTGAGTCGTTTCAGAGCGATAAAATACTCACGACATAATTTCTTAGTTTCAGGCTCGCCTATCATATGTGTATCAGTTAAAGATAAGCTCACCTTAGGACTTTGTTGTTTATTTAATAGTTCATCTAAATATATTCGCTGTCGTTCACTGAGATCACTTTTGCATATTCGCATCATTTTATCAATCGCATATTTCAAGCGCATATTACTATGAATTTGTATTGCGACACCTTGCGAGCTTTTGACACATTTGCGTATTTCTTGATTGAAGTCCTCAAAAATGAAAGCGCTATGACTCCAAAGTGGTCCCCAATCTAAAACACTTTCCGCTAAGTGTGTAAGAAGATGAACGTTATAAGATACGTGTTCTATTCCGTACAATTCCTCAACACCTTCTACGAATTCGAACAGACATTTTTTGGCGTAATAAATTTCAGATTTCATGATTGACTTTTTTAATAAAATTGAAATTCCGTCAACTAATAAACTCCAATGTTGAACGTATTTGATTGGAAAACGTATTTGGCGTCAAATCTCCAAAAGTTGTAGAGCCCGTGAACGACACTAATTATAAGATTACGAAAGCATCGACAAGTCAGGAAGTTATACAACGAGCAAAAAAAGTATTATCCGACACTAATTATAAGATTGCGAAAGCATCGACAAGTCAGGAAGTTATACAACGAGCAAAAAAACTACTATCTCACGAAAAACCATTTGTGACACCACGGGATGGTCGGGATGAAAATGCGCGTGTGAGTGTTCGTAGAATATGTTTATTATCAACATTTGTACGCTAATATGCAGTAACCGAATTCAAGTAGCAGTGGTTTTCTGTTTTTCAAGTAGGAATTTTTTTTTTAACTTCATCCTCATTGATTATTTGATACAAATATTTTTGACTGTACGAAATTCCGTTTATTAGCCCGATAAACGACGTAGAAAACATTTGTACTTCGATGCTGATGAAGATACCGAACTTGAAAATATTGCTGTCCATCGACACAAATACCACGGCATGCAAGGGACATCCAGAAAGAATGTACCCGATTTAGTTGACGAAGATTTTTCATCAGAAGACAACGTGAGTTATAATGGGAATATTTTATAGTTGTTGAATGTTGTGTATCTTGATTATATATATCATACATCTTTTTAAGGTTGAAATTGGACCTCCTGGGAGCAAAATATTCGTAACAGATCTGCAATGGACTGCTGCTATTTCAAAGGGAACTTACAAAACAATGGCCACGACTCTAGTGACAGCTTTGTTCCCAGCGGACGTTCTAATAAAGAGCAACTATAAAGGTGGAGCGAGCAAATTGAAAGCATCAGATGCTTCGCGTCCAAAGTATCAAGCGCTTGATGCGGACATCATAAGAGCAATTATGTGTAAGACATATGTACAATATATATAAATATATTATACTCATACATATATATGTACATATTAGACTGGCGGTTTAAAGAAAATGTTTATGCTCCAAGTTGAAAAGCTTGAATTAACCTATAAAAAAGGAGATCTTCAAAGTTTCAGTGCTCTATCTCAATCAAGGGGTGCCGGTGATTTTTTGTTTTATAGATTCCGTTCGACGGATGTACCCGAAAACTTTCACTGAAGTTGGCGTGGGCCAGGCAATTAACATTAAACTCACCAATATAAGGTGTAGAGGATGTCCAAAAAAGCCTGCTCACAGTTCGTCGAATGAGAAAAGCGACGAAGATTGTTAACAAGAACATTACACGTGAATATTTAATAGATGCCATTGCACGTTTTCGAAAGAGGGAGAAAAGTAAATTGTAAATACACAAAATAACTAAACGTAACATCAACGGTTCGGCAGAAATGAAACAAAAGAAAATGGCAAACAAAATTTACTAACCTATATCGAAAAGATGTTTCCAATTCTCACATTGTCTGCTAGAAACTGAGGCAACTTATGAATTCGTCAAATGTAGATATTATATGCATGATTCAAATGCCACATATCAGCACGGCACCAAACCTTGTATATTGCGAAAATTACGAATGTTACAATTGACCCGTGTTACAATTGTCCCCGGTCTCCCCTAATATATATTTATATATAGTATTTCTTTCATAAATACAACCAGAAGACATACATATTCATAGATTTATTGTAATTATTGAAATTTCAGTAGATATGATATGCAAACAGAATTACACTTCAACGACAGCTTTTCCAATATTTTCTCCTTTCAACATCCCAGCGAATGCATCAAACATATTTTCAAATCCTTTCGTGACTGTCTCGGGATATTTCAATTTATTTTCTTTTATCCACTTGAGATTCTGCTCGATACCCTCAAGCCAGCGGTCGTTCCACCTGAACACTATGTAGCCTTCCATCTTGGAATTCGTAAGAATTAAGGGCATCTGGTCGATGCTACCTTTGGGAAATTTTTTGGACTGTGTGTTATATCCGGAAACACTTCCACTTAAAGAAACACGAGCAAACTGATTCAGTTGTTGGAGTACGATATTGGTAATGTCTCCTCCGACCTATTTAATTAAAAAATTAAATTGAACACAACAAAAGACCTGATAGAGGTTTCAACATAGTTGCCAGGTATACAAAACATTGTCTGAAGAATAATAGTAAAACAATTATAAAAATTCATCATACGTTATCAAAGTAGCAGTCAACTTTGTTCGGGGCAGCTTTTTCTAACGCTTCGGCGACATCTTGAGTTTTGTAATTAATAGCATGATCAAATCCCAACTCTTCCGTGAGCCATTTACACTTTGCATCAGAACCGGCGATTCCGATTACGTTCAAGCCAAGAATCTTGCCTATCTGCCCAACGTGAGATCCAGTCGCACCGGCTGCACCACTCACTACAAGTGTTTCTCCAGCTTTCGGATGACAGATTTCAAGTAGCCCGAAATAAGCAGTGTTCCTGTAATCATTATATAACTTTTTTTGATAGAATTTTGACATAAGAATGTTTGATACAGTGATCGATCGTAATAGTATATTATGCAACTAGTGCGTAAAATGAGTTTTTCTTCACGAGTAGCGATCGCAGTAAACGAGTCACCGGCGAAGCCGATGACGAGTTTTGTGAGATCGCACGAGTGAAAAAAAAAGTTACGCACGAGTTGCATGCCCTATTTCATGCACGAACTGTGCATAAAGTGCGCGTGTAAAGTTAAATCTTCGATGCGTGGAGTGTACTTTTCTTAATGCATCGAAAATTTAACTTTACACACGCACTTTACGCACAGTCGTGCATAAAATATCTAAGCATATCTGTTTTCCAGATTTTAAATTGATGGCAATTACATGTTTACCCCGGCACACCTAGTACTCCCAGACCTAGAGACGCAGATAGGCCACCTAAATCAGGCAGTATATACGGAGGACATTTGTAAGGGCCATCAGGCTTT
The DNA here is from genome assembly GCA_943736025.1 of Tenthredo mesomela. Lineage (NCBI taxonomy): Eukaryota > Metazoa > Arthropoda > Insecta > Hymenoptera > Tenthredinidae > Tenthredo > Tenthredo mesomela. Next base: position 8,842,872 of record OX031016.1, on the reverse strand, counting down.
CCATCAAGTACAGTATATGTACGCCAGCCGGCATGAGCTACAACGCGTCTGCCAACTGGAAAGTCCTTATTTTTAGACGATACAATTTCAGCAACCTGATATCCAATCATAGTACTTCCCAATGGTAGAGTGCTTCCACGCGCTCTCATGTATGGGTCTACAGATAAATACTCTGCCTTGATGAGAAATTCTGAAAACGTTTGTTATTAATTAATTAAATCTTGCAAATAACGTGCCGATGAAATTTTTATTCAAGATTAAGAAGATTAAAATATAAAAAATCATTGCTTTATTCATTGGCTTGTGTACGATCACATTTGAAGAGTATTGGATAGAATAGTATTTCAACTTCTAAAAAGAATAAATTTAGAGAAGCAGAAAAAAGCGCATTCTGACACATTTGATGAATTTTTTACGCAATCAATGATAAAGTGGTACATCTAGAGGTATTAAAATCTTAAACGAAAATTGTTTGATACTGTTTCCATCAGCATGAACTTTTTTTTTACACCTGATAAATGAAAGAAGCCACTATTATTGTCACTCAACCATTTGTAATACAATTTATTTATTTTTCAATTATCAAAAACTTGCGATACTCACCTCCATCATTCAAAGCAGGTATATTTTCTTCGACTAAGGTCAAATCTGAGGATTTGGGACTCCCTTCGAAATTTCGATTCATTACATATTTTTTAGCAATAACCATCGTGGCTCTTAATAAATGTTTGTTTGGTATGAGGAATGATCAACAAAGTATACTGAGTTGAACGCTTGTTAAGCAGTAAATGAAGTACACATTGAGATTCACCCACTTATATATTGCGTGCTGGATTATCACTCTCTAAAACCTACGAGATCGGCCCGCTTCAAGAAGCTTATAGATATAGATTGATGATACACAGACTGCTGTATTCTTACTACAGTAATCTAATCGTAAATGAGACTGCATGTAGGTCGCAACAATAGGCAATGTCGAACAGTATAATTCTACATGGTAATTTCAAGGTAATTATGACCTGGAATGGACAATATACATACAAGGGTATACATAATCAGAATTTAGAAGATCTTAAAATAACATTCTGCAATTTTTAGATGAGCTATACGCAACACCGTTTTTCTCAAGTTATAATTATAAAGAATGGTCAATATCTCCTACATCGTATTCATAATAATGAGAAATAAAAACTGTGATTATACATTTGAATAAAAGTTTTTTTAATCTTTGAACTGTAAGTTTATCTTTGTCAATGCTCTGGTCGAATTTTCTTAATGTATGAAGAAATTTCTTCAGAGTACCCTTCAACGTTTTATCAACAGTGATAAGATACGTAATCAGATTAACTCTTACAATTTTATCGCAAGAAGGTATAAAATACTTCCATAATTGCCGAAAGTACGATAATCGCGTTGATCTTATAAAAAGATTAATAAATAAATAAATCCTACAATTGGATGGGATGATAAATATTGATAGAATTTGGCAGTGTCTTTTTAATTTTCTTCGTACACAATGAGTTTGATATAAAATATATACAGTTGATTACAAAAACGAGGTGTATTAATCGAGGCTGAAGGCAGTACTGGTATTTCGGATTTTTAATAACTTATCAGAACTTTTAGAAACTCGTATCCTCTCTTCTGGTTTAAGAATACCAGCAATTATTTTCTCGTCACTGCGCATTTCTATCCGGATAGAAGTATCCTTGTTTCTCTCGCTCAACAATGATGTCTGCGATTCGGTGGATGTTTCTTCATTAACGATGGGAAGAGGGCTCAATTGTGAATCGGAATAATGTGATCTGCCGTTAAGCTTATTCTCTGGAGTTACAGACGCTGCTTTTTTCTGGACTATGTCAAGCGGGGAACGTGGGAGTATTGAAACAACTGGATTCTCTTCCGTACCGATCGGAATTTCCAGTATACTCAATGGTTCGGCGTAAAGCTATAAGCAAAAATAACCAACTTAAGGTCATCTCAACAAGCATAAGAACCCTGAATCATTGCTTGTAAATCTCATATGCATAAATTCCAGAGTATAATTATGAGCTTACAGCGTCAAACGGAGACTCAAGAAACAATTCCTGAAGGAATTGACGAGCCTGCATTCTGTAGGTACCACTGGCTAAGCGAGCTCCAACATCTGAGAAGAGACACGTACCCTGAAAACGAAATACCAACAATATAGTTTATTCTAAGGATAGATGAATCTTGAGATGAAATAATTCAATTCACATGTGTGTATTCACCTGAAATTTTTCAGGACATTGTTGCCTGAGTCTAAGCAGTGCTTGACGACTGTTCCGATACCAGACAGGATTAGCCAGACGTTCAACGTGCCGTAAAATTTCCCTGGAGATAAAGGAATTTGTATAAATGAAAAGAGGAATTAAATTTTTCTTAGACACATTCGAATTCCCATTCATTTGAAGAGGAGAAATCACGAAAGAACATGTGTTGTTATCGCTATTGAAATTTCTCCGTTGAACTGCAATTACAAACAATATCTATACGGGACTTTTCTCCAAGCGATATAAAATGGACTATTTTCCAATCGGGACAAACCTGTTTAATCTAGCTTCTCCCTCGCCGTTATCTTGTCCCTCAAAGTTCTTTCCTCTGTCACAAACTAAACATATACGGGCGTGTTCCCCCATTGTTTCATTATCATCCTCAAATTCGTCGCTAATTTTAGAGACCTCCTCATCTTGTTTAGTAAGACTATCGGAAAATATAGGAGGTGTTGGTCTAGGAGGGTCAGGAAATATGGCAGTCAACGTTCTCGGTAGACTAATCCCCATGTAACACTGATTCGTTATGCCATTTTCAGGAGGAGGTGTCTGAGCCATTACAGACTCTGGCACCCAACTTCGAGGCGGTTCTAAATCAGTGAAACTAAGCTGTGATAGCCGACCATCTAAGCTATGCATCTGTAAACGAAATATCATCATGTTAGGGGGCAATAATAAATATTATGAAACAATAACTGCGTAAAGAAATTTCATTCAACATAATATCATCAATCATTTTTTACATTCTTTACCTCGAGGCTACTTTGCGAATAGCTCGGTCTACGGTAGCGGTGTAAATTTCTGAGACGTGCGTAACCGTCTGCATCCTGCTGGCTCAATCTCAGTGTACTTGCAATGGGACTTGGAGTATCACCTCGCTCTCTAAATTCGTGACAAAGTATTGATTAAATTAAAGAATCTTAGAAGAACTGGCATCTGCATAGATTGCTCTTTAAGCAGTCAGTTCTATTACAGTAGTTCGGAAATATTTTGAAGCATAACAAGGTAAAAGTTGAGAGACGTAAGTCATTGGATCTCGAGTTTAGATGCGGTCAAAGTAAAAGCACTCTATGTAAGAATTTTTATCGACCGCTGCATTGATGTTGCATGTTTGGGTCTCGAATTGTTCAAAGAAACAAACAAACAAAGAATCAAGAAAGGGGCCGTCCATAAATGACGTCACCACGAATTTCACCTTTTTTGACCCCCCCACCCCCCTTGTCACACTCAGTCACAAAGCTCGGACTCCCCCCCCCCCCTAGAGGTGACGTCACAAAGCTTCCATCTACCCCCCCCCCCCCCCCCCTTTAATGATGAAGAAAAAACTTTGAAACTTTTCATTATTTCAAAAAATCCTTTATTGATATTCCAAATAATCTTTATGCACATATTGTGTGAAAAGTCGAAATTTCGAAATGTGACATCACATTTGGATGTCCCCCTCCCCTCCCCATGTCACAACATGTCACATTTTCGGTTACCCACCTCCCCCCCTTGAGTGGTGACGTCATTTATGGACGGCCCCAAAGCTGAAAATTTCTTAATATTCATGAAGCAACTGCTTACGGGAATGGAAAACGTCGAGCTTCAAGTTCTGTGGCTGCGCTTTCTGAACGATTTCTACTTCTGCGAACAACAGGATCCGGTAGCTCAGGTTTTCCATCGCTGAGACTCCTGTGATGCCGTTGTATGGGTACAGGACTTGGCATAGGATAAGGAATATGAGGAGGAACTACTGGCCACTGATCTCCTCGCTTATGTCTAACACAAGGCCAGTCATAAGTCGATAATATATCGGCACCAGATCTTGTTGTTGCAATTAAGCTCAGTGCGTACATAGCCGTTGCACGGACAGAATAATGGGGACAAGACTCTGCCATCGTTGCCATTACTCCAATGATTCCCAAATTGTTCAATAGTTCGACACCGACTATAGATGTTCCGGCATGACCGAGAGTCCACAAGGCAGATTTCACCTTCAGAATTCTAGCGTCAATATCAGTAAGCCGATCTTCCCGAGTCTCATTATCTAATTTCCAGTTTTTCTCTGGTGTATTTCTCCGCGAGTCATTCAAGCTGGACTTTCTTTTAATTTCAACAAAGGAATCAACTTTCCAAGGTTTACAAGGGGAGGAACTTCTCCATGGAATTTCTACCACTTCCATATCTTCAGAATCGATAATCGTTTCCAAACGACTTGTTTCTAGAGTATCATCTGCACTTGACTCTGTCATCAATAAATGTCCGTCTTCTAGGAGCAGCCGGCTTCCTCTATTGCCTTTTGAACTTGTTTCAGGATTTAGAGTTCCAGACTCAATGCGAAACCTTAAAATTATATGAACGAAGCGGTGGAGCACGTTTCTCCTCAGTAACAGCTCTATACCCGCGTCGTGTTGTACTAGTTGGCCGATTAGATGAGGTGGAATAAACACGTCGTGTGTCTCGGGGAGGATTCGGCTCGATCTTCTATGGTAACTACCATTTTCTCCTCTTTGGCGTCGCGTCAATGAATCGTGTATTTCCCCATCTACAAGTCCGACGTATCTTTCAGAAAATCCACCAGGACTTATCCAGTTCTCTAGTTCCTCGGCCGGAGAAGGTAGACTACCGAAGATGGAATGCAACGAGTAAAGTTTGATCTTTAATAAGTATCCTCTGTCTCCTAGATGGTCCAGCCAATGGGTCCAGTCCCCGTTTTCCTCGCGCTGTTGGAAAAGTACTTCTAAATTTTCGACCTCGTCGCAAGCTTCGTGCAGTGCCTCTAAAGCAGCGAGAGCTACGGTTCTACTGGCGTCTTTCAATCTGCCCCAGAGAAGCCCGATCGCCCAATGATGAGCGTCGGACATTCTAGCTCTCAGAATTACGCGCAGGAACTGGGTAGCGTAAAGCCTCGTGCTTTCCAGCGGAGCATCGACTATTATTTTAGTGAATACCTTCCGCGGTATACCTTCCCTTGAATAATCAAGACTTGATGTTATCAGTTTAACATAACAATCGTGATTAGTCACAAGTGCAAGGTCCTGCAGCTTCTCGAGCAAATTGAAACGGTTCAAGACCACCGTGCCTTTTGCCGAGTGACTCAGTTGTCCAAGAAATAGAAAATACTTCTGACAACAAGTCGTCGACATATGCCTTGGGGAAAATAGACAGTCGTGAGCGGATTGCATGCTTCTGATAGCTGAAATTTGCTCCGCTATGTCCCCGACAAGTTCTGACAACAATTGGTTTCCTTCAGGCTCGTGAAGCTCGAGTAGACAATTGATCAAGTCGCAGCCAGCCAAAGTGGCTTCTCTCGCCAAGTTGGCATTCGTTCCCAGTTCTACTCGGCTGTATCTATTGTACGAAGGTTTGAAGTAGCGAACAAGTCGTTTAATGAACTGCTTATGGTCAGAATCTTGAAGCTTCCGCAGCGTGTCATCTCGAGATCTTAATATCGACCGTACAACGGGCCAATTCCAAGCTAGTGCGTCTTTCGAACTCAAGACATGAGCGTCTCTCAAAAGTGGTGTGGTAGGAGATTCCCTCCGCAACCAATGTCGACTGGTAGGTCTTTGACGCCTGGGTAAAGTGGGTCTCAGCCAAGTTCCTGCTTGCAGTACCCGATCCAGAAAGAGACTAGCTGGTGCCGGTCTCCGTCTCATTACCGTATGCATTCTACCAAGAATTGCAACCGCAGCTAAAGCTTGATGTCTTCCTGCGCTGGCATGCTCCAACAAATTAGGCAAAGGTGGAGTAAGGTCGCAAGCTTCAGCGGGTAGTAATGCGTGAGCCAAGTGAAGTAAAGCTCCTAATAGAACAGCTGCTCGTACCGATATGAAGGTATCAGAAGTTACAATAGTCTCTGCAAGAGCTTTGTGCAACCCACACTCAAGCAAAGTATAAACCAACAAAGCCAGATGCAATTCGATGATGTTAGGTCGATGTCTGGAGAGTGGAAGTAGAATTGATTTGCCTTCTGCCCCAACAAATCCTTCGGAAAGCTTCCAAGACTCTCTTGGACGACTCGGATCAACGGCGGCCAAAGCCACGTCGGGCTCATCCGTCCATGCCGGCAATGGGAGGCCCAGTAATTCGTAGAGAAGCTCGAGAACGGCTCCGCGTACTTCTAATTGCTCTACATATAGAATACCAGCGATTGCTTTCAGACCAGAACTATCGTTCGGATGGCAAAAGTGTATTATACCGGTATATGAGCGCAGCACGCTTAACAAGGCCAGCTTGCTTGCGGCAAATCTTTGCTCACGTTCTTCTTTTGTTCTTTCTACCCCGGAAGAATGAAGCTCGCAATAAGGTGCGGCTAAACATAACAAAGAAACTCCATTCCTTGTCTCCGGACTTCCTAATAGTTTCAAAAGAACACCGACTACAGATTCTGTGATTGCTGGACTCTGTCCAGTCATAGCAGCTCGTGTGAGGGCTCCAACACCACCGCAACTTATCAATAAATTTGAATTTAATACACCTAGTTCGCATAAAGCTGCCAAAAAGGCACGAAAGATTGGGTCCTTTTCTTCCACACCACCGTTTGTCAGACTTATTAAAGACCTGGCTAGTGCGGGGCTGAAGTGCTTGGGAGCCAATAGTAACATTCTTCTGACTAGTCTTAGCGCTTGGATTCTTTCAATCCCATTTCTTAAATTTAAATCCATACTTCTCGCTACCAAGTATGGATATTGGAGTTTGTTTAACGTAACAATGTCCTCTTCCTTTTTGAGCATGTATCGCACTGCACGTAATGCTGCAGCACGAACTTGCGTCGCTTCATTTATTAGTCCAATCCGAAGGCTGTAACGAAGGGAAAAAAGTATATTGAATATTGCATTGAAACTATTGTGATATCTAGGCTCTTATACAATTGGAAACTACTCAAACTGAATAAAGCTTCGTGTTGAAACTGAATTGACAACATCTTACCAACAAAATAATTCCTGGGTACGGTACCCGTACTCCACGATGTCGTTTTCGCTTATAAGTTTGACAATCGCATTTAGATAAGCTAATTTTCTCACGCTGGATATCCCTTGGCGTCGACATAGATTTGTTAATACTTCTTGAACATTTTCTTTTATATCTATAAGAGAAAATTCATTATTTGCAATTTTATTCTACAAATCAGGCCCAATGATGTTAGCCTATAGAAACTTGATTTCGAAGCCCTAAAAAATCATCGTTTTAACAGGATTGAGTCACATGGCATTCGAACATTTAGTTTTATCTAATTTTGTCTCTTATTTTTAATCAAGGTAATACAATACAATGTGATATTTCATTCAAGGTAACTTAGCCATGAATCGATATAGAAGATTACTGCGTTAATATAGAAAATCGAATATCATTGATAAACGTACATAACTGTAAAAAAAAATGACTCAATGTCAGAAAATTTAAATTTTTTTCGTGGTAATGTAATGCATCAACTCTATTTACATGCTAAAAAGTGGTTTATCTGTGTTTTCTTTCTCTCACAAATATAAGAATCAGGAATATAGTTGAGGAAGTTACTGACAATAGAATAAATATTATCCTCACACGTTCTATAGGTGAGATAAAATGCAATTTGATCATTCCTCTGTTAGTAAGTTAAAATAGAAAAGATAATTTAATAAGTGTATACTGTCGAGTGATATTGTGTTATTGTTAGGAATATTCAACTGTCGTTTATTGTTTTTATTATATCAATAATGTCAATTGTCATGATTGTTAAATATACTATTGTATAACATTCGAAAGTAAGAGTAACAGGATAAGGTTAGGGTTAGGTTAGGTTAAGATACTGACCTTTTGACAGATCAAGCTGCACGCAATTGTCTTCATTATCTAGGCGACCTGCCGGTAAAAATGATAAATAAGATTTCGTTAGTTATTTCATTCAATATATAGAAATAATTTACATACTTTTAAGAGATCTATTCGAGCGTGTGCTCCTTCCACGAATCATCCAACTAGCCATTGCCATTTCACTGCCGGCCGCTATCCATATACACATTTAAAACTTTTTGTCCATTTAACAATCTCTTTAACCAAAAGATATGTCATTATTGTACAACGAAACACTATCGACACTTCAATTATTGATAAATCAAGTGTGACTTTATTCAAGTGACACACGTATATACTACGAAGTTTCTACCCAACATAGTGTAACAGTGTATATTACGATTGTTATAACTTTATATATCTAGAAAAAAAAAGAATCTAGTATAGGTGTTTGAACAACTTACGAAAACATCACACATATTCGGTTCGAGAAGCTTTTTTCAACGCGATCTCTAGAGAGAAACTAACTATTAGTAACTACTCTCGCCACACAACACTTATTTATTCGATCCCAATATAAGCTGCAAATTATTTCCGATTCAACCGTACACACATACGTTTGTTGCGAACGTTTTATCTATTCACAGATGGCACTACTAATCAACCGCATCTTCTTCCTTGTCTAATAATACACATACAATGTAGTGTAGGACATGTAGTTAGTCATTGCCATCGTCTAACTTATATTAAATATTATTTTATTTTATTTTTAAGGTTATGAGATAGTAGGACGTGAACGTTAACCTGTCTGTCAAAAATAATAATCGGTTGAATATACCGAATTTTGAATTAATAATAAGAACATTGAACAAACATTAGTATTTGTATGTCCTTTACAATTTATCTCTAAGTTTATTCACAAACAACAAAAACATTGATATATTTATTATCACCTAGACACACACGGTAACATATTTTTCTTCTATCCATCTGTAGTACAAAAATAAATCTAATAACCAAATTGAATATCTGGCATTTCTCATTAACAGTTATGCAACTGCCCTATCCATTTAATATTATCTAATTATTGACGGATGTTATATACATCGTCACAGTCAGAGTAACAAACTTCTAAAATTTACAGGACTTTTTTAACTAGGCCTTCTCCGACTTATCATGATTCCACGGGCAGAATTTCAAGCCGTAGTCCTTGCCGGTGGCAAAGGATCACGTATGACGGAGCTGACTGCTGGACGACCAAAATGTTTATTACCGATTGGTCAATTTCCAATGCTGTATTATCCACTGCAGCTTTTGCAACGTTCTGGATTCAGCGAAGCAATTGTTATAGTTTCTGAGGATATAAAGAATGACGTAGCGACAGGGTTGGACAAAAATTTTCTTGATATCAAATTTGATTTGGTTGGAATACCGGGCGGAGAAGATATGGGAACCGCCGATGTCCTGCGATTGATTCACGAGAAATTATACACTGACTTTGTCGTCGTATCTTGTGATCTAATTACAGATATTAATCTGTCGGGAATCCTAGACTCTTACAGAACACATTCGGCCAGCATTATGGCTTTGTTATTAAAAGTACCAACTCTTCCTGACAAATTCGTTACCCCAGGACCAAAAAGCAAACAAAAACCAGAAACTGACTTAATTGGTATTGATAATGAGACGAACCGACTGGTTTTTCTTGCTTCGGCATCAGATTTTGAAGAAACTATTAACATATCAAGAAAACTTTTCAAGAAACATACTAATTTCAACATTCATTCTAAACTATTGGATGCGCACTTGTATATTATCCGCAAATGGGTTTTGGATTATCTTGTTTTTGACAAGTACGCATTTCATTTATACAATATGAAGCAACTGAGTTAAACACAGTTGTAAACCTTTAGTTTTTATTGTTTTACAGGAGCATCAGTACAATCAAAGGTGAATTGTTGCCATACATTGTCAAAAAGCAACTATCGCCGTCTTTCAATCCGAAGGACATGGACAAAAATACATCTATTGTTGCGCTAGACACTAAGAAAGATATCTTCCAATTTGCTGTTGAAAAACCTCTGGACAATTTGATAAGAAATATGTCAGCCTTTAATGATCATTCAACGGATTTGGAAACTGCCTACAATGGAGACTTGATTCGATGTTATTCTTACACAGAGAATAATAACTTTGGATTAAGAGCGAACAATGTACAAATGTACACTTTGGCAAACGCAGTAGTGAGTTGAAGATATTATTATGAAGATTTCATGTATACACGGAAAGACCCGCGGGATAACCATTCTCCTTCGCGAAATTTTTTGTCGATAAGTTACACCAAATTCACGGAGAATCGATATCTCTGAATCTTGATCTAACAGTTAATTCATTTTGGGATAAAATGTCGACGTGAGTGATTGAAAGAACTGCTATGTTCAATAGGGTGGAGTGAAAAATGCACTTTTTTTAAATCGCTATCTCCTTAGCACTCAAAAATTGTGTCTTGACATCCTGAAAATCCACACCAAAGGATTTTTTTATGAGACCACATCTTGAGGTGCCTAGATGAAGATTACATTTTTACTTCACTTTCGGGAACTTCCAAACTCGGATATATCCTTCCATTCACTAGAATGCAATTTTCAGCTAACAATTAAAATTTCGAATAATGATCGAATTTGCTCCATTTCAAACCTTTAAAGAAACAACAGAAATTTGGTTATTCTGAGTATGACACGGAAATAACTAAATTTCTGTTGTTTTTTTGAAGGTTTGCAATGAAGCCAATTAGATCATTATTCAAAATTTTGATTGTTAGATGAAAATTGCATTCTGGTGGAAGGAAGGATATATCCGAGTCTGGAAGTTCCCGAAAGTGAAGTGAAAATGTAATCTTCGTCTAGGCACCTCAAGATGTGGTCTCATAAAAAAATCCTTTGGTGTGGGTTTTCAGGATGTCAAGACGTAATTTTTGAGTGCTAAGGAGATAGCGATTTGAAAAAAGTGAATTTTTCACTCCGCCCTAATGTTCAAGTCATCTTTTCGCGCGAGGGCGAAAAATTCTCCCAGAATCGAAGACTTGCATGACAATTTCCAAGGAAGAATGGTTATACAACGCTAAGTTAAAGCGCGCTCCCACGGGTCTTTCCGTGTAGCTTTTTATTGTAAATTTATCGCTATTCTGTTTCGTTTTTTTTTTTTTCAGATCTATGAAAGGTGGAGATCTCTCACAGGTATTGGCCCAATGTTCCAGGGTCCAAACACTATAATGAAAAGTACACAGGTTGAGAATTGTTTGATTGGTAGTAATGGATTGATAAGTGAAAAAACATCTCTAAAATACAGCAATATAGGATCGTATTCGGTTATAGAACCAAAAACAAGAATATCTCAGTGCGTGGTGATGGGAAACGTGACCATCAAACAGGGGTAAATCGAATGATTATAAAACATAAATAAGTAGATGAACGAGAAGGAATAATGAGTATTAATGAGTTTGTCTATTTCCAGTTGTGTGATCAGCAATTGCATTTTATGCAATGGTAGCGTAATCGAGGAAGGCTCTGAACTAAAGGATTGCATTGTGGGGGCGCAGCATACAGTACCAGCCGGTAGTACTCATTCGCATGAAGTTTTGACCGACATTGATAATCTCATGGAAATTTGAGTCGTTGATAAAATAACTTTATTTGAAATCTTGTATCATAATAATACGCAGATATTTAAAAAATAAATTGTTTATTGAATTTTACATCATATGAAATGATTGTGAATGATTGTGAATGATTTCAATCATTATATTCTTGTTCCTGAAATCCTGAGGAACTTCTCTCTCTCTCTCTCTCTCTTTTTTCTTCGGGGTATTCCCCTCTGGGGCATAGAGTATGGAAACTAACATCTATTCGGTCGTGGACCCGTGTTCGGAAATATTTGTATCACGTGACGCAATAACGGCCATTTTAGGTTAACGATAATATCTAATTTAGGAACGCGCGGATCTTCTCTTTTCAAGTGAACCTTCGTGCAAGATGGTGAGCGTGTATTTGATTAATTTAAATCCGTATATTTCATAGCAATCCTTATTCGAACAAGCGATAATGGTTCATCTATGAATCAGTAACATTCTTCTGCGTGATTATAATTTTATAGTTCCAATTAATACTCAATACAAATAAGACGTTGTTTAGATTTACTGACCCGGAGAGGTTAGGATCCTGTTTGTGTGTTATTACATGCGGGTCCTTTTCGTGTGACAGAAAGATATAGGATTTTATTACAGTCTTTCTCTATAATAACGCCTTAATTTTTCTTCTAAAATTCTTATTACAGACGAAGGGAACGTCCAGCTTTGGTAAGCGGCGTAATAAGACGCACACTCTGTGCAGGAGATGTGGTCGCAGCTCGTACCATATCCAAAAGTCCCAATGCGCTCAGTGTGGCTATCCTCAGAGAAAAATGCGCTCATGTAAGTTTTCGAGTTTTTAACGTAATTTTATCTATTGATTAAACACCACCCAATGAAATTGACTGTTCAATGCACGTAACAAACTCATCACGTTTTCTGCAACATTCATTGTCTATCTTATGATTAGCTAAACTATGTTTATACTTATTATCAAACAGTTTTTATTTGTGCTATGTATTTAATAGTAATTTAAATATATGCATTTGTAAACAGTCTCGATATCGCATAGTAGATCTTTAATGCAGAGAATGAATGCATATCTTACATTTTATCATTGAATGCCATGTGCTTTGGAGATTGAATAAAACGAAATATATGTTTAGGAAAATCAATTATTGATTGAAACTTGTGCATTGCAAGATTTCAACACTTGAGTATTATTTTTGTCACCAATCCGCGTAATCTTAATACATTATTTTATTTATTTCATAAAGATAACTGGTCGATCAAGGCTAAAAGGAGGAAGACCACTGGTACTGGCCGCATGCGTCACCTTAAGATCGTTCGACGCAAGTTCAAGTGAGTTCATGCTGATACTATGCTTAATGTTGTTTATTTGTTCCCCCAAAACCAAACCAACACCGGAAAATGTCGGAAAAAAAAAAACATGGTCGTAGAATCAGGAAAATATTACGGAATTTCAATCTTGGTCAGAGAAAAAAAAGAGATGACCAAATCTAACAAATGATTGGAGAGGAAATTCAAAAATTCAGTCGTTCTCAATATTATTAAAATAGATATTTTATTATAAAGATAAAATAAACATTTTGACAGAATTTATTGTCAAGAACATTAACAATCATTCATAGCACTAATTAGAACAATAAGAACTTTGGTCAGGAAATCAGGGAATTCTTTTTCCGAAAAAAAAAAAAAATGGCCGCCATGAATAAAGAAGGATTTTGTTTGGTATAATTGAAGGTATTTGTAAGAAACTCGAAAGAAATTGAATGCATAATAGTGATGAGAGGAATTTGATGCAAAACGAATTTTCTTAAACTTGTTTTTTTTTTTTTGTTTTTGCAGGAACGGATTCAGGGAAGGTGTACCCAAGCCCAAGGCTGTTGCTGCAAAGTAATTTACAAAAACTTTATTTAAGACTTGTGAAACTACAAAATTCTGACATCTAATAAACAGCTTGAACGTTATACAGATTTTTTATTCAACAATACACCATATGGAATTAGTTGATATACCTACTTAGTTTTGCTAATAGCATTCCTATACTTGTTTTACAAACTGTAAAACGCGCATATTGCAAACATGGAGACAAAAGGCTTTATTTCTGAATATTCGGCTATTTTCTTTTTAATTTTCATCAGACTTGTCTTCGCATTAAACTAGTGCGAAAAATCTCTCAATAAGAAAAATCTTGTTTAATTAATTACTTCGTAAAATGAATGGCAACACGTTTTGGTCGAAGTTATTCATCAACCTCGTTGGCAACAGATGCGAAATAGTGTATATCGTATCGATATATACATGACTTCAAAATATTGCGTAATTGGCATTCTGATATTAGTGATTTTTCGTAAACAAACCACTTCTAAAATAATTTGCGAAAAGAAATGAATGAGCATTGACCGGACTAAATAACGATTCACGATTCTCAAACGTTTTGTGCACTCCTATTAACGCAGTACCGCGAAAATTTCTATATGTATTATTTTAAATAACAATAAAGATTTTGTCATCTAAATTGGCGACGTATTTCTAATGTTTACATAAGGAATCAGCTCAAGAGTTACCTATCGCATTGAAAATCGCAAGTTTTATCGAGTGGTAAAAATAATGGTAAACGGCCTTCGGTTGAGCGCGCAAACGCGGCACTTTTGAGATACATTGCGAGTCTATTTATCTCCGCTCTTATGTTATGAAATGTTAGTAACATTCGGATTCTGGCACAAGATGGGCACATAGGAAGTGTTCCCCGTTCATATAACAAATATATAATATTAAATGAAAATTCAATACATAGTCTAAGTTGAATAAGTTTGAAACGTTATGCCACTCAATATAAAAAAAAAATTCTTTTTACACAAGCACCAAAAAATTAAGTATTGTATTATATACCAGAAGCTGAAGAAAAAGTAATCCGTCAAGAGTCGTAATTACTAAATTCGAAATATTTATTATCCATCTGGCCAAAAACGAAAAAACATCATCAGCTGCTAATTCAGTTGAAATATATTACAAATACATCATTATGTACTCCGTCAGATAATACTCAAAAGAATTACCAAATTATTTGAATTTTTGAGTCGCTAAGTAAATGGGTGTACTTCAAAAATTGTTTGGTATGTATGTATTGTATCTAAAATAAGCTTCGTTCATTTATCATTTAAAATAATAGTAGCTTATACTTTCTTGGCAATTATATCATAAAATTTAAACGATTTTGGGTAAAGTTATTAGAAAATAATTAATCATTGAGTTACAATTATGATGGTAATTAAATTTTTCTTCAAAAAAGAGAATACCTCGAACAAACGAAGATATTTCAATGAGGAAAGTACAATTGTGACTAACTGTGAAATGATATTTTTAGAAAATCCAGAGATGTATTTGAGGAATAGCCTTAGTCTTTCAATAGTAAAAAAAAAAAACTGCGTAAATTACGTAAAAAAATTTTTGTCGGACAGGAGCAGGAGTGAGTCTACTGAAATTTTATGATACAAACATTATTATGTCTTCGAACTGATTAGGATCGTATAAAAAAAGAGTAGACAACTAACAAGGCAGGCTAATCTATAGTATACATCAATAATAGGTAATAATCTGAAAAATAGGTTTTCATTGCGAAGTTTTGAGATAATCTACATTGTATATTGATAAGGAATAGAAACTTTTTGAGTATGCCAAACACGTGAAAAGAAAAGTGAAAAAAAAAAAAAACAGATAAACTTTATTTACCAGGAAAGTACCTGTTGCTGACAAATACTGTAAGCTGTGGTCTTATGATGGGAATTGGGGATATCATGCAGCAACGAAGTGAGCATTGGAAACAGTACAATAAGAACAACGCTTTTTTCTCAAAGAATGGAAATTTGTCAAAAGCTGAATCTAAGAATAAAAAGGATGCTAGGAAGCCGTTAACATTTGCTGATATCGAGAACAGTGATAAAGAATACGAGCACGATTATATAAGAACGAAAAATATGATTGTAATAGGTGTTGTCCAAGGCCCGTTTCACCATTACTTTTATGCGATATTAGAACGCACACTACCAGGAAAAGACGCTATTTCTATAGTGAAAAAAACACTGGCAGATCAGCTCATTGCCAGTCCTATTTGTCTAGCTCTTTTCTTTTTTGGTCTTGGAGCATTGGAACATAAAAGAACAGAAGATATACATGATGAAGTTAAACTTAAATTTATGGATACCTGGAAGGTAATGTTTCACTATGTTTCATCAACCATCTTCATCCTTAAGTACAATAATTTAAACAATCATTCTCAAAATAAATTACTATGATATCTATATCAATGTCGAATTTCATATCTCTACAGGTTGACTGGTGTTTCTGGCCCCCGATACAATGTGTAAACTTTCTTTGGGTTCCTGTACGATATCGTGTGATTTATATAAATCTAATGACTATGATATACGATATATTCTTATCTTATATCAAATATGTAAGTAATTCTATTAGTTTGTATATAAGGAAGGAACACATTTCAAATAATTGAAATCAAGTCTTCTTGATTTGTTACATTTGAGTATGAGCCTCGTTTTGTCAAGAATAAGATTTGGCCTTCTCTGTTACAGGATGCTCAATACGACTGAGAAAGATAATGCAGCTTTCTGAGTAATGAAATTAAATAAAATACTACTATAAATAGGTTCTTAATTATTTTATGTATGATTGATATTGCAGTTGTAATATGTAGACTATAACTCGTGTACCGAATGTTGAGCCTGTACATCAAGCTCAAAATCTATGTAAATATAGTAACTAAGCAGATCGTTGTGCTCTCGACAATAAACCATGATTACTTTTAATTAAAAATGAAGCTATTTATTTCCATTTATTGTGCATTGTTTAATGTTTGGCGACACAGGAGATTATAATAGTATGAATCTAGTCAGTCGCCAGTAGGTAAATAATACCTATAGATAGCTATTTACGATGTACACATAAACACAAATAGTCAACTATAATTAAACATTGCACAACAATATATCTATGTATATTTGCACTAGTGCATTATAAGAAAAGAACTTTGTTGTCGTTGTCTATAGGACAGCGTAATCTAACAAAAAAAAAAAAAAAAATGAAAAAAATGTAAAGTTCATTGAAAACGTGTCCTACTTGACACGTGGATGGAAATACACGGGGTAGTGTATGTAAAACAGTTTTCGATAATATTCCCCTCATCATTATGCGCGCAAATTATTGTTTTTTTTTTTTTACAAATTTTGTACATACGACATATGGCTTAATTGACTTAAGAGTTATAACGGTCGGGCAGATCGGAACTTTTCCTTTTTAAATCAAATAATACATAAACATAAATATAACCTGTCTCGGTCGCTAACCCTGTACCTAGTTCTTATCTTTTCATTTTTTTCTCCCAGATAATCCGAGATAAGACACCATTGATATTTCATGAAATTGAAATGGAATGTCACCTTCGTTCGCATGTTCAATTGCTCGTCAAATTGTATTTAGTGATTGTGAACCAGGCTTAAGCATCTGTTTTCATTTGTCCTAACTACAAGACAGTGCTGCCATCGAATGTTCTTGTATTGACAATTGACATCGATTTCACGAAGAGCGCGTTCATTTAGATTGAATATTTCGGGCTTACCATCTCATGACTGACTACTCAGCGGTATTTTAAAGCATCAAGAACGGTGGCAGCACTGTGCCGCTTATTCCATGCAAAACATGGCGGATTGCAAGGGTGCGTTTTGTGGTATTATTAATTAAAATATAATCTCTTATAACTGGTAATATTATAAATTATTTGAACGTTGTAAATTTGTGATTGTGTTAATAATGATTAAAGAAAATTGATCATTATTTGAAAATCTATATAAATGAATAATTTGTGACAGTTTGTTGTTGTTTGGGACGTGTTACAATAGATATACCCTACTTGGTGTTACATGCATACATTCATTCATTCATTCATTCATTCATTGATAAATCTGAATAGATTCAATTCAATTCTCATTTTATTTTACTTCTTTAATGTCTTTAGAGAATAACGACGAGAAAAACGGTCCTCGGCCACAGATCATTATGAAGCTTGACGCCCCAGAGGAATCGAGTGAAAATTCAGCCAATGGTTAGGAACAATGCATCAATCTATTTATTACCCCCATAATTTATCAATATTTATCAATATACGTGCTCAATTGAAACATCAAACTTTATAAAATAAATAAATAAATAATCTCACACTTAAGTATTACCGACAATTTTCAGAAGAGACAGACGGACAATCGGCAGAACCTAATTCACCAAATTCAACATCTTCATTCAAAGGTGGTAGTGAAATACATCGTGAGTTTGATCACAATCAGATGAATTCTAGTCGTTGAATTAGCAGTTTATTTTATACCCTTTTTATGTTGCTTTTAATTCCTAGGTCCTGTATTAGCTGCGTCAAAATTTGGCAACTCATTTGGAGTGAGCGAATTCTCAAATTCTAGTAAACCAAAACCAGCGCTCTTGAGGCCTTCGCAGTTGAGCGCTGTAACGAACAACCCTGGACCGTCCACCAAGAATCCATTGCAGCCAGCAAAATTTCATAATCCATTTGCAAAGGTGTTAGAAACTGATGGTACGGAGTCTGCGACGGGGGTCAATAAGACAGATAAAAATGATACCAACACCGAATCGTCTAGGAGTAAAGAGGATACAAAACCAAAGTTTTTACCTCTCGGTGTAAACACTAAGGATAATGAAAACGGCATTAATAATACTGTCGCACCCAGCGCCTCAACTCCAAGTTTTATTTTTGGACAAAATTTGAAGGAACGAGTTGCCGTAGCAAATGATGCAGAGGTTTCAAACAGTTCGGAAGAACACGAGACTAAAGAGGAAGATAGCAATGAAAATGGATCCTCGGAAATGCTCTTTTCAAGCGTTGCTACTGTTTGTAGAAGTACTAGTCGGCCTGGTTTAACACTTTCGCAAGCTGCACAAGAACTAGAAGAGGCTAGCAGAGCTAACAAGCGGAAATATAGCCAGGTTACACTACTTACTGGCGAAGAAGGCGAAACCAACATCTTGCAAATAAATTGCAAACTTTTTGCCTTCGATAAGGTGATTGTTATTAAAATTTTTCACTTTTTTCTTACATCTACACAGGTAAACAAATTTAGGTCGTTTTGATTCACCAATCACGAGTATCATCATTTGTTTGAATTTATTCAACTCTATTTTTACAGTTTCCTAAAATTGTCTACAATGCAGTTCAAGATTTTGTCTCTTTCTGAAATATATTGCCAGAATTTCATGAATTAGAATTGAACAGAAGAAGAGAATGGTTTCTTTGTTTATTGACTGGTTATTAAAATTCTAGGGCACAAGCGGCTGGCAAGAAAGAGGTCGAGGAAGCCTGCGATTAAACGATCGCGACGAAGAGTCAAGATTGGTAGGTCGAGCGGCTGGGACACAGCGGCTAGTTTTGAACACAAAAGTGTGGCCTGGGATGACAGCAGAACGGGCTGGACCCAAGTCCTTAAGGCTTACAGCGATGGACGTTCACGGGGACATAAGAATCTTCATAGTTCAAGCAGGCCCAAAAGAAGTTGATCAGCTTCACAGTCTTCTACTGCAGCGATTACGCCGTGCCCAAGAACGTCAGCCTAAGAAATTAGCAACAGATCACTGACCTCAAAGTAATACTGACCCTAGTGGAACGGTACCCTTACCTCGAATAAATCGAGCTGAAATTTATCGAGGAAACGTTGAGAAACTATACTTGTTTGCAACGTAAGGCCCGACTCTGAGCGTGCTTGATAGAACAGCTATAATTTATATGCATTAATTTACTATAGTTGTTACCACTATGCGTACAGCTCTGATATTTGCTAAAAAAATAGTAGTTTTGACGCTCGTCGTGAAATCGTTTTTTAAACTTATGATGCAACCAAGTCTTTTTCTATAATCATTCCCAGTATGTTCTTTTATTTCTTTTCTCTTTCCTCTAAGTTTTTTTTTTTGCCATTTTTTTCTTTCACTATTTCACATAACAGGGTTGTTAAAAGAACAAAAAAAAAAAAAAATATATATATATATAAATAAGTAATGAAAAAAAAAAAAAAAGAAAGAAAAAACGAAAAAGTATATAAATATATAAGTATGTATACACGATATATAAGATAGGGAAGATAATCTAGATAGGGATTTTGATCAATAGCGTATTATTAATTCTGAACATGTTACAATATTGTACTTCGTTCATATTGTAGATAAAAATTTGCGCTTCAGTTAAATATCTCTATCTAGTAGTGATAATTAAGTTTCATTATAAATTTATTATTTTATTTTTATTTTATTTTTTTTTTTTCCTTTTTTTTTTTTTTTTTTATCCACCCTGTATGATGAGATATACAATATACATATTATATTATAAAGATTTGTTTTCTAATGCCATTATACTATCTTGACTGTCTCACGCACGCTCTTAAAGGCCTCTGTTTATAAATCAAATAAGTTTGTAAAGATAATGATTAAATATAATAATTTGAATGATACAATTTACAGTAATAATTCAAATGGACATTCTATAAAAAAATAAAATATTAAAAAAAAAAAAAAAAATTGATCATTAATACATAAGCGATAGAATGTGTGTAATTGTCGACTAGAAGAAAAGCGCACTGTATGCAAAAACTCTACGTTATTGCGTAAAAATTCAGAATTTGCATTAAAAAAAAAAAAAAAAAAAAAAAAAAAACAACAAAAACAAATAAGAAAAGTAAAATGGACAGAAAAAAAAAAAAAAAAACAAAACAAACTACTACCTTTCAATTTGATAAATTGCATATACATATTTCATTGTATTCTTATATAGGTAATTGAAGAAAATACCTTGAAGAGAATTTATATTTATTTTTTAGTATTGATAACAATGTATTTCTGTATATTAATTATTCTATATTATATATATATATCATAGTATAATAATATTATTATTATTATTGTAACTATTTGTAGACTATACTATATTACTTATTAACGTTAATCAATGCACAATAATAATTTTAATCAGAAAAATATTCTATATTATTACGGGATTCTTATTCGGATTTTATATAAATATGATTAACAATCTTTGTCATAGATGTCTCTACGAGGATCGTTATATGGCGGGCGGTATTCAACAGCCCGATATTTATAGACACGAGAAGTTTTCGTGAAAACGTATAACAATTTTGGGCGTCAAAAGTCGAGACCCTTTCAATATTAAATACATTATGATCTAGATTTGCGATTTATCATTGAAAAAAAAAATATATATACAAAGGATAAAAGAAAGACAAAAAAAAAAAATAGAAAGAAAAATAAAAATACTACACGCTTACGGTTGTATATTAAAAATAAAATAAAAAAGAAGAGAAAACGATTTTAATAATAGAGTATAGTTGAGATGATGACAGTACGTAGTGAGGGATTAAAAGAAAAAAATCTACATTAATTCAAGTGTTTACTGCTAGATAGTTGTATAGGGATACAACAAAACAGTATTTAGTGAATATAAAAATATTTTATTTTAAGAATGTAGACTACAAATATTATTTATTTTAATTTTTTTTCTATTTTTTTTTTTTTTTTTCTTCTGCTTTTTTCACACTTCTATTGTGTCAAGTATAGTTTAATATTACATTATATTATTACCTCTATTTTATCTTTAAGTGAGTGGATTCTTAGATATATTAATAATACCCAGAGGGAGCAAAATTTTTTCTTTTTTTTTTTTTTTATCACATATTAGAAGAAAACGATGATGGAATTGTTGTTCGAGTAAAAAAATATAAAGGAAAAGGAAAAAGAAAAGGAAAGATTCACACTTATAATCGTAAAGATGATGTTCACTGGCGGATCTCATTCTAAAAGAAGAAATGCAGGTGGCGGAGGATCGAGTAGAAAATTATTACTAGAACACAGAAGTACACAAGTACGCGCTGGCGCTGAAGGGTATACATACAGGTAAGAAAGACAATCCTAGCGTATATGAAGCAGTGAGAGAACAAGAAAAAAAATAAATAAATAAATAAACTATAGATTAATTTTTCTAATTGTTCAAATAAATTTGTCATATTTTTCTTCTATCAGTTATACATATATTCTATCGCTTTCATTTATTTTTCTATTAATTAAAAGAATCTGGATATTATTGGTAACGCACAACAATATTTTATTGTAAGAATGATTATAAACAAAAGAAATGAAATGTAGATGAATTTTTATCTATTATATTCTAAGGGTTTACCATAAGATTGACTCTTCGATATTTCTACATTCTATATCTCCTTTTCTCTCTCTCTCTCTCTCTCTCTCGATTAATGAAGTATGATGATAATTATACAAAATATGTGCACATTGTAAAATATTATTATAACGCATATTATTATGTTATTCAAAATAAACAGATATTGATATTTATATGTTTATAAATTTTGGCTGAACCCAAAACCTTGATTATTACGTATTCATCGTAACTTAATTTATAGTTTATATAGTACTATTAAATTATAATCTTTTGACAATATTTTATATCTGCAATAATTCAGATAAGGTGCGATACATATTATATCGGAGAGCGCAAAAGCAGAGAGAGACATACATCAAGCTAAAATCTTAAAATTTTATTAATATTAAACTAATCAAATATATTTTTATCTTCATCGCTTAACAGCACAAACGTTCTTCTTTATTTATTAATTCCAGAACAAGGGTGCCAGCTTTAGTCAATCCAAAAGATCTACCCCCGACTAGCTCGGGCGGACGGACTTATGTTTACAGAACACGGATACCGCGCAGAGAAAACGATGGCGGTACTTCGTCCTCACCACCTCCTGAACATCATGTCGGGGGACCGATAACAAGACGAAGAGGCGCGGTCAAACACAACAAGGTTCATATTGTACGAGGACACCGATTGGTCGCTAAATTCTTTAGGCAACCAACTTTTTGTGCATTTTGTAAGGATTTTTTATGGTGAGATTCAGTAATCAATTTATTAGCTTTAATTATTTTGATCAGAAGGCCAAATGTTTATAACAGATTACGATAAACTTTGATGTCGTTGTCGATCGAATCTGCGAATTCATGGTTGATTTTTATATCCACACGTTGAACTGGATAGAAATATTTTTAATCAGGTTTATATGCAAAACATATTTATTCAAATAGATTTGATATGATGCTTTCATTTGGGATGTTTTCCTAACTCATTGAATAAGATATATCTGAGGATTTCGATGTCTCATTATCCTTAGTAAATAGACTAAAACAAAATTTCTCTATGTATATTCAAGGCGATACTCTGAAATTCCAGCTCACCTTGTTATAAATAGATTACATTTGCTATTCCAAGACATTGTTTAATCGACGGATGTATATACATACTTGGATTCAAACTACCTTACAGAATATATAAAACAGCCATAACTCAATAGGGATTATTCATCTTTCTTATTTCAGGGGATTCGGAAAGCAGGGCTATCAGTGTCAAGGTCTGTGCATCTTTACATACATATATATCTGTTTTCTTAAGATCGACCAACAATCAAACAGCTACGTATCTCTAATATAAACATTGTAACATCTTATATTACAGCGTGTCAGACAGCCGTACATAAAAAATGTCACGACAAATTATTGACCAAGTGTCCTGAAAGCGGAAGAGAGTCAGAAACTACAATTGTGAGTTTGTATGAGATGACAATTATTTATATTATTGTACATCGAACTGAAAATAATGACAATTCTTTACGTTGGAGATATCCAATATTCTGGAAATAATCGAACTTTCTTTATCCACAAATTTCAGTACCTAAGAGAACGCTTCAAGGTTGATGTACCGCATAGATTTAGACCCCATACTTTTATGTCACCAACATTCTGTGACCACTGTGGATCCATGCTGTACGGTCTTTTTAGACAAGGATTGAAGTGCGATGGTGAGTTGAGATTCAATTAATTTCATTACTATACGTATTCAATATATGCATTTTCAATATATTATAAAAAAAGTTTATATAAAATTGATGAGAAAAAAAAAAAAGAAAGAAAAAAGTAACTTCGATTCGTGTTCATTATCTGTTATTGCATCAATTGTAGATAATCGTGAGATGATCCTTATTTTCTGAAGCAAAGCATGATTATTGAATTTCTCGCTGCACGTAGTAATTTAAAGAAGTAAATAAGCATTTTATATGTTTTTGAGTAAAAAATTTCAAAACTTTGGGATAAAATGCATATGCTAATTATAATTTCATAGGAACCCGTGGCATAGAGAAGGTAAATAAAGGTAGACTTATTTATGAGTTAATTAGACCACTAGCACATGATTAAAGCATGATTATTACATATATCACCAATGTAACTAGAAGGTGTGAATGCATGCTTGTGTATACTGTGCCGATGCATTTTCGTGTTGCAACTACTTGTATTCGGTGGGTTATTAGTGTTTAGGTGTATAGTTAGATGCTAGAAGGCTTATATACTAGGATTCTATTATTATACTGGGTCGCTGGCTTACACTCAGTCGGTCTTGGCTCTCCAAGCCACAAGAACGTGCTTCTTACCTAAGTTTCTTTTTTCAATGTATTTCAAATTGTTTTAGCACATAGATAATAGCTTAAAAATCGTAAATAATGCCTCGGTATGGCGATGGCTCTCCGTACCATTTTGGTAATTCATATTCAAACCATAGTTCCTTGATGACAACTATCGGTTCTGGACGGTAAGAAATTGAAAATATTTATCAAATTCAATCTACTATTCATAAATTGTTGAGCCAAATTTATTATTACCTCGCCGTTTCAAGTTCAAGTGTATTTTACATTTTTCACAACTGAGGTGATGAGGATGCATGAAATGAAAATTTAATTGTCATCTATTATAAGCTTTGGCCATGTTCTTCCTGTTATTTTCTCGCAAGGTGTACGCGGAATCTAATCATTTATTTAGAAAGAGTAAACAGATAATTTGAAGTTATCTTAACAATTTCAATTCAAGATCTACAGAGGCATTGCATACATAGGTAATCCAAGTTGAATAAGTTTTTTTTTTTTGCTCCTCATAAATCTAAAGTTGAAAATTATGTAATATATTTTCTTTTCTCTGCAAAAGATCACGGGACGTTAAGTTAACATTTCTTTTTTTTTTACCGTTTACCTTGGAACAAATTTCGCAAATAGTTTATGCGCTGTCCGTTGGTAATATATTTTTAAACCTGGCAAATTACAACTCGGGTTGAAAAAAAACTTGTCTCCTAAATAGTGATCCAGGGTTTAAGCATAATACAGCTTAGGTTTTAGTTAATTAAGTTAGGTATACCACTGTGCTGGCATTGCGAGGAAATAACTTATTCCATGTACATTCTCATTCATCAAAACTATTCAAGAATATTATTTATTTAGTCTACACGGTCCATTGGTTTCACGGTACTCGCCGCACCTCTCCACAATCTCTGAATCACCACTCAATAGTTTGCGGCGCTATTCTCCACACATTACATCACCTTCAAGACCGAAAAGAATAGATACAGCAGATATAGACGTATCAACGCCTAGAAACTTATCGAATACTGAAAATCATGGAAGAAATGGACTAAGGAGAGACCGACCAACAATCAGAATCAGATCTCAAGCTCTAAAGGACAACCCAGCTTTGAGGGAACTCAATGAAAAACACGAAAAATCTGTGGGAGAACTTTTGGTTGAGAAATTTCTGATACGAGACAAAGGGGGCGAAGATGCGGTCAAAATTATCAAGGCTTATCATCAACCGAGCTTGGAAAGAACAGGGAACGAGGCGATTCAAAAAAAGGTAACACGAAGATTGACCCGCAGACGATCTTCATTAGAAATTCCAACAGATTCTGAGATAATAGCAAGAGAAGTTATAATCGCTCAGGCGCAAGCCCAGGCTTTGGATTGTTTATTGGAACAGGAACAAGCTGAAATTAAAGTTGAAGCACGAAGACGTACTTTGACAAAAAGAAGCTTGTCTCGAGACTCAATATCCGTGCCATCTGGAAGCTCGGATAATGAATTGTGCACGAATGAAGAGGCAGAACGAGCTAGCTTAGTAAAAAAGACAGTCAAGAAGACAAAGAAAAAGAAAAAAATTCTTACTAAAACTTTATCGCAACCGGAAGACACAGATGAACAGGTGACAAAAACAGCACACCTTAAGCAGACCAAATCAGATAGCAACCTCGTTGTACAAGGTCAATCGTCACGCGACTCTGGCGATGAAAGGAGAGGAATTAGACCACAGAAATTCAAAATAGAAGCTTGTAACAGTGTAGGTGATTTTTCAACCCTATGGATAAACGCCTCGTCAGCGCCAACTAGTCCCATATCTACAGAACAATTTCGAGAATCAATTAGACTACCTGCTCCAAAAAGCAATAAAGACAAATTATTAGCTTCTGTTATTGATGATGATCAATCAGAGAGTGATGATGATATGGTCGTTCTGGCATTGCCTAAGAGATATGTGAGAGATTCGACTAGAAATAGTGTATATCTTACTCTGAAAACAGCAGCGGAAGAACCGACTATAACAAGAAATGAAAATATTGATATTATAGAAACTTCAATCGAGAAAAATTCACCTTTTGATCAATTGATCAATTCTAGGCTTCCAACAAAAGTATTTAATAACGCAATCACAACCATTGACCAAGTGAATGACACTGAAAATTCCAAAAATGTGGAGCAACCGGAAATGAAGACTGGAGGTTTGTTCGAAAATGTTGAGAAGTTTTCTAATGGCATCGAAAGTCCAACAA
Organism: Tenthredo mesomela; assembly: GCA_943736025.1. Classification (NCBI taxonomy): domain Eukaryota; kingdom Metazoa; phylum Arthropoda; class Insecta; order Hymenoptera; family Tenthredinidae; genus Tenthredo; species Tenthredo mesomela. The sequence continues at coordinate 8,816,363 of OX031016.1, read as the reverse complement.
CTTTTGTAGCCGAAGAGGCTGTAATAAAAAAAACAGATGACACTTCTAAGCTTCCCAAAAAGACAATACAGAAATCAATTTTTCAACTTAAAGACATAAGTGTTAAAAAAGCAGCCCAGAAGCTTAGTGACGTTCCAAATCCAGTATTTGAAGTTTCAATTCCACATACAGAGATCAACGATATATCTATATCTGAGACATTCATTCAACAATCTTCGGACGACATTGCTAAGCTTTCGAAACCTATAGAAGATATTGTGAAAGTTGGCACAACTTTGGAACCAAAAGTGATTGCAAAAAACTTACCAGATAATGTTTCTAAGCTTATCAAAAAGCCGATTACAAAATTTAACTCTCAGGTCAAAGATGTAAGTGTGAAACAAGCAGCACAGAATTATAATGACGTTCCTCATCCAGTATCTGAAGCTTCAGTATCGCCTGGAGAGGGCAACGATGTTTCTATACCTGAGACAATAGCGCAGAAGCCTTTGAAAGACGTTACCGAGCTTCCAAAACCTATACAAGATATTGTAAAAGTTGGGGCGATCACGGAACTGAAAGTCATTGCAGGAGACTTGCCAGCTAATGGCTCTAAGCAGCTCAAAAAGCCGATAAAAAAATTAAACTCTCAAGCTAAAGATTTAAGCATAAAAAAAGCAGCCCAGAATCTTAGTGACCTTCCAAATCCAGTATCTGAAGTTTCAGTACCGCCCACAGAGATCAACGATGTTTCTATACCTGAGACAATCGCCCGGAAATCTTTGAAAGACGTTACCGAGCTTTCGAAACCTGTACAAGCTATTATAAAAGTTGGCTCCAGCTCAGAACCGAAAGTTATCACCGAAAACTCAGTAGGTAATGTCTCTAAGCTTCCAAAAAAGCCGATTAAAAAATCAAACTTTCAACTGAAAGACTTGGGTATAAAAAAAGCATCCAACAATCTTAGTGACGTTCCTAAACCAGTATCTGATGTATCAGTTCTACCTACAAAGATCAACAATGTTCTTGTACCTGAGACAATAATCCAACAATCTTCGAACAAAATTGCTGAGGATTTAAAACCTGTACAAGATATCGTAAAAGTTTCCACAAACATAGAACCAAATTTAGTTATAGAAACCTTACCTCCTAGTCCGCCGATTTCTGAAGTAGATTTTTGGGGAGAAATTGATCCTGAAAGTTCCCCGGTTACACCTACGTCAAGGCTATCTTTAAAGATAAATAATTCTCTCAGTATGAACGTACCTGTGGCTTTCGACAAAGAAACAGTTGATATAGGCGATGAAAAATTGGCCCAAACAATCGTTGAGAATACTTTGATTCTAGCAGAGACTGACATAGATGAAAATAGCAAATTGAAATACACACAAAAAATACCTAGCAAAGGAAGATCTGAAAGAGGTAAAAACGGACACAAGGATATTAACACCGCTGTTGATAGCAGCTCGTTGATTCCACTTGGTGACAAGTCTTCAGAAGTAAATGTTCCCTTCAAAGATCAAGATATCAACGAAGATAAAAAGGCAGAGTATGAAAATGATGCCCACGTGTTGACGACATGTGTTGACGGAGATTCAGATGAATTGCCCACACCTACTCCTGCTGTGGAAGAAGCAAGGAGATATTCTGTAGCGGATCCTCCACTTCCTACTATAAACATTGTAGCCGCGCCAGTTTTACCAGAATCGAATGGCGTCGAGTCAATACCTGATGAAGATCCTGGTACGCCGACAAACGAGTGGCCAAATGCATCACTGACAATGTCAAAATGGGTGAGTCAGAATGATTTACCTGAAGCGACGGTGGTTGACAAGGAAGCAACGCCTACTCCTCCAAGCGGTCCAGATATCGGTGTTAGTCCTCAATCTTCAAAGAAGAAGAAATTGGTCAAGAAGAAGAAACTGATTAAAAAATCAGAAAGTGAGAACAATGGCTCCGTGGATAGCAGTCTGAAAGTTGCTAAACAAGTTCCAGAAAAATCCCCCAAACCAAGCCCACTAGCTTCACCAAAAGATTCTCCGAGATCTAGTCCACGAAACAGTCTTAAGCCAAGGCCTGTTGATTTGATAAGAATGTTTTACACCACCCCAGGACCTCTGCTAACAGCTACTCCCAGGGATTTGTCAAAAGTTAGAAGAGGAGGTAGACGTCGCAAGCGTAACTTATCTACGGCATCTTCTGCTAGTGATAGTACAGAAAGTGCTAGGAGCACTCAGAGCACAACGACAGAGAGCACAGAAGACAATAGTTCAACATGTACTGAAGGTGTTGAGGAGGCGAAAGACGAGAAAAGACTGACATCGACGAGAAGTAACGACTCTGGCTTTGACGGATCACCAAGACTGACGAGTATATATATTCATTGATTTCTTTTATATGTAGCTTCGATTTCATAACTTACAGCATGTTGGAGTGTAGTGTGGTTGATGTAGTTACTATCAGTACTGTTATTGGTTTTAAAAACATTTATGTTAGTTTACAAAACTTAATTCTCATACTTGAGGGACAGCTTGGGGTCCAGAAATATTAATATATTTTGATGCCATGCCCTGTACTCCGTAGGACATGAAAATATATCAATATTTCTGAACCCCAAGTGGTGTTCACTTATATGTAATGAGCTTTCTTAACTTATAAACTATTGCCTAAAACGCTTGAAACCCTCAGTAATGCTTTTATTCAAATTTAGAACAAACTTTAAAGAACAGATTTTCGTATACTAAATGAGAATTAGAATATTTACGTTAAATGTTGAATATTATTGCTACTAATAAATGACTAAACATTATTGTTTTATCAAACCGTCAACTCAACTTCAAACTTTCAATATGCCACGAGTTCCTGTGATGAAAGAGATATGGAAAGAAAAAGGTATGTGGAATAAATTGTTCTTTGCATTTTGACATGTAAATAGATTGCGACATGGCCTGCCATAAGAAGTGTGAAAAGTTGACTGGAAATCTATGTGGGCTAAATCAAAAACTTGTTGCCGAAGCTTTGCAATCTTTGAAAAGGGGTAAGTTCGCCTGACAAAAATTAATTGTTTAATACCTGTATTTTATTTACATGAGATGTTTTACCATCCAGATTGTCGAATGTCAGACAGTTAGATATAAGTAATGGAATTGGAATTTCTCTAAAGGTCTTTTTACGCACAACTAAAACTATTTATACAAAATCATATCTCTATTCACTTGTGGTATGACGTCAGACACTCTATTTTTTTTTTTTTTTTCTTCTTCTAGATAGCTTCTCTAGTGGGTGTGCTGCACTCCATTATCCGAGTTATACACCCTATACACGTTTCCAAAACTTTTAATATTCAAAGTCAATTCCTATTATATAAATACACAAAACGTTCATATTGAATGAACTATTTACCTGATCACAATAAGTAATAGATCTTTTAATTCGTGAATACTGCCGAACGCGTTCTAAATATACAGCGTTTGCCTGCCAAGTCTATTTTTGAAAAATGTTCCCTAGCCAAAATTTACTTGAAGTATTTAAATGCTAGTATTAAACCAATTACAGTGCTCGAAAAAAATTCGAATAAATTTATTCCCAATTATACATAAAATTAGTGTCTCTCCTAATTGCTCTACGAGAAGCTATTCCAAATATCAAATACATGGCGAAAGAAAACGTTTGAAATATCCTCTCATTATTTTATAATAGACGCTGTATCCATACTGTGCATAGAAATTTCCGGTTTGAAATGAAAATAAAATTATTTATTTCAGAATAAGTTTAAATATGTATAACAGATGTCAGCTTCAATATTGATTCATACTGGTATTTAGCATGGACAGATCAGGATACATATCTGTATATATTCTGTTTACAAATATATAGTTTTCTATTTGCCGATATGAACTTGCTGAAATGGAAGTTAGCAAAATGTCATAATTAAGGGTGTATTCCAAAACGCAGCCACGCTTGCGGTTGTATCGTTTCATCCTTGTTTATTGAATGCGATAAAAAAAGACACAATTATCCACCTGCAAATACGCTGTTAGATAGTACTGAGTTTCAGGGCAGATAATATTACAGGACAATCTTTAGTCTGATTCATTTAAATCAACTTCATTTATATAGTTCATCTTTCAGAGTGTTCACAGACCATTGAATCAAAGTTTTTGAAAAACAATTTTAAACTAGTTCTCATTATATGGGGCAAATTATGGCATGTGGCTAAACTGGTATATGGCGTTTAACTAATGAAATTACTCCCATAGTATACAAGTTTATATGCTCACATTTAAGCATAAGAGTTTTTGTTCCTGAAAGTTTGACTTTTTATATTAAGAGAGTGTTAATGACTCACTCATCACCGATATCGGTACCTATCCATGTACATGTGACTTGTTCGGTATTAGAAAAAACCACATTTGGGCAGTAACTATCTCTATTTGAAATATAATTTTTAGTATATGTATATCTCGACTCGACATATTTTCTATCTGAAACGAAGAACTAATATTTTTTTTGGCCACTCGAGACTGAAATAGCAGTTTTGAAATAATTCATTTTGGCATACGGTGATGCAAATAAACAGTTCTCTGTTAAACTTACTCATATTATATATTTGAAATAGATACATATATCTATTTTCTCTGCCGCTTGTTTCAAACAACATTTGGAATAGAAATTCATTGTAGCCATGGCCCTGCCACTGACCATTTCAAACAGTAAGAGAAGTGCTAAAGAATATTTAATTTTCTTCCGCAGAATCGGAAAATAGTTGTTTTCTTCCGCTATTTATGGGAAATATAAATTCCGTGTATCTTTCAAACGTTCATTTTACTGAGAACTGAATTAAACAAACTTCCACAATTAATACGACTTGTGAATTCAGGTGAATTGATAATTGATTTGATGTTTATGTTCAGCTCCGTCGCAATCATCGGACAGCCAGAGATCTGAATCCTCAAGTCGATTTCAAACCAGTGGACGTATCACTCCACCAGCTACTAATTTGCCCAGGTTCAAAAAGTATGCCGTGACTGACTTTAATTTTCTCAAAGTAAGTGGTGACAGATCTGATTCCATTAAGATAGATAGATAATTATAGATATTCATGTTATACGAGAAGAAATTACAAAAAATATTCGCAGTGTTGATTTTATCTATTTTCGAACGCTTTTGAATTCTAAAACCTCTATTTACTCAGTAATAGATCTGATTTGATATTACAGTTCAACTTTTTTTTACCACTTTCCAGGTTTTGGGTAAAGGCAGTTTTGGCAAAGTGCTACTGGCTGAGTTGAGAGATACTGATTGCCTATATGCTGTCAAGTGTCTTAAGAAGGATGTAGTACTTGAGGATGACGATGTGGAGTGTACTTTGATTGAAAGAAAAGTGTTGACTCTAGCGACGCGACATCCGTACCTGTGTCATTTGTTCTGTACTTTTCAAACAGACTCACATCTATTTTTTGTTATGGAATACCTCAATGGTGGTGATCTAATGTTCCATATACAAAGAGCTGGCAGGTTCCCTGAACCAAGAGCCCGTTTTTATGCAGCTGAAATATTGTCTGGTCTTAATTTTCTCCACAAGAAAGGAATCGTTTACAGAGACTTAAAATTGGACAATGTGCTACTAGATTTTGATGGGCATATAAGAATAGCTGATTTTGGCATGTGTAAACTTCAAATATATCTCGACAGAACGGCTGACACATTCTGCGGAACTCCAGACTACATGGCTCCTGAAGTAAGTAGGATGGGAAGCAAGCTGTTGAAAGTATTAATGAGCACATTAAATTTGTCCATCTTTACCAAAATTTGACGCCAAGTTAGATCAAACTTATTTCCGTACTTGTTTATTACAATTTAACAGCTGCCAGTTTCTAAAATTGTTCAACCATACAGACCACAAGTATCAGTTATATTTCTGCACTAGTTCTTTGTGGGAAATATTAGATAATTAATGAAATAATAAAATATTAAATCGGTTTCCTCTTCATATGATATTATTTATTCAACTTTGGGAAACTAAACTTGGAACTCAAATGTTTAAGTAATTTGAAGATCCTGAATCTAATTCAGACCGCTTTTGCCTTTTGCAGATAGTAAAAGGTCTCAAGTATAACCAGGCGGTGGATTGGTGGTCCTACGGTGTTCTCTTGTACGAAATGCTTACCGGACAGTCCCCGTTCTCGGGATGCGACGAAGACGAGTTGTTTTGGAGTATTTGCAACGAGAGGCCATTCATACCGCGATACTTGTCTCAAGAGGCAACTGATATATTGGTCTGTTTGTTGGAAAAGGATTCTGGAAAACGATTGCCTGGACATGAAATCGCGATCCATCCCTTCTTTCAGGTATTTAGTATTAACAGAAATGATCCTCAAGACTTGAATCATCTATTTAAATTCGCAAAGTCAAAATTGACTTAGTCATAAGCTACTGTCTTGTAGTTTGGACAAAACTGAACTCTACTGTTACATAATTATGTCTCAGAGTTGTTAAAATTAGTTTCAAGTTCAAAAGCCAACGAATTTATTAGGATTCTAAATTTAGTTTTCAGAATAATATTATTTTACAATTTGTTCTACTAGCTCGTAGTCCTATGAGATAAGTTGACACGGTATATGCCATCAATTTTATTAAAATACCTACATCAGGGATGAAATATGTTTGACAATACGCAGTGTTGAATAAAAAAAAAAAAATGTGATAAATTGAATAGAATCAAAGAACTATACTAATATAAAAGACACATTCCTCCCACAGAAATCAGTATTAATATTCAGCTGGTCCCGTGACTGAGCTGTTTATTTATATATCTCATAAATATGACATACTCAAAAAAAGTAATACATAACAGCTTCCATAAATTTTCAACTTATTAACTTACTTACTATTATTTGTTGATTCGAATTTGTAAAAACATACGAGTTAGTTTGCTTCATACACTTGTCGTGCATGTAACAATTCTTGAACCATATCTTTTCTTTCGTATTTTCTAGTTTGTTTACCTTTGCGCACAGATGGATATGTATGCGCGACTGTATACACTGAATCATATGTATAAATATACTGATTCTTTTAGGGTCTCCCTTGGGATAGACTTGAGAGAAGACAGCTGGAGCCGCCCTTTAAACCAGCGCTTGAACACACCCTTGACACCCGATACTTTGACTCTACATTTACTGCGGAACGACCTCGCCTCAGTATAGTACCAGAACAAATACTAATATCGATGGATCAGGGAGTATTCAGAGGATTTTCATACACAAATCCAAATGCAACGGACTGAAGAAACTAATTCTAATTATTACTTATCTGGAGTATAATGGATTCAATTTAATTATACTTGAAAACTGATTTCAGTTTTCAGTATTGATATTAAACAGCGAGAGCTAAACTCTGTTTATAAGCTTCTCCCGGTGTTTAAAATAGATCTATTTGACGTCTTTTCAGTTTTACGATTGCGTCGCGCAAACGAAAAACGAAAAAGAGAAGAAAATAAAGAAAACCCAAAAAAAAACGAAATTGATACGGGAATGAGAGAAAAAATAGAACTCACGGCTACTATCTTTGTTTCTTTTTTTTTTTTTTTTTTTTGCATAAAATAGAGATCAACTAATCGCTCTAGCCGTGCAAAATATTCAACGCGTCGCAAATAAGAGTTGTGTTTATACCTGTCTATGTATGTATGTATTTATGTATGCATACGTCTATACTATAGTTACTCGCGCTAGTCGCTTAGTCTCGGGCTCACGTGCCCGTTGCCTAAGTTATTAATACATCAGAGAAGTATCTTATTATTATGGGCACGATAGATAAAGTTTTTGGTGTATTTCCCAGTGAAAATACTCTCTTACTCCCTCTTCTTATGCCCCTTTGGCTTCTCTCGGATTTATGCTAACTTTAGATTTCTGAGGAAGTAGCGAATCTCTATGATTATGCGCTTTTGAGCTCATTTTGATAGACGATCTCTGTCTCTCCCTCGCAACGACGACTTCTTATACATGAAATACGTTTACCCAATAGTCGTATATTCTGGGTATCGATTATTTCATTGATAATACTACCTACTTACATCCTCGACTTTGTTTCGACGATAAACATCTGCATGAAAAAAAAAAAAAAATAAAAATAAAATAAAAAAAAAAAAAAAAAAACGTGATGTTTATCACACCGGAATGATTGGTTGTGTTGATGAGCGATCTTGGCTCAATAAAGTAAATAAGATAATGATTTGGTAAACATTGCGAATGTTATACGTTATAAAATAATCTATATAAGTGTACATTTGTATTATTTAGTAATTGTACTATATATTTATGCGGTGAATTAATTTATATGTATAATATTATATTATGTGTCTTAAATGGTATATATATATATATATATATCCATATATATATAGTATAATATGGAATGATAAAAATCACAGCTATGCTAAGGAATGTGACAAACTCTTTTTTTTCTCATTATGAAATTATAACGTATTAAATAACTAAATGATAATAATATGGGAATGCAATAACAAGCAGGCTGCTGTGTTATTCATCAGATGTATATGTACTCAGAATTTGGATCAGAGGATAATGAGAAGTACAGACTTATTTAATGCTACTACGATTGCAGGGCGACTGCGGGGCGCCTACAGGGCCGCAAAATGCACCGCGTATACTAAGAGCGTAAAAGTGAGGGTGTTGGATTATAAATAGAATATTTCGTGTCTGCCTTAGGTGCGGCCCTATTGATGCTATTTTAGAACTCATCTCGAGTTGTTACACTCCTCTGCTCAGTTCTAAGGAGTTTTGCCTTGCAAGAACGTTCTTGGAGCAAAGAATCTTAATAACTTGAAAAATATAAGCTCAAATAAAAATTAGCAGCACGCGTTTTAAAACTCATCTCTTTACAGTCACATCCATACGACGTGTGATTTTTCAATATTATTATTATTATTTTTCTGTGTTTTTATTTTCTTCGTTATTTTTATTTTTTTTTTTTTTTTTGTGTAGGATATTTTGATACAACTTATCCATGTGTACATATTTTTATAAGAAATGTAATTTTAAATAGTTCAAACAACAAAAAAAAAAAAAAAAGAGAGAAAACAAAAAATAATAATATAATATATATTAATTATAGTTAAATATTATATTAGTGACCTAAAGAAATAACAAAACTATTTGAATCAGTGTACAAAATAAAAAATTATGCATGCAAATCGATAAAATTTCTGTTAATTAACTAAGTGTTACACTCAATTAAAAAAAAAAAAAAAAAAAACTAAACAAAAATGATATCGACAAAGTTTTTTTGAACAATATTTCTGAATATAAAAAAAAATGTTCAGTTCATTAAGATTGGCAAGTATGCGCTCGCACAAGAGTCGCGCTAGACCTGGAAGCGTCGCGACCTCAGCAAGCTCGGAATCTACTCGTACGGAGGAAATTACTCAGCAGCAATTTTACCCAAATAATTTTCTTGCTTTGGATGAGGGAGAAGGATCCAGTCCACCTCCTTCTAGTGTATCGTCAAAGGTAGCTCAGGTCAGGGTAGAACGGGAGGGAGGTAGTCTAGGCGTAACATTGCGAGGCGGAGTTGCTAGAGCTTTGGTAGTTACTGGAGTTAGAGCCGATGGACCTGCGGCTAGAGAAGGCAGAGTTAGACCTGGTGATCGACTGCTGGCAGTCGACGAAACTGAACTAAGAGGGCTTACGCTAGCTGAGGCACAAAGAGCTCTCAGAAGAAGTTCTGACGCTCTTGTCGCTTCGCTGACTATCGAGTACGACGTTGCTAACATGGAAGAGGCTCGCGCTGCTACATCTGGACCGCTTTTAGTCCAGCTGGAGCGTGGATTTTCTGGTGAATCTCTTTCTTTTGAGAGATTGAGTTGAACTAGAGCTAATCTTTCTATTGGATTTGTAATTTGATTATTTCTTTCATAATATTTTTTAATCGTTTTCCGCTTGTTTCTTTATCGTTATCAAGTTCTCTCAGAAGTGATAAGTTGTCAACGAGTAAATTTTATCCCAATTTATTTAGGAGAATTAGGTTTAACTGTCCGAGAAACTCCGAATGGTGTCTGCATCGAAAGTCTTCGCCCAGCGAGCACTGCCGATCGATGTGGAGCTCTGCAGCCAGGCGATCGCTTATTGGCAGTCGATGAAATGCCTGTTCAAGACGCAGTGTCCGCAGCAAAGCTCCTGCGCAACGTTTCAGAAAATTGTCGCATTGCTAGACTGCAAATTTTACCTAGACCACCTAGCGCCTCGTCCAGAACTGTTAAAAGAAGGGGTCAACCTCAGGCTCAACAAAGTTCCACGCAGACTTTGTACATCAAAGAAAGTTTAACAGTCATTTTGAGGCCTGATCACAGAGGACTTGGATTGTCTTTGAGACCTTCAGAAGACCGGCTCACTTACGTTGTGGATTTATTGGAAGCAGGAGGCCCTGCGGAACGGAGCGGAGTTTTACTGCCTGGAGACAAAGTTCTTGCTATCAATAGAAGAATGCTACGAGATTTACAGTCAACGGAGGTTGCAGCTCTCTTAGAAGCTTCTCAGGTAAACAATCCTTGAGATATTAAATCAAATTGATCACTACAATCGGATCTTTTCATAACTAGGTCGAATTGGTAACAGAATACAAAGTCGGAGGGGCAGTAGTCCCAAGCTCCGGTGTGTTCACAGTCAGAGTAGCGAGACCGTTGGGTGGGCAACCCGACTTGGGTCTAACTGTAAACGAGGATTTAGCTATAGCCGAAGTTCGACGAGGCTCATTGGCTCATAGAACAGGAAGTCTGGCACCTGGAGATCGGCTTTTAGCAATCGACGGACAAAAATTAGACTCGGGAGACTTGCGTCAAGCGGCTCAGCTGCTGCATAGACCCGGGAGCTCTGTAGTTGCTCTTACAATACGAAAACCAGATAACATTACAGATGCAAGGTAGGGTGCCATAGAAAAATTCTATTCAGAGTCTCCTCATAACTAGAAATAATTCTAAATCATTTCAGATTTATGGTCTTTGCGTAACATAGAGTGATTGTAACAAAGAAAATGTGGTTGTCGTAGAGTACAGGCTGCATCGCTCATCGGAATTTCTTCAAAGCTTGTAGAAATATTCAACATTGATGTAATTTCGGAGTAAACCAATGATAATTCGATGAATTTCATGTTTACAACGAAAAGTTTTCTTATTAAACCATTCATTTGTAAACGTTGAGTAAAAAAGTGTACTACGTGTTCACAACAATAGAAGACTACCTTCAAATCTATATATTATTGGTTTACCTCTAAATTACATTGTTTTTAAATATTTCCTGCAAATTTAAGAAAGTTGAACTGAACGATACGACCTATATCCTACAAAAACCACTTTTTCTCTGATAAACTCATTCTATGTAATATAAACATTTCTTGAAAGCGTACCAGTGATTCAAATATTATTTCTAAAGTGTGTACCCCCTCAATTCAGCTGCACTAAAATCTTTATTATTACATCCTTGCAGGGAATCTAGTATCGGAAATGACACAGTCCAGCCTCAGTATTCGGGAGGCAATCTAAGATCTGCTCGAGAGAGTCTTCCTAGCGTAGATAGCGCTGTGGACTCGTGGGGAGACGTTGGCGAAGGTGTGGGTCCAGGACCGGAGCTCCTGCGATTATGGGAAACTGCCTCTGTAGACAGTGGTCAACTCGATCTCTCCATGCCTCCTTATCCAGGGTCAGTAATAACCTGCCATTTTATTTCTCTTTCAATTTACATCGATTTTCGAATCCATTCATGACCATTCTAGATCCTCCGGAAGGAACGGCAGTGACAATAGAACGCAACAGATAGTTCATGTTTGTCTTCATAAGGATCCTGTCTATGAGGATTTTGGATTCTCTGTATCAGATGGTTTATATGAACGCGGCGTTTATATCAATAGATTACGCCCCGGCGGGCCCTGCGATGGTATTTTAAGACCTTTTGATAGAATCCTGCGAGTTAACGAAGCGAGCACAGAAGACTGCGACTGTTGTTTGGCTGTTCCATTAATTGCAGCGGCAGGGCCTCGCTTAGATCTGACAGTGGCAAGGCCCCTTTCTCCACAGAATATAACAAAGACTTTATAGACTTATAACTAAATATCTTTTTATACTTATAACTTATCGTAAATAATGGCAATAATTGAAAAATAATTAAAAATTTTTCATCTATTTTTGTACGCGTGCGTTTATTTATAAAAAATATATATTACAGACTGTTTTGAGCTATATCACCTTCTCCCGCACTCCATCCATACTGCACACACAAGTGGCACTCTCTCGCTTATTTAAACTGTACAATTAATAAAAATTATCTATTAGTAATAAAATTTGATTCTAAAAATTTGAAAAATACTTCTGAGTACCAAGTGCCCAAAAGTAAGTAGTATCTAGTTAGTAGGGCAGACAATAATTGCCACTAAGATCTCACAATACCATAATTAATATATGATAAAATAAGCTGCAAATAAATAAATAATTCCAAATATGTTTGTATTTTTTTTTTTTTTTTTCTTTACATTTTCTTTTTTAATTTAATTTATTTGTTTAGGCACAAACGTGCGCGAAGATTTTTTGGTAATAAATAAAATAATGATCTAGTGATAATAGAGTTTGGTTTAAAACCTAGATTAGCTATGAGCTTCGTCTATAATTATGGATGAGGTAATGAAAGTAGTTTTAATCCAATGATTCTTATTGGACAAATTTTTATCTTTGAAGCGATAAAAGATACTTTCTTGCAGATAAATTTCATTTGTGCCTAAGAAAATAAGAGTAAGAAATTTGTTTTCAACTAAACTGCATGCAGTTGATGCGTGTCATTTGGCCAACCGTTTACCATAAACGATTGATTGCCATTTTGAATAGGAAAATCATACTTTGGTAAAAGAGTTTCTTTCTTCTGTGCTTTTCTCTGGTCATATTTAGCTTTGTTATAACATAGTACACCTAATATAGCCATAGTCATACCTAAAACGTTTAATCCTGTAACAGGATTACCTAATACAAACAGACTAACAGCAATGACAAATATTCTTTTGCTAGCGCTAGCCACGGCGTATGTTAAAGGCGTGACTATTGATAGGACTGAAAAAGCTATGATATTTTGAAGCCAGTTCAAAATACCGTCAGTAAATAAAAGTATCATTACTTTGTAACTGAGTTCTACATTAGAACCTGTTACTGGGTCGTGTAATAGACTTCGAAAATCGTAGACCAACCATACTGGCAAGAACATAAACAATGCCAATCTTCCAAGCATATGTAGAAGCCGCAAATGATGAACTCCTGTGTCGTGTAGTACCTGATAAAAAAAAACAAAAAAATATTATAAAACAAAGTTGGGTGAATTTTGTTACAGCAATTTTTCGTCTTTTTTTTTTTTTTACCTTCTTAGAGAATATATTTTGAAGAGAAAATCCCATTGTGGAAACAAGGGCGCTCATTAATCCCGTCATGTCGAAACTCAGTTCGGTCAATGTGGCTATAGCTACACCTCCAATAATTGGAACCAGGCTTAGATAAACCTTATTGGTTTGTTTCTCACGGAGTATTATCCTCGATAATACGACGGTAAAGAAGGGCATTGTAGCCTTTACTGGGACAGAGCCAAACTTTCATAAAAATCTTGCTTATTTATATTAAAAATATAAAATACAATAAAAATGAATGAATTTTATTTTGAAAAAAAAAAAAAAAAAAAAAAAAAAAAAAAATTTCTTCGAGTTTTAAAAAACATTTTATTAACATTCCGTTTTAATATCAATAAATATATAAGAGTCAGAACTACGCGTGGTTAGTACTGTGCCAGGTCTGTACTATTGTCTTGTGCCAATTATGAGATGAGATAGACACAAGAGTGAAATATGGGTATTTTTAAACCGTGTTCAAAAGCCCAGAGGTAGGAGAATAATTTCTTAGAATTTTACGCCTTTTTCAACGTATAGTATTCTTCAAATTGTATAAAGAATTTAATTTTAACTTAAATAACAGACGACTGATTGTACATACAATCTATTTATTCAGTTCAAGGCAAAATAATTGAAAACCGGAACAACAGCTGTCGGTAAAATTGATAAATAAAAAAGCAAAAGAAACAGCGGTGTTGTCCTTATCTTCGTGAGTGAGTTTATCATACTATTTCCGCGAAAAATAAGGAATAGCGAGTGACTCTGATGCACGCATTTATTTTTGTAAAAATAACTATTGTTAAATATGGGATAAAAAAGAAACGGGAAATGTTCATCTTTATAGTTTGAATGAATTTTTGGGGAAAGAAAAATGTATTTCATCTACGGCAGGTTATTGTCGGTATATGTAGATTTATTGATTGATAAAATTTTGTTTGATTTCGTACCAGTGTGAGCGTAGGATACAGGCACCTTCCATATACTGACGTGACTAAATACAGATGCGAAAAATTTACCAAGCGCCAAGGGTACGATTAGCCGAAAATAATAGGGCCAGGGTATGTCAGACGCGTACTTTCGGACGCCCCATAAGTTGAAAAATGGACCAGAATAAATAGTGATTGAGGTTAGCTGAACCATCGTCACAGTCATGGGAAACGGGAACTCGGACAGCAACATTTTACCGATAACATTATTGCTGCTCGATACTACATACCACAATATACAAAGAAATAATATCGTAAAAACTTCACGGCTGTCACGTCTGTCAGCCATCACCATGCTTGCCAATGCCCGCGCTACACGACACTCTTCTTACTTATACGATTCGAAGTCTTAAAAAAACCGATGATATGGGCTGTCCACGCACACTACATTCGGCGAATCGGCGCTAGATAATTTCACGCAGCATTTCTAGTTTAGTAATAATCCATTGGATGGTACTACAATCAGTCCAAGCAGTAACGCCATCGTGAGGACAAATAATTCATTTTCGATGTTCCGGTTTATGAACAAACCGTAAGATGGTACTAAAAGTTAGTTTAACAGATAGCGCCAGCTAGTGACAATTTGAGGAACTAATTTTACCGCAGGTAGCTGCAATAAAGGCGGAAATTTAAGCTTGAATTTAAGGGGATATGAAAGGTGAATTATACACCTCGAATTTTTGCAGCCTGTTTCCCAGCTAAAACACATCCGATCGATGTGAAATTGATATCAGTGACGCAGAAAAAGTGCACGGAGGGCATGATGCTCTTGGATTTCAAAAAAGCGAAAATAAAATGTACAATTTTATATCAAGAGTGCTATGTAACGAATAATCGTTGTTGCTGACATTGTACTTGATAAATATGAAAACACCCGAAACATTTTCGCTTTTTGGAAATTCAAGAGCATCATGCCCTCCGTGCACTTTTTCTGCGTCACTGTTATCAATTTCACATTGATCGGATGTGTTTTAGCTGAGAAACGGGCTGCCAAAAATTCGAGGTGTGTTATCCATCTTTCATTTCCCCCTGATTATGATGCAGACTTGCTGAGTGATTAATTTATTGTCGTTTCATGAATCCTGTGCGCATAATTTCGAAAGCGTTTTGACGTGAAAATTAAACTAAATTTTATATGATTTCGAGTTTTTGATTCAACCAAAATATATTTAAAAATATTTGAAATTGAATACATAGGGATGCTTCTTGTTATTTTTCACGTACGAAGTTCTGTTTTTCAATCAGTTATTAAACCGGTATGCGATTCAAATTGAATTTAAAATTGCAATTGCATGTTTTCCTACTGTCCTGATGACATCCTTGATTCGATTTTGCTGAAATTTCAGCATTCTTTTCCCGTTTATCTTGAGCTTTGAAAAGTCATCCGATGTACAGATGGAGGGATAATATACAAATAACAAAGCTTATAGGTGTCGCAAATATTGCTCAGTATACTATAATAACTGCTTAAGAATCATGGGTGATTCCGTTCGCGTTGCGAGCTATGAATTTCCGATCAGATATATTCTGTCGAATGAGGATAAGGTGTTGTTATTATGTGAATTTGAGAATGGTTGGATGGAATTGAAGATTAGTTTTGAGCTGATCTTATAGAGAGGTGGTGCCGTAATAATAATTCAGAATGCTGATTCAATCTGATAATGCGATAATATGTAATGTCGATTGAATTATAGCCCATTACCGTAGCGATATATAGCTACTGTAACATCAAGTATTTAATGTGACTTGAATAATGATTGGTACCTATATTGATCGCGTGCCGCATGTATATAGGTATATATCATATAGATATATATATATTTGCGAATGATTTATTTTAAAGAAATTTTTTGTTTTATTCACGTCGATGAAAAAACGACAGACTTCGCAGACGCGAATTGATGAACTTTTACGCTTTTTCTTTCGTTACAATATATATATATATATATATATATATATATATATATTTGAAGATAAAAAAAAAAAAAAAACTAGAAAGAAAAACCAGTTCGGATTACGTTTCGTGAATACATTTATTTATCAAGTTAAATTGAACGTGCGGATGCGAGATGAAGTTTGCATCAAATCTCCTTTGATGCATTCATGGAGACCCGCGTATCAGATCAACTCAATCCAAGCCGCACTTCCTCGTCTGACTCGTTAATTACATTTAACTTGTTATACATACCGCGCATTCATTTTACTATTACTCTTATATTTCACCACCACAATAACGATCATCTACTAAAATAAAGATTTATACCAATTAATTATTATCATTTAGTCATTATTTAGATATTGTAACGCTAATTGTTAACAAAAGACAACAATTACCTTTGCCAAAAGGAATATATGATATTTGTGCTACCGAGAGCCAGATAGTTGTATACTTTGGCAAATCTCTCCTCGATCTATCGTATAAGAATGAGCACAAACTTCGTTTGTCGCACGATAAGATAAAATCAGAGTTTCTCTATACCGTTAGGTACTATAGGTTGTACGCTACTCGTATAACAAACTGGAAGGGAATAAAAAATCGAAGTCTGGAACTCATTATACGAATACCATAAAAGGGTTATGCATTTGACAAGATTTGTTTCACGAAGCCCTTACAGACCTTCATATGATAATAACAATACTTGAAATAATAATAATAATAGTACTACAAATAATAATGATCACACAGGGGATGCGCGTAGTTTGCGTACCAATAATCGTTGTTTGTTTTCTCGCCGAGTTACGCGGCATTTATTTCATCTATTTTAATGGACCGACATATCCTATCCCATCGCATTCTAAGTCGCGGCATGCATGGTTATATTTCGAACAACCTACCAGATGTGTAGACGTATCTTTAGTCTCTGTACGATTATTAAACCAAAAATTTGTAATAGTTAAATTTTTTATAATTAAAAATTTATACCTGTACCTACTTCCAGATGATTTAATCAATTTTTTTCTATACATTCATCCTATGTGCGGCTAGTTATTGAAATAAATTCTTTTTTATATTCGGTTAACAATATTTGTCTCAACCGCAAACTGTATAGAATATAGCGTTGTATTTACATTCATATACCTATATAACATATATACGTTCATGTATCTAGCTGGTACGATGCAAGGCGCCTTCTAGCTCATTTAGTCGAGGGCAGACGAGCCAAGCTCAATTACTACAGCGGCAAAAACCAAAGCAACTTCCTCGTACATCGTGCGTGGTCCCCACTTTGTTACTATGAAATACAACTGTCACATCCCTGTACTAAATCATCCGCCACAAGTTGGAGCAGAATATTTATCTTAAAATTGCCATTTATGATATAGTTGAGATATGACGCAGTACTCCCTTATCCTTATACGCATATACGTTATCATTCATCCGTGATTATGAACTTCTATTAACTATTTGTGTACCTCTTCGTTGATTCTACGTTTTTATTCTGATAAAAAATCGCCTGCACTTGTGGCTATAGAAGAATTTACTTCCTCGATACGTTTGCGATGTGCGATTTCGAACTCTGAGTGCACAAGGTACACTCGAACCTTCTTCTTTCGTTCTTTTTTCCTCTCTCTCTTTCTCTTTCTCTTTCTCTCCTCCCTCTTTCTGCAGTCTACACACATTGCCAAAAGCGTTTGTAAAACAATGTGAGATGGGTGGTGGCTGTGTTGATGGTAATATTTTAATGAAGTTAGGAGTTCTTAGTAGTCCCTTCTGGTAGACAGACGCGATTCCAAGCATAAATGCTAAAGAGTTTGAGGCCGCGCGAACTGCAAGTGGTGGACTGGCGCCATCCATTCAACTACTGATTTCTGCTTACCGATATCGTCCCTACAATGCTGCCTTCATCTTGCGACTACTTAGGCTGCTTCGGCCCTTGCCAACTCGAGCTTTGTGCATTGGAAATATTATTTCTTTTCAGATCAATGAAGACGTGAATATAATATGCAGCATAACTAAACTTACTGTTAAATTATGTGTAAATGGCGTAGGAATTGAAAATAAATGAAAAATCTGACTATATCATATTTTCTTCCCTATATATCGTTGAAAAAAACCATTTGTAATATATTTCGGTATTTCAATTCTTGGAGTCGGCCCAGTCTCGTTTATCTTAAATTTGGCAGAAAATTGGCTGTCCACAGTGAATCGCGAGTGGTTTTATTAATTTAAAGTCAGATTAGTTGGCACGTGTATATTACGTCACGGATTGTCAAAGGTGATATGAATTTCATTGATATTTTCATCTCTAAAATTGAAGTAGATTTGTCTTTTTTTTAGATATAAGTACTAAGTACTAAGAATTATGTTCACACAGAACTACTGCTAAAAGATATACTATAGAGTTATCGCAAACGCAGAACATATCACATGTATATACGTAGGTACTTCCACATATCCTGCATTCACTCAAACGAACCAATCGAACCAAAACTTTAGCTTGACGTTCGTAGTAGCTGCTGTATGGGCGTTTGATCAGATAGGGTGCAAGGACTGGCGCTGGTATACCGAGGATGGAAGAGGCTGTAGAAGGGAGCGTTTCGAAGGATAGAGGAAGTAGCAAGGAGGGTAGAGGATATAGGAGAATTCGACTAGGTACGAGGTATATAGATACATATACGTAGGTATATATATGTTCGGGACGACAGTCGAAGGGTGAAGAGGGCCGACTGTCCCGCTTCAGAGAGGGATATTAAGGTCAAAGCTATCTGATCTTCGCGTTCTCTCCTATATCCTCTCCTAGCTGGCTCTCCCAAGCTCTCAATATAGTCTCTCCTTTACACTAGCGTAGATTTCTCTCCCGGAGTAGAAACACGTCAGACCTATACGAGTAGAAATTACTGCATTGATCCTGAACAAACAGTTGAGTGCAGATACAGAACGTTCACACTATTCAACAGGGCGTTAGATCACAGGAAAGCTATTCGCTTCAATATCTGCATATTCATATATAGAGACAAAACATGATGAGAATGTCGAAAAAGTATTCAGTTAATTGAAAACGGGTGTGTTTTATTAATGAACAAATTTTATGACTCGGGTCTTCGTTCTACTAGTATTTGCAATTAATAGAATATGAAAATTGTGGAAAGAGTGTTCGATGGTCGGTTGAATAGGTATATTAAATTCACGAGAGTAATTATTCTGTGGGGAATCGTTGGCTTAGTTTTGGAGAAATGATCGGGGTGTAACTATTGCGAGAGGACGTACGGGGTTGAGATAAAGTACATTTTACGAGGGATTGCGCGGTTTATGACTTTCTCTATCCATTCTTCTTCTGTCCTCGTTCACCACCGTTGCACGTTACATACGACCGTATTCCCTCGGAGAGGTTTACGATCGCGCCTTCGTTCCGCTGTGATGTGCGTTTGATGGCGTCTTCTTGGTTCCTATCGTCACCATCTGCGTACGTAGTATACGTATTATATCAACGTGCGAGTTGGTAATGTAGTATGTATATAGTACTATATAAGACGACAAGGAGTACCTTGATAAACTAAATTTATGTTGTCAACAAATTATGGAAGCTTGTTTTTCACCTTTCATGAACGATCGGAGAACGAACTACCTGCGAACAGCTATCTACCTGTACACTCAGAAAAAGGTCTCGTTGACACAACCAAAATTTGGGTTATTATATGCACAATCACATTTTTTGTTTAGTCAACCAAAAATTTTGTTGGAATAGCCAAAATTTTGGTTGTACCAAGAAAATTTGGTTTTCCCAACAAAATTTTGGCTATCCGAACGAAATTTTTGGTTGACTGAACAAAAAATGTGATTGTGCATGTAATAACCAAATTTTGATTGTGTCAACAAGACCTTTTTCTGAGTGTATATGTATGAGAATTAAGAAAAAAAAAAAAGAAAAAAACAATTTTTCCGCGAGACCAACGATCCTCCGAGAAGTAAAGGTGCTTCTATCGTTTTAACCTCTCAGCAAAAGATATAAAAATTTAATTCCTTGTTCAGAATGACGTGCCGGCGCCATGCCGTTGCCGCCGGGGCTTCAAACTTCTTTTATAAGTTTCAGCTCCCTATTTCAATCCTACACCACCCTTGGCAAAATTCAACCTATATATATTTCAAGCTTTACCTTACTTTACTTTACTTTACTTTACTTTCGCCGTCGTAACTTTTTCTCCAACCCTAAAAAAAAGTTCGCGGACTTTACCAAGCGCACTTAACGCTTCTACCGGTAATTTTTTACCTCGTATATTTTTCCTCGGATAAAAAAGTAGAAGTAATTTCAGTATTATTTTTCTACTCACTGCGGAAAGTAATATTCATGACAGACTCATAAAAATTCTCCACCTTTTATCTAGGATTATAATTCTGGATGTTCGTCGGTTATAATTGCGTCCTTAAATCCGATCAATCGCAGTCTTACGGCCATTCACTCGTTTCACTAAATGTTTCCGATCCCTTAGAAGAACCACTTGAATTTCGTGGTCTGCTACAACCAGAATTTGTTCCCACACATCGGTGTTTTTTTCGATTGCTTTTTTTCCACGGTAGTATAACGCGTACAAAATTTTTCAAACGTTTCAGCCCTTTGTCCGTTTGAGACGATTTCGTCCTTGGCTGACTTTTCGATTTCCTGTCCACACTTGGGTACATCTTTCTGGTTAACGGCTGATTGTGAAATGGCTAAGAAAAAAGAAAAGAAAAAATTAGTTCTGAATATGCACACGCCTGGCGAAGAACTGCTAGTCGAGTTTAGCCGACGAGAATAAATACGAACTCTGCTTAGCGGTTCGATTGGAGCCTCCGTTTGTCGCTTTCGTGTCGATCTTCTTTGTCGAAGATTCGTCGGATGATCGGATGTATAAAGTGGCGGTGGAAACGTTCGATCGGCACCAGCATGGGTGTCTAGATGCCGGATATTGGGATGCACATCGATCGAGTTTAAATTAGGAAGAATGATGTCAGGTTCAGAGTTCGATTCCATCTCGATTTCGGTGTCTTTGTCCAAGATAAACGTATCATCGACAACAACATCGCCTGCAGTGTCACCTTTGACGTATTTTTTCAGGTCTTCTTTAGACTCAATGTCATCTACCGCGTCATCTACATCATCAACCCACCTTTCCTCGTCGATCTTTTCCCCAGTTTCATATTGCTCCTGCTCTTCATCTTTTTCGTCCACCGTTAAGGGACTCAAAACTTTTCCAAAGTCACCCGCCCAGTCGATAGTACGGGCTCGTCCAATAATATCACCTCCATAGTGCCAGTCTTCGTCATCGTCCCACTCCGCGTAACTGGGACTCTTAAAGACGTTGAGGAAGAACTCCCTGCGCTGAGAATCCCGCTTTTCAACTTCAATCTTGACGCGAAAATTATTGAGTAGACAATTGTGTGCGCACGGCTTTTTCGACTTATGTCGTAGCTCCCTGCGTGGATTGAAATTGAGTCTAGCACGTCTTACTTCCGCATCAGGGGGTCCCCAGCTAGCGGTGGGCTGTAGCATTCCAGAAATGTTGTGCTTCATCAGGTGTACGATGAACATGTATAGAGCGACTAGTGGGATCGGCGCGATGACAACACTTGTTATAATACCAACGAACGGTGCGGCCCAGAAATCGATATCAAATACGGACTCTATGTGCCACTGCGACACCACCGACATGAACGCTATACTAACAACGAAAATTATTGAAACTGGGGATAAGTAGGATATAAATTTCTGGAACATCACCGGCTCTACATTCTGGACAAAGTGTATGTCGTCGAAAACGCGTGACGGGGTATAGAGGCAGACACAAATTATACGTGCGAAACTCATTATAGTCAAGTCGATGATAAGTTCAACATAACGGTAAGTTCGTACGAAGAACATTTCGCTATTAATCATGGTTAAAGGTAAATTGAGAAGAAGTGAACCCGTGCAGACCACCGCGACAATCGGTTGCCTATGGCGATTCAGGGGAAACATTTCCGACATAGCATTCATCGTGGCAGTCAGAGTGATCACGATTTGCACTATGGTTCTCAGAGCAAACGTAGCGTAGAAGAAGAAGAGCCAGAGGTTTCCCATGGCTAGAAGTGATATTGCCGTGGGTATGGCAGCGAAGAGAGCTCTCATTGCGTCCGGGACAAGACACCGTTGATCAATAGCGACAAAGCTCATTTCTACCCAGGCGAGGCAACAGTGTCCAAAGTAGGAAAAAACGAAATTGTAAAAAGACACGAAGAGAAGTATCATTACCGAGTCAGTAAATATAGGAGTTCCTGTGGGTATGTAGCTACCCAATTGGTAAAGGGTCCCCTGTGATATGTGGACCACTCGTATAGCGTGCCACACCAACCAGACTATGTCGTAGCGATTGGGGCTTTCGTTAACTTGAAAAATCGCTTCCCTGCGTTTGGTACTCACAGTTTCTTGACTTGCAAATGAAAAAAATGCCAGTACGGCAAAGAAAAGTAGACAGAGTATTGACAGTCTAATCAGGATGTGTTTCAGCCGTCGAAATCCTTGCGATACCATCACGAAGACGACTAGCCAAACTATAAGACAGCACACAAACCATGTGCCGTTGATGCCGATGTGGCCGTGTTTATCTGTTTGTACCTCGAAAGAAATTTTTTCATAGAATTCAAGTGCCGGATATCTAGTGAACTGACAGAATGTGGCCGGTAATTCTGACTTGGCATCGTAACACAGCACGTTTTCGGGTCGTTTGATTTCTTCGCAAGTCGTCCATTCCGATAAACTTCGAAGAGGCACGTGGCAGACGTGCAAAATGAGTAAACCAGCAACCGCACCCCATACCACACATTCATAGACACTGTATATGGCCATGGATAAACCAATGCCAAGACCGACTGGTGCTAGGTTCCAGAATTTAATGAATCCAAATCTGTTGTAGAATCCGTAGAAGATTTGGTGTGTCATCAAAGGTAATGTTATGAAAATTGTGATTATAAAAGTGGTGACAAATATTATTACACCACCGAATTTCTCAACCTGCACAAAGAAGTACATCAGTTGTGTTGCGCCTGTTTGAAGACTGATTATCATCAAGACGTAATCAAATCGTGATGAAAATATGACCGAACGATCGTGAAGTCTTCGAGTACTTTGAGCAGAAGTTTCGCTATTGCTAAAGCTGAATGACCGTGATCCATCAACCGTTGATCGTTTGCGACTGGTAGTTCTTCTTTGGGGAAAAGGTATTGAATCTTCACGCATCGTTGGACTTCGTTGATGTTATTATCGCAAGTAGTATTCGCGGTTAGCTTTCTTTCTAAATGAACACAATCGAGGAAGAACTTGAAGTAAACAACATCTATGTTCGACATCTCGCGATAGTTACAATTTAAATCTCGATCCTTGACAATCTTCAGTTCAATGAATTTTTGGCAGCCCGGGAGGGGGGGGGGGGGGGGGAGGTTTCTGCTTTCGAGAATCTCGAAAACTTGGAATCATCATTATCTGCACCGTTCACGAGTATCAGGTAATACATCTTCGACAAGTGGTTATTACTTAACCCAAATGTTATTCTCTTATTATTATCATTACCCGTGTAAGCTTTGGAGAGATGCGGCCAAAGATCTCTCACCCCCGCTTCTGGCCTCGCCGGGGTTTCCTAAGGAACAGGCAATCTCTGTCTACGCCAGATAACGCCTCAGGGGTGGCTTTTCATCTTACTAAATCACTCGCTGCCTCTTCCTCCGGCTTCCAAACCCCACCAGCCTCTCATTCGACGCCATTTTCTGTTCCTCAACCCCGCAAGAGACGATCTGAACTTTGACTCGATCCCTAAACAACAACAAGAAGACTATAATGGGGTAAGGTCACTCTATTATAATCTAGTAATTTGATTAACTATCTCAAATCGAAGAATGTCGAAACTTGAATAAAAAATTTTTTAGTCATTTCATTCTCGTATGATGTCCCGATGACCCTATAAGTTTTTGAGTCTATTATTTCTAAAATCCGAGTCAGATGCCCCGTTCAGTAAATGATAAACCGTTGTAATGACCCAGTGTCAAAAATGCTTTACCCTGTTTGGTCAGATATCGCATTCTGTGGCGATTGTTAGTCGTTGATCAGTGTAGGTGGGATATTATGCATACAGGTGAATAGTAGAGCGGGTGTAGCGTAAAATGATAAAATTCCCGACGCGTTACGAGAGATCGTTTTCGAATGGTGCTTCGAAACTCCTTTGTTCATAATCCTATCGATTTTCGTAATCTGTTCTCGGCCCCTCAGTTCGTGACGTCACTGGGCCATACATCAAACCGTTATCAGTTCACTGGCTCCCTTTTCCCTTCCCGGGAGAGAAAGAGAGAGTGAGAGTGAGAGGGAGACAGAGGTCAGGGGAAATAGAGGGGCAGAGAGAGACGGGTCAAGCTCAGGTCCTTTGGGATAGAGGAAGACCGACGAAGAGACAAGGAGGGATTCTTTAACCCAGCGTAAATTGGATTGCAAGGGATTTTGATTTATATTCGCTGAATCTCGCGCAGAGAAAAGTTGCGACCTCCTTGCAAACGGAAATCTGCTCTTACAAGTTAGACCACCTCAGTCTTAGATGTAACTCAAATTTTTCGTTCTGCACATTGGCTCATTCTTCGGCTCACTTTCACGAATACAATTATTGGCATAAGCGCATTATTGTTTTATTCTCTACTGGGCATCCTGACATTTACTAAAATGAATCCGTATATATTATATCCATACGCGGGATTTTCTTCATATCTCTTGCACGTTTATATTATCTATAGGGAATTGTGTTTCAGTTTTAGATCCAGTGACCTTAATTCTCATTTCAAATGATCAATTTTTGGTTTCAACTTAAGATGGCTATTTGGTTTGCAGATTTGCTCGACATTAAAGTTTACGACGAAGCACGTATATAGTAGCAATAAAGTCGCAAATAAACGGAACCTGGAAGTGAAAAAAAAAAAAAAAAATATATATATACAATAGGAGTGAAATTGCCAAGAAGCAGCGCGGGACTGTCTGGAGTTTTCCTTTTAATGTTTATGGGTGTATACCTATATACTCACGGATGCTGCTACGTCTCTCCGTGCAGTTAATTCCTACAGAAGATCAAGCTGCAAGCTGTACGAGACTGAAAGCAATTCAAAGCTCATCCTTTTTGGTCTCGAACCGACGGTTAATCCCGAAATCTGTCTATAAACTTGAGATTCTTACACCGTCCTATCTAGCGGGGTAATTTTATCGGCCAAGATCGAATCAGATGCTGGTGCACCCCTCCGTCAATCTTTGCCCTAAACTTCATGGCGGGGGAAGGACTGCGACTGCCGAGAGAAGAGCTGCTGTAGAGGAGAGAAAAGAGGAGAGATTTTAGAGGGGAAGGCTTGTATCTCCCTAGATAAGGGCGCAATCTCTGCTCGGTAGAAGGAGAAGGGGTTGAGTCGTTGCCTGGCAACGGCTGGAGGGGTGCAGCAGTATAGATCGCTATCCACCACCTCTGGGCCTCCTCCGGGAACTGAGGGACGTTGGGAAGAGGTAAGGGAGGGTTCTGCAAGATGGCTTTATTACCCACGGAGAGGAGCTTGCGATCCTGCTACAGTAACTTGCTGGTTTTACTTGCTCTAGAGAATGACTTTGGCTTTGTACAATCCCTGCATTCATGACCTCGCAACGTCAAACTACATTCCTTCACATCCTATCACGGATTTAAAGTCTCAAGAAAAGTACGTTGGTCCATTACAATTCGTTGACAAATCCGCATAATAATTCTCATCACGATCTACCATATCACACTCGTCTGAACACTAACAATGAATTGTAAGTAAAAGTTTGTTGGATTTTTCTTTTAGATTGTTCACATTTTTTGCCTCATTTTACGAGTAAGTATACAGGGCTACACCTACATCGTATCAGTCTGAGGTTATTACGTTAGTAACAGAAGCGAATTTCCTAACCACGCAACGCGTTACAAGTTTAATAACTCTGGCAGCCCTCCGTGGTATCCTTCCCTCCAACGGCAGTCCATCCTCCCAGTAGACTTTCACGAACGTAGTAGTAGAGACTCCCCTTGTGAGTTCGAGCAAGCGGCACAACTTGGTAGCAACTTGGCACAACACCGGAGATGGAACCCCAGACGTAATTTCCGTTCCGTGGCGCGAAGAGGTTCGCGCGTTAGCCGAACCAAAAGACGATCGCTCACCGCGGTGAGATAGCTGAGATTTCTATCCAACTTGCTGAGCATACCGAGGGACTCGAGCTTCCCGATTCTCGAGTCGATTTGATTAGACAATTATCACCCGCAGATTTATTCGCACGAGATGATTTTTAGTCGTTAAAAAATTCATTTTTTGTTCGCCTCGAAGTAAGATATGGGGGGTGAGAATTAGACAAAGAAGAAAGAGCGAGAGAATCAAGTTATTTCTCTGTTGCTTTAAAGGATCGGTGTATCAGTTTCACAATATTAAACGTGCCGAGATATTTTTACCGGTAAACCACCGATGATATCGTCACTGGGGGGTCGCTGGGCGTGCACGATGCTTCGATACATCGTACCACGTTGCCCGGGGGCACTGCGAGAAACCGCGGCCAACTTAGCATCATGAATAATAAGCGAAATATTACGAATATTGGTACAACCAAGCCACGGATCACGGATCAGTGTGTATAGTAAATGTCTCTTATCTTTTCTCAGTTTCTCCGGAAATTCTTGTCGGATTTCTTATCGAAAATTTTCAAACGCCCCTGCTCGAGTAACAATAAACTTTTTCATTGCTCATATTGTGATGGCACAAGGGTAAAAATAACGTTGCGATTCTAGTCGAAGACTTTCAGTATAATATTTGAATTTCATTATTTGAAATAAAATTATTTTTTTTCCTAAATACTGACATTTTTTTTTCCTTTATCACTAAAGATGGAGACGTTTTCGAGATATTCTGCATTACGCAGTTACGTATATATATATATATATATATATATATATATATATATATATATATATATATATTATGTCATTACGATTATAATGCACAATCGCCTGAACTTACGCAAAAAGCTTCGTCTTTTTTTTTCTCTCTTCTTTCTCGCTTTTTCGACGAGGAGGTCGAGGAGATATGATCGCAAAGCAACCACGAGTTCTTACGAAAGCGATTCTCTGTGCTTGTTAGGTGCGCAACGACGTTTTTTTTTTTTTTTTTTTTCTTTTCTTCTCAGCGCGATAAGCGCTGCTGCTGAACTTGCGTCCGCAGCAACCAACGCTTCCTTCAACGATATCCGTCGTTATAAAAGCTATACCCTATACCTAGTTGGCTTGTCGCCGCAAGGACAAACCAGCTGCGAATCCGGACCCACCAGCAGGCTAATTGGATCACCTTAAACAGAACGTTGCAGTACACAATTATGTAAATAAATAAACGAGTGAAACTCGTCGGAAGGTATATTTCCTCCTCCTTCTCTTCTCTTTCATGGATAAATCGGTCTGAGGAATTCTTTGATAACTCAAAACATAAAAAAAAAAAAAAAAAAACCATATGTAGAAAAGCTGCAGACGAGAGGCTAGTCTGAGGTGCAGGGATTGTAAAGCTTGTAGTTCAATTTTTGAAAGGGTAGTTAAATTTAAAGTGAGTTAATCCCGAAACGTTACGAAGGCGCGTGCCATTGTGAAGGGGAAGAGAAATGATGGATGGATCTATATAACAACCAGCTACTATACATATATACGTATACAAATATATTTTGTCGTTGCGTTGCGTAGCGTGGCGTGCCGTATCACCCTTCTCGGCTGGTTGGGGTCCAGAGACGAAAAACCAAGGACCAACGTTTCAAAGGGCGGAAGGGTTGTTTTAAAGTGTCAAACCTCGCCGAATGGTGGGCGGAGTACCGATCCATTGTACAAAATTTTTTTAAAATCCTGGTTGCTGCAAATTGACTGATTGTATGACCCAACTTCTCGTGAGAAACTTTTACCGATATACTGTTACATTCTAACTCGATTAAATCGCAAATCGATCGTTACTCCAGCACCGAAATTCTCTAAAGGGAAAATCCCCAGCGCTTTGGACCAGCGTGGAAAATTTAATAAGCTGCGGGATTTTTCGGGAGGGTGAAATAGATGCTGTAACTTTATTGAATTTTACGTTATAATGCTCACCCCTAAATATCAATCCGTAAGATATAGATTTTAATGCATTAGATGATGTTCATCAATTGTTTACTAAAAATTACATAGTTTAGCCTGATGAACTATCTCAGAGAAAATCGAGGCATAGACTAATCCCAACTCGAAGGATGGACCAACAAACGTTAATCTAGCTATTAATGGCTTTGCGTAAATGTCCTTCGTCACTTCAGCAGTGGGCGGTTATAAGGGTGCAGTGCCATATAATATGTTGACGCAATGAGATTCTCATGGGTATCGTTGTACAAATGTGTCGTATATGCCTGGGCTGGCGCAGTTGTCATCAATGTTTCTGCCGATTGTCACGTGGATGATGCCCATTGAAATGGTAAGCAGAAAGGGCGTTGTAGCTGGGAGCGTCGCAGCAGACGCCCGTACTTTGTCGACGACTGCAATGTAAGATCAACTCTTACCTAAAAATTTAGCGTCAGTTTAATTCGATCAACCAATTCTCCTTTCTTTAAACCGTCAGAACCGATATTGAAAAACTTCTTTCACAATGGATGGATAAATAATTCGATCAGATATCGTCCTGACAGCGTCTGTCACAAAGAGAAAGACGATAGACGGAAAGACAGACGGTAAGACAAACGAGGAAATAGCGTCGACTAAACAGGATTAACAAAGTTTTCCCATCGACTGGTCGCCGCTCCCTTTCGATATCGTTTGCAATTGACTTTTCCATTCTCGACGAGACGGGACCCAGCCACCTAGATATCATTGGCGTAATCGTACTAAGGGATTTGACTGCTCTATTGGTCACCCCCTCGCCTCTTCATCCCTATAGTTTTTTTTTTTTTTTCTCTTTTTCCCCCAGTTGATTTGCCGTCTCTGGACCATATTGCTTCAGCCCTAGTACAGGATCAGGCTCATGCTGGACGCTGCGTGGTTAGGGGAGTAAAGAAATTTCACACGCAACCCCTTCGAAAGTTTAAACTCGGCAAAGGGTTGAATAGGCTTCTATTACTTATTTATTAACCCATCAATTTGTTACCGCCTTTGTGCCAATCGTGTACGTTGGGCGTTTTGTATCACAGGCGCGTAGTGTTATCTCAATCGTTTGATAACCATCATCAGTATCATAGCACATTACACATAGGTAGCTGTTGGTTGATCGGTTATATATTATTTACGTCGAGATACATCAGAACAATACAATTCACCGCATCTAGGTCAGTTTATGATCGCAACGGTAAATCTGTTCAAAGCTCAATATTCTGCCCTGAAATACCTGCGCAGGATCTGTAAACATATCTAGTTCTACGGTTTCACTACACTTTCTAGCTATATATAAGTACAAGTTCATTATCTGTTTAATGGAGTGTAAGCTGTCACATTAGATGTTCATTTCCCACGTCGACACCACAAAGCAACAATACAATACTCGAACTCATCCTAACAGCATCAACGATGTGGTGAGCGACTAACCCCGTCGTAGTGATCACGGCTAGGCCACAGGCTTGTGTACAATACAAATTGTGTCTATTAAATGACATTGGTGTTAGCCGAAGTGTAAGACAGACAAAGTTTTCTACTATAGTAAGTATAGTACAAGAGGCACGCGTCTATGATCATTTGGATTTGGTTTGGTTAGCCCTGAACATACATACATACGCACCACATACTTATAGCAAATACTAACACAATGTTATTTTTGTTTCGTTAGCTGGGGATGAAAGCAGCTCTTATAATACTACAGAGTATGTCTGTGAATAAATTTCGAGATACGTCCGTGCGTAAGTGCGTATGAACTCTCTTTATAGTTGGTGAAAAAAGCTCTTGAGCATTTCGAAAGTATATCAAATAAAAGGTACTTCAGAATACTCTGGTACTCGATTGGTCTTTTGAGCTTGCGATGTGGTAGGTTACGAACCTATACCTTTTCACTGCATTGACAATTTTCGAGGATCTTTTTATCGGAGGCTCTGCAAGGGCGAGCTTTACAAAATATACATTTTTTAATTGAATTTCATTTTTCTTTGGGTATAGGTAAACAGTTTGATTTCAATATTTCAGTCCTGGGGATTTTAGATATCATTCAGACCTCTAGTAAAAAAAAAGATGAAGGGTTTGCTAATACCATGGTGCCGTGGTTCCAGCTTCTACAAGTCATAATGTAGAATTAATTCGAAAAGCGAAGAGGATACAGCGCGATCGCAGTTTGATGAAACTCTAGCTTGTGTAGTTAATCAAGATATTTGTAGGCGCGTATCAATCAATCCGGTTTTAAATTCATTAAAAGTATGACCTCGCCTTTAAGTTGACCAAAGTAAATTTAAACATTGGACAAATTAGATTCCAGTGGTCAGCAATCAACGGAGAGGCAGGTGAGCCACGCGCCGGTTGCATACTAAGTAACTAAATAGACCCGGTACAAGCGACTTACCAGTCTTTTTACCGATCTTGCCGATCAACCGATCTAACAACGCGGCATTAACGGATTACGCACTCATTCTTCAAGCTTGTACTATATAGGATGTCCGTTGCAATGTTGCGCAGACAGGAAACAGATGCACGTAGGTACTCGCACGCGCTTATATGGCTAGAATTAGATCGTTATTAAAAGATTAACATGAAGAAACACAGCCCCAATTAAACCGGGCGACAAGCAGATATACAGATAGGTAGTATATGCAAGTATAAAATAATGTGAAATAAATAAATTCTTACGGATTTTCAGATCAATTAACACACTGAATATATATCATGTTGACTTCGGGGTCGCCTCAAAATAAGGGCTGTTATTTAATCCTTAATCCGGGTACTCGAGGGTGTCTCAGTTACCGATTATACCCAGTCCCTGCATCCAGGCGACAAAATCCCCCAAAGTTGTTTGTTGATCTTTGGGAAGTTGAGATCGATGAACCAAGCAATCGACGGAACCTCATATCGGGATTCGGAAACCGGTACGAATTTTATTTGCAGCGTATGCGTTAAACTGCGGATAAGTCGTATACCTTTGATCTGCACTCGGAGTCATATATAGCATTTAGAAAATACCGAGGTGTAATAGTGCAACATAATAATGACATGTAAGCCAGCTCCGGGAGAATTAGCCTCTAGTTCGTTCACAGCGCGGAGCGAACGCGTGTAGATCGTAATACGTGGAATTAACGACAGTTACACCTGTATAGAAGAAGAAGTGTGACGGCCCGCGGCAAAAATGAACCTAAATAACAGCTTGGGTCGTGCTCCTGGGATATTATTACCACCTGAGTTGTGATTCACGAATGACACGTGGCGAGATTTATGCGAGTGCCCCCTCTGTGATTAGCTTTCTTAGCGGAGAGAAATCATTTGCATATATCGTTGAGACACACCGCGTAACTCTACGATTTTTTTATTTTCACTTACCATATACTCTTCTCTTATTCGAATGCTCATCATTCACCCCGTAGTTTCATTGCCTTTTTTATTTCTTCAGTATCCTTGTGATGCCATTGTTTTTTTTTTTTTTTTCTTTTTTCTTTTCCTTTTTTATCATCGCATCATGCATCGCGGATCCCAGCGATTTCCGCTTCTCGATAATCATAAACCAAACTGGCTTGTGGTTGACGTTTGATAGATAATCCTCTGCTCCAAATATTTCGGATCTACGCTAAGCCCCGTGTTCACCGACTGGTGACAAGTTCGGTGATCGATACGCCATCGAAATGAAAGAAGATAAAAAAAGAAGAAAAAAAAAAAAAAAGAAAAACTCTCTCACAGAGGCGGAACTTCATTGT
This sequence comes from Tenthredo mesomela, assembly GCA_943736025.1. Lineage (NCBI taxonomy): Eukaryota > Metazoa > Arthropoda > Insecta > Hymenoptera > Tenthredinidae > Tenthredo > Tenthredo mesomela. The sequence continues at coordinate 8,784,124 of OX031016.1, read as the reverse complement.
CCCATTGATATCAATCCCTGAAAGTCAGTCGTACGTAACACGTATAGGTATCGGTTACATCGTCAAACCTATTCCTCGACAACCGGAGTGACTGGCAGATGAACAGACGAGCAGCTTGCAGTGTATAACTCATATCAGTTTCCATTTGTTTTTTTGTTTTGTTCCAAAGTCAAAAATTGCGCATTACAGAATCGGATATTTGTGAATTGTTTAATTTGTGCTCTGATGGAAATGAAGTGAATCCCATACTAGGTATATAGTACCTATACGGATAATCGTCGTTGTTGAAATTTGAAGATGTCCTGATTTGTAGCTAGCGCTAATCTCCCGTTGAACGTTTGCCGGTTATAAATCACTGGGCAAACCATCCCTGACTAAGTCGACTTTATGTAACCAAACTGCAGCACCCATAGGGTGAGAGATGGTGGCAGAGCAGTGCGCCCTGGTATAGGGGTCGCGGTGGTTACCGGTGTGAAATGTTCCCATGGGGGGGTCTCTGATGCACTAGTTTAGGAGGTTCCACACCGCGTCAGTGGTCGAGGGTTGCTTTACTTTCGAAATGAACAATATGTTCCACGTCTTACCACTGCACGCAAGGTCCCTACGATAGCAAACCAAATATAATTGAGATGATTAAACACAGCTATGAAGGGCCAGAATATGAAGTATAAATGTTATTTTTAACTTATTTTTTTATTTATTCGAAAATATAGCGGCCGCAAGATATTTTTCTTCTACAGTTGAATCCCACACGTAATTCTTATAAGAAATATATTAACATGTATATTGGTTATTGGTTAGTGCTCTCTGCCAAAGGAAACACCTATGTCGGTGTCTCTATTAATTAGAGGTTCGGCTTCGTTCGTTCGTTCTTCGAGTTGAGCGGTTTGACTCGAGGCAAACCACGTCCTCGGGAGATGAAGATACGCGGAGGGGCGGACTCTGTCGACTATAAATCCTAACGCTAGGGAGACCAGGGCGCCCTAGAGGGAAGCTGCGGTGTAAGATGTTGCACCTTGGTGAACCGTTACATCTTCCATCCTTTCGTATATTGCCTCAAGGGAATCGTGTACCAACTTTATACGCGTACATATATATATGTATGTATATATAGTTTTAAATAAATACATATATATAGCCTATATAATAACGTATATCCTTGCGCCATGCATCCTTCTGCATACCTACCTGACTCTCTTGTCCTGACTGACCTTAAACCTCCGCCGAATCCTTCAACGCAATTCAGTGCCTGATTCTATAAACAAATTAAACGAAGGGTTAAAATTGATCGTTATGTTAGTTAAAAGTGAAATCTGCACACAAAAAAAAAACAGTGCTGTCGAATTTACTCTGTGAGCAGTAAATATATGGACACCACTTTTTTGCAGTAGAAATTATCACAATTTTATTGTGGTAACATTCACTCGCGTATATAGACATTTAATGCCCCAATACTATTAGAATTGTGATAATTTCTACTGCAAAAAAGTGCTGTCCATATATTCACTGCACATAGAGTAAATTCGACAGCACTGTTTTTTGCGTGTGAGAGCTTTCTGTCGCATAGTTTCGAGAACATTCGAAATTATGGATCAATTGATACAAAATTAATTCGATTTTAGCCGATTCCTAATTTTATCTGACGTGTAGATTCTTGAAATCTTCTCGCATCCGCATGGCTACCGAATTGTTCTCTTGCTGATCTTCGCGGAATTGCGTGATTCGATTGCATTGATTGGAGCTAGTTATCCCCGACGTACGACCCCGAGGCCAGGATATCCCCCGGGGTGATACAATAACAGATTCATAGTAGGTATCGGTCGATTTAGGGTTTAGCGCCCCTTTCACTGCTCCCACAGAGATCAGCACGTGCCGCGTGTGCCGGGGCACCACGTCGACGGTAACCCCTGCGACGGTATAGGAGTACCGACGTAAAGTTTAACGGGGAGAATTGTTGTCAGGGGTGGCGCTAAGTCACCAAACGTCAACAGGACTAGCGCTTCCACGTTTTAGCCTTAAGGATTTAAACTCAAGTATTTGTTCAGGACTTTTACCTCGCTGTTTTTCTAGGATCAAGTTTAATTTGTTAACAGCTATAACGTCTGCTTGTCTATCGTCTATATACGTATAACATCGCATATAGATATACACGTGTATATGCTATATGGTGTGAATTTACTACCGCAAATATTACGTTAGGATATGATTACAACTCAAGTCAGTTATAGTGTCGATACTTCACAAAGCTTTTCACAAGTCGTAACGTATCAAGTATAAAATCTGGAAATATTTTTAAATAATAATATGATATGACAGAATTCATTCTTTATGTTTCGTTATTATTTCTTTCGCATCTATAATCTATAAAATGGGATAGCTATATAATATATAAAATTTGCGAGATTTTTGATAATCCCAACTTTCCCACAAACGTGTGACTTTTCGAAGTATAACTTTGACATCGTACCGCTAATCCTGTGACTTAACAGTTAACTCACGGGTTCCCATATCAGGGATGCAAAGCTTGATGTATCGAGGCATTATGACTGGGCTCGCTTCTAGCAGCCCCAACAGACCGCCTCCAACCCCTCGTATGGAAGTAAACTCACCCTAATGGCGGGATTATTTTTTGATCGCTTTGGCAACGCGTCTGAACTCTCTGTCTCGCGACAAACTATTATTCATGAATGATTCGTATTAATTACCATTTAGCATCTCGGGAAACACGTCATTCAAACCTATATATATTTGCATCGACGTGCCTGTGAAAGGATCGATCATAAATATGATGGAACGAGAATTAGAAGAAAAAAAAGTATATTCGTTGCAATTGAAAAATGATTTAGAACAAAAATTTCATACTAATATTGAAAATTCTGAATAAAGCAGACTTTCCTGCTGCAGCTTTCTGCTTTTCATCATTCTGCAACCCAAGTATGACATTGAAAAATGTAAATCGCGATATCTTATAGAGATCCGTATAATTCCTCGTTCAGCTAATAGGTATATATTTGTTGAATCATTGACCTTAGCTGAGCGCGAGGTAGGTACCAATATCCTGAGTATCGTACGTTATCTTCGGTCTGTTCCTTTGGGCGGCTTCGTCGAGAGTCGCTGGTTGGACGTAATAGACAAGCCACCGATCTACGGTCTCTGAGGGACTGGCTTTTTCTAATCTCTATACGAATCTAAAAACTTCTCTAGCATATATATATATATATATATATAGGTACATACTCGCTGCTTATATATATATACCACAGCTCAACTCTTCAGGTTTTTAAAACAGTTACTGAAGTCTAAGAAACGGGCGTTGAACCAAAACTGAATCATCGATAGATAAAGGATCGGGTTGCAGCAAACCTTTCAATCATGCGACACCCATCGAGTGTCTCTTGAGCTCCCATTATTTCAAACAAATGGGGCTGGTCTCGTTCTTTTAAATGGGACCAGGGGCTACGAATGAATGCTTAAAGATCGATGTTATCAGTGATGCATGAGAAGTGACCGGCAGACACATACATACATATATATATATATATATATACCATATACACATACCTGCCTACCATTTACACACAAAGGTATACTATATATCTCATAATATACCTTTACACTTATTAGTTATTACGAAGAGAGTTAGAAAAAAAAAAAAAAATGAAAAATTGGATGCTTAGAAATTTCAAATGACGTACAAAAGGTACATTTGTTGAGTGCAGAGCAGACCGGAGGCAAGTACACAGAAAGAAAGGTTGACTTGATTCAAGACAATTTTGCAGTCCAAAAATGAAGACCGAAATTTTCTCGGATCAAATCAAAATTTTTCTCGAACCAAGAAAATTTTCCAAATTTTCTTGGTTCGAGAAAATTTTTGATTTGATCCGAGAAAATTTCGGTCTTCATTTTTGGACCGCAAAATTATCTTGAATCAAGAATAATTTTCTTGGCTCAAGTGAACCTTTTCTTCTGTGTATATATGATCACCGCTGTCTCCTGCGGATCGACAAGCCAGTGGTTGTTTTAATTTATTTATTGGTCGATTTGAATAGTTATCTTCGACACGGTGTGGTGTGGAACAGCAGCTGACCGCTTCTGTAGGGTGTGGCGTTCGGGTGCCCAATTAGTGAGCGAAGAAGTACTGCCATGCCGTGGTGTTAAGTTATACAGGTAGGTATAGATCGTAGTTACATACATAGATGCATGTAGTAGGTACAGTATAATATGTAGTACCTATACCTTAAGGTATATATATGCCTATATTAAATATATATATATGTATGAGGCAAAGGTATATATATACAGGTTGACCGCATACGTGCCTATACAACTATTATATTACATGGATAAGTTTTGGTTTGTGCATGTGTATAAGAACGTATATTCGTATGACTCTGGGTGGTTTGGTTCGTTGGTAGGTAGGTAGGTAGGTATATCGTTGTGTTATTATTGGCCACCGCAGTTCTTAACTAGCTCTTCGGAAGCGAAACATGCAACCATTTATCAAGCCAAGACAGAACCACTCCAACTTTGCTGCCACGTAAGCTGTAACAGTTAACAATGTGGGAACACTGTGCAGCTCTCTCAAGTATCTGTAGGGTACATACATACCTTATACCTTATAGCTTATACCTTATACCTTATACCTATCCGACTACCCGCGTTTAGAATAATATTCAAACCTGGCACGTTGTGGTCTGAAAATTAATTAAACCTGAACGTTGGGCTGCATATAACCCGATGGTTTGTATACATACATATATGTGTTTCATATCTATATGTAAATATAACTTGCGTACATATATAGATATGACATATATATATATATATATATGTTATATTATATAGAATATCAGCGAGCGTTTGAAAGGTGAAGAGTTGATTTTAATAAAAGGCAAAAAATTGGTTTTTTTGATGAATAGTACCCCGTATATGATTGTCGTTAATAATTGTCTTTGGTATATATATGAGTATAATAAAAATAAAAAAAAATTAATTTAGCTTCTTAAGACGGCAATAAATCTGTGCGGTTAGTAGATATCCATTAGTCTGTCGGTTATGGTTGACAGTCCAGTTGTCATTTGTGTTTTATAAATGATTTGGTAATTCACTGATATATAAAACCAGTTACAAACCGCGGTCACAAGAGCGTTATTGATTGTGCTTGTCGACAGGTTGAATACCATTCTAAATACAAGGGTAATATTCGTATATATGGATAGATATCCTCGAGCATTCTGCCACTCGATAAGTAGGTACACTAAACGTAATGGATTCTGAGCCGGATGTTGTTTGACAATTCTAGAAACAGTCAATCGGCGCTCTGGATTACAAAAATCCAGATTAGTGTACACCGAACAGATCATTACGGTAATTGAGTAATTATGATCGTGGAGTAACTCCGGGTGGATATCAAACCGTCAACTGTAGTATTATAGCGGCGTCGATTTTAATTTCTTTTTATTTATTTTTTTCGTTTTTCTTTTTACTTTTTACTTTTTTTTAACAGGTAAAATAATTGCGAATTAAAAAAAATGGCCGACCAACCGGAGGTGACACCGTTCAACGTCTAATATATAACAGTCGCACCGACCACAGAGAGGGGCTCTTTCGAACCGCATGGAAAACAGTTCAAAGTCACGCAACGGCATCCAGTATTCCGATTGGCGGTTCACCATCGGACGCCAGAACGCGACGCCCCCGCGCACGCATCGCGGAAGCCTGTAAATTCCATTTTTTTTTTTTTTTACTCATCGTTTTTCCCTGTTTCTTATACTTTCCTTTTTTCCCGTCAATATTTTTGTCTTCACATTTATATTATTCTTTTCTTCACTTTTAATTCGCCATTATTATTGCTATTGGTATGTACACTAAACGTAATGGATTCTGAGCCGGATGTGTTTGACAAGTCCAGAAACAGCCAATGGGAGCTCTGGATTTTTGTAGTCCAGAGCGCCCATTGGCTGTTTCTGGACTTATAAAACACATCCGGCTCAGAATCCATTACGTTTAGTGTACCTACACTCAGAAAAAGGTCTTATTGACACAACCAAAATTTGGTTATTATATGCACAATCACATTTTTTGTTCAGTCAATCAAATTTTTTTGTTCAGTCAACCAAAAATTTCGTTCGGATAACCAAAATTTTGTTGGGAAAACCAAATTTTGTTGGTACAACCAAAATTTTGGCTATTCCAACAAAATTTTTGGTTGACTGAACAAAAAATGTGATTGTGCATATAATGACCCAAATTTTGGTTGTGTCAACAAGACCTTTTTCTGAGTGTACTACCTATTACATATGGCGCACGGTCTTAGGAAAAAATATAAAGACTCATAGTGAGAATGAGAAATAAGAAATAAGAAATAAAAAAAAGGAAAGAAACTCGTCGCGGAAGGACTGCGGCCTTCAGTTTTCCTATTAATGGACACCATTAGCCACCGGTTGTATCCGAAGCCGAGGGCACCCCATAAATCTGGTGTTAATCACCGAAAGTAATCTTACAATGGCGAGAAGCAGGTTGTCCGTTCTATAGATATATAGGTGTACACCATATACCTATGCAAAACGCGGGCAATGCGCGTTTGCTACTATCTGTCGGTGACGTTTCTCTCTCTCTCTCTCTCTCTCTCTCTCTTTCTCTCTTCAGGCGTAAATTCCTCACGCGGTTGACACTCGCGAAACGCAATCGTTCGGCCAGTGTCTCTTAATTAATTACCTGATTAACGTGCCAATTATCCTGCTCGATGGTAGACAGATATACACAGTTCACGATATATACTATATGATGCTGCAGATGCATCGACTTACCGCAGTATCATTATATACTTATAGAAATATCGCAGTTAGTCAATTCTACCATCAATCTCAATAATTTAAAAAGAAAAAAAAAAGAAAAGATTAGTTTTAAACTGCACATTTTTCACTATGTGATCCGGATTAGTCCGAAGTTTTGTCTTACTACCAGTTTTTGTACCAAGATTGCGAAAATAACTCGCAATAAAAGGCACGAACTGTATAATACAGATGTTCGAAAAGAGTTGAAGATATATTCTACCTGAGTATTTGACTCATTTTTTCACAGCTGATTAATTATAATTCTAATTGACGTATTGATTAGAAATTATTTAAAAAATTTTCGGACTTCGACTTATATCCTACATAGACTGAGTCTATCGATGAAAAAAAATAAACTTTATAAAATCTGAAATAATTCCTATAATTATATCTGAAAATATACGAGTAATCAGTTGTGAAAAACCTGAGTCGATATAGAATGTTTTCTTTACAGCGTTATCAATGATTTGACAAAAAATGATTTCCTACAAGACCTATATAATTCCGTGAAATTGAAATTGATTAAAATATTATAACGCCTGAAATTATATGAGTATAAATTTTGTATATTCGTATATTGATAAATTTGCGTCGTTATATGTCAGTTAGTGATCGTTAACGCGCGAGCTTTCGCGGTCCGCATCTCGTGTGGTCTGCTCCGGCGGTCTCCAGGGGGGCCTAGGAGGCCGGAGGTTACCAATAATGATAACAATATAAGCAGAGAACTTAGAAGAGCTCTAGAGAGAAGTATGCATTGTTCGACACGCGCGGACCCTACAGATGCCTCCCCGTGCTGAACCACTAGTCGCTTAAGAGTACCACATATGTTTCGAATCAGTTGGAAAAAAAAAAAAAAAAATCTCTTCAATACAGAAAATACATTTTAACGCGCACTTACTTGTGTATTATATTAGCTACTTATATAGGTATATTAGGATGTGCCAAAAAAAAAAAAATTTAAACGCACATCAACATTCCGGTAGAGCATCTCAAATAGAATATCTCAGCCAAATATGAGCTCTTAATATTGATATTTAGAACTGTCTAACTCAGTTTTCCCATTTTTGATTTGAATAACACGTGAAAAAAAAAAATCGGAAAATTTTCAAATTGTTTTTTCTCGTAAGCGGCTTGATTTAGAAACTATCTGAATACAGATTCTTATAGGAAATTTCACGCTCTACAAAAAAGTACTGATATAGAATTTTCCTAACTCTCACCGATTAAGAGATATTCGCCTATAAACATTGAGTCATAGCGTCATAGAGTCATATGACTCTGGGAAAAACAATTTATTTTTCAACCGCGCATCAAAATTTCGGTAGAGCATCTCAAGTAGAACATCTTAGCCAAATATGAGCTCTTAATATTGATATATAGAACTGTCTATTTTAGTAACTAGAATTAGTAACTGAAATTAGTAACTAAATTAGGCAGTTCTAAATATCAATATTAAGAGCTCATATTTGGCTGAGATATTCTATTTGAGATGCTCTACCGGAATGTTGATGTGTGTTTGAATTTTTCATTTTTTTTTTTTTTTTTTTTTGCGCACCCTAAGGTATATATATATATATGAATCGATACTTTCTTTAAATATAAGTATTCAAATTCGCGAAGCCTTCCTTCGAAATAAATTTCGCAGGTGCAAAGGAAAGCAGAACGGCAATCACCTGTTCTTATGCAGTTGATTGTAAGTCATTTAGTTGTAACGACGTACAACCTCGCTTACTGCAAACATCCAACAAGGTAAAGGTTTTCCACAAACTTTCTGATCAGAATATTTCATAAATTGTTTATAATTATAGTGATCAAAGGCTGGGATATACTTATAGTGATACTCGTAGGATCTACACTCGGGTTATCAATCAAGACTCGGAGGAGTAGACTTATGGCGTTTTCGATTTGCTGCTCTGGTGCGTTCTGCGATTGCTCCGAGCGCGAAACGTATGTTCGGTTTACGATAGATTCTTCGGTTTACCCAACTCTGCCTTCCACCGGCGCTCGATGTAGAGCAATATGACATCACATAAAAATTTGAGAGCATCCTCGGTGCAACTCCAAAGCAGCAAATCGAAAACGCTATTAGATTTAAGGGTACGATTATGCATGCAATGAACATTTTATTTGCAATCAGATATAAGAGATATATCCGTTTTGAGCAGGCTTAGGAGAAAACTAGACTTCTGAGATTCTCTTTTGGACCTCTAGATCCTGTGATTTATAGAAGATTCGTGATTATAGTTTCGACGTATGGCTCCGCAATCTTTAATAAAAGGTTTAGTAAACTGATCGAAGAATGGATTCCAAGTCGAAGATAGAATTGATCATTTAGTGGATTTTTTGCAGAGTTTCAAGGTTGTATAAGTATAGAATTTGAAAATTGACTAGGATGTCAATAAAGACGCTAATCAGAATTTCGAGTGCAAACCCTAATTCTGATTACCATCTCTGAATTCTTACGTAAAACATATAATTTCACTAAAACGAAATAATATCTCTGGTGGAAAAGGTAAAGAACTTCTTTTCTGCACTGAGAGAAGTTTTTATTAGATAGTAATAAAATTTATTAGTATTTAATAAAACACATATTAATAAAATATTAATAACATTTTATTAAATACTAATAAAATTTTATTTATGACTAAGCTTCGTTTATTTTCCGGCAATCTAAATTATTAATATGTAATAGAATCATACTTATTTATAATCAATATTTATTAATATGAAGTACTGGATCGAAAGAAATCCAAATACTTTTTTTTATTACTGGTAAATAAAAACTTCTCTCAGTGTGGTTGGGCTATAATTTACACTTGGACGGCAAAAGATGAGAAATTCAATCGTATTGTCTACGTAACTAATAAATTTTCGGAATTCTGTAACCTCAGACCTGTGAAACCCGTATGCTTTGAAAATCATTAATCGTATGAGAGTTTAGGATGTATGTTTGCAAGAATATGGCGGTATTACTGATTCAGCGATCACCGTTTGGTGACATAAACACTATTGCAGTAAATTTATAATTAATTCATAGCCACGCGTTTGATCGGACGATCGAGTCACGTATTTCCCGTTTAGATAATTAGGGAAATCGTGTTAATCTTGAATTAAAACCCCCTGGGCTCGGGTCTCGTCATTGAACAGCGGAAGTGATAAAAAAAAAAAAAAAAAGCGCAAGGTAGAGAGAGAGACAAGGAGAAAAAAAGAAAAATTAGTAAAGATATATCCGCTAATTTTTGGAGCCGGTATTGAATACGTTTTCGCTTACGCTCTGTAGCTCTGTGCACGGCCTCTCGACGACGCCCTAAAGTATCGCGTAGGAAATTGTATAATAATACAGCAAAGTATCTATTATAGTAGGTATATGTATACATATAGTAGGTAGGTACGTGGACCACCAGGGAGCAGAGAACGAGCACGACACTCCACGCTGTTACTCGAGCCCCGGTTCATGGATTGACGCCCCCCAGGCGCCTTGGATGTTCGCCCTCGAAGTGTAACAACCGTTCACCGGGTTCACCGCGGAGGGCATGGGGCAGGCACCTATGCCCTGGGCGCGTGCCCTCACAAAACGCACTCCACGGATGACTCGAGTGGCCCATTCGAGTACCATGCTAGTTAAACTCTATTGTTTCAACTCGTGCATAGGTGCGCCGGTGGGACCACCCCCAAAGAAACGGGATGGTTAACGCATTTTTTTCTCTCTATAGTTATATACTCTGTCGATCGTGCTTGGATTTCAGGATTCATTTTAGTATGTTATAGTGGGGAAAATATTCAATCTTAATATTAACAAAAATTGATCACTCGATCCTTATTACTCTGAATATGTTATTTGACCTACACTCAGAAAAAAGTCCTGTTGACACCACCAAAATTTGGGTTATTATATGCACAATCACATTTTTGTTCAGTCAATCAAAAATTTTGTTGGAATAGCCAAAATTTTAGTTGTTCCAACAAAATTTGGTTTTCCCAACAAAATTTTGGTTATCCCAACGAAATTTTTGGTTGACTGAACAAAAAATTTGATTGACTGAACAAAAAATGTGATTGTGCATTTAATAACCAAATTTTGGTTGTTATTTTTCTGAGTGTACGAACTGATCCGTTGTATTTTTTTTTTCGTGAACTGGTGTTATTCGAAATACATGAGAAACGTATGGCTCATTGTCAGTGATTTAGTTCTTGCATCGAGGTCTGTACGAAGAATTTCAGCAGTTCGAGGCGGTTTTTTCATTAACCAATTAGTTCTTAGACTAAATTGTGTTTCGACATTTCGTTCTAATCCCTTACTTACGTAACGCCTTAGAAAGCTGTAATTTTCCGCAGAACACATAATATGACTCGCGTCTAATTTCGGTTCTTGTTAAAGAAATTTAGAAAAATTAAATTCTCTAAGGGATGAAAAGTATAATTACAGATGACTTTGAAATAAATTTTCCAATATTCCAAACATGTTATTATGAGTGAACAGCATGCATTTGAGCTCGTGATATTCGAATGCTGTTAAATCGTAGATGGATCTAATAGTTTATTTCTATTATAGGTATGCGCTGAGCAATATTAATGAATAATCAATGATAGATTCTTATTTATGAACAAAGTGAACGTCGATATGTCTTCGGTTTTCCTGCTATACTAGAAGTACCATAACATCCATCATTTTTGTAATTTTCTGAAAATCGATATAGTTATCGCAAGATATTAATCTGTACGTGCAATTCGATGATTTATTCTTCCAAAAGTATTCGAATATCTCATCAGGCGCTACTATATAGTACTTCTTAGACCTCAATGCGAGAAATAATCGCTGATAATGAGCGTATCGTTGATAATTGTAATTTAAAGCGAATTTATTATTATAGTAACTATATGTAATATTATTATAGCTTGCGAGAAAAGAAAGATTTTGTGAAAACTATAAGAAGATAATACAGTTAGCTATAGGTATTTGTATTGTAGATGGTAGGAAATCATCCCCCGAGAAAAGCCTGTTAATTTGAGTTTCGTTGACGAATAGATTTGCTCGCGTGGCTGGGGTATTTCCTGAGAGTTTTGGGGGTAAGTTTTGGTGATAACGGAGGGATTGGTTGTCTGATGGCAAGATGGCGTCCCACGATAGTGACGTCACGGAGGGTTGGGGTTCGCAAGCCGAAGCGGAGAGGAAACCGGCGAGGAAAGCGGAGAGGAAAGCGGTGGAAAGCGCGGAGAAGAGAAGAGGAGTATAATATTGATCGCATCTCTACTGCTGCAGACAGCATCTCTACTACCCTCTGTTGACGAAGTAGCGATCCTTTACGCGAATCAGCTTTAATTCGTGCTTCACTATGGGAAACTATATAATATATATAGCTCCGGGAAATTGCGGCGAGGAAATCACTCCGCTCATGATTTTAGCTTTACCTAGTATCTAGGTGTATAAACTTACTGCCAGGATAATTTTCACCTCTAGGTTCAAGTGTCAAGCACCATTTTACTCGGTTCCATCGATTACATTACACATGCAGACGATCGTCATGGCTTTTGTCATGAGACAATGAAAACTGCAAATTTCTGATCCCATGAAGAGGCGAATAATAAGAAGCTCACGAAGGCAACTGATGGATGATGGAGCGGAATTAAATGGAAGTGTGATCGTTGTACGATAAATTTCTTCGTCTAGGGTATATATAGGGTTCGTTTATTAAACGCGTCGTTAGACTGCGAAATCGAAATAAAAATTCAACGTTGAAGGGATAATTTTTTACGAATACGACAGGTGTGTTTTTTTTCTTTCGCACACGCGGAATTAAAGGACGCGTTTATCCTACTTCCAATGCCAACCAGTGAAAGACAAAGAGAGTGGGATATAAACAGAGAGAGATGATTGTATAATAAATCAAACTTAATCTATAGCAGCGAATCATCAAGTTCGGCTTCGTACACTATGTATCTATTGCTTCGAGGGACGACAGATGTTCGGAAATGAAGCATAATTAAGAAATTCGAAATGGGTTTGATGCATAATTCAGGTAGCTGATGGAATTGAAAAATGCGAAGGGGATCGATCACTTTGATCGGAAATTCAGAGTGTGCAAATTTGATCATTTTGCGCGAGACTATCGGTGTAATTACATCCTGAGACGGTTTGAAACCAAATAAATATTCCAAGGCGTGGCAAATACGTCCAGGTTATTCTGCAGCATTAGAAGTTCTGCATTCTCGAATGTCGAATGGCGGTTGCTAACCCTGAAGGGACGCAGTATAGTGGCAATCTTCGCACGCATCGACATGTGTATTTAAATTAGTCGTTCGGTGTTGGCGTCCTGCGCGCACCAGGAATTGAGAATCTATAGCCGTGCTCCGCGTAGCCACCAACTCGAGCAGCTTGTATTCAAATTAACTGGCGAAGAGACTGTTAATTAGCAGTTGTATTACAGACTACATGTCTTCTCTTCTCTCGTGAGGGCATGGTGCACTCTTCGCCTTACCCGTTCACCTCATACAATCTTCTCCAGTTTTAATTACAGAGCTTAGAAATTGTCCTCGGAAACTGTACTCGTTACATATATACATATATCTCACAACACCTTGTCCTGGGAGCCAACAATCGTATATGTATAATGAAAACTGAAAAACCTGATGAAAATTTGATCCTCAATATTTCCATCATTTACTATGAAAAGTCACGAATCGAAGGATCTTCAGAAGTGTTTGTTTGAAGAGCTCTTTTCTGTTGCATGACAATCGCAGAGTTCTCAAGGGATAGAGAGGAACACAAAAAATTGATAATCCTCGGGAAGCGTGTTCGTTGATTTTTTCAACAATTTTTTTAATCAAAAATTTCCACCACGATTACGTTACAGTCCTTTTATTTGCGAATTTTTCATCTTTCTCGTGTACTTCGAGTTCCAAGCGACTACCTTTCGAAAGTTAGATATATTTTCTTCGATATTCTTCAGTCAAGCATAGAGATGAACGATTTTCGGTTTACGAAGAAGACGATGGTCAAGACTATTGTGTGGTTTTTGATAGCGCCTCAATGCGTGGCAAAGTCTATTGTGCTACTGCTTTGTATGTCCTTTGATTACGCGAAGATCCGTGACAGACGAGTCTCGATTTTCGTGGTTTAAGAATATAAGGGTAGACTTCGATAAGTTGCGACAGTTTTTTGCCATCGTTATTTTATCGCTGTTATACACAATGTTTCGGCAGACTTTTAAACTTGAATAAAAAATAAAACGGGAGTAACACGGTTGCAAGTGAGAGGAAGCGAAATATATAACAATGAGAAATAAGAAATGAGATGTTTCAAATTACAAGTCAGCGATACGCATCGCTCCTGTACGTGAGGCTCGCCCCTAGGCCTCGCATGATTTCTGTCTTAATTTGAATTATTTTTTTTTATTTTTTTATCTTCTCTCTCGCGATCCCACATTTTTCTTCTGGCAATTAATTAGCGGATAGGATCGGCGGACGTAGCTGGCGACGAACGTGATTGCGATAAAACTAACGCCCTGGAAAAATTTTCCTCCTTCTTTTACATCACCCCCTCCATACCCGTTTGTTTTTTTTTTTTTTTTTTTTTGTTTTTTCTTTTTTTTTCGTCATACTGTTCAACGCAAATATATATACGCGCGTATTTTCTGCAATACTATATATATAGAAATACAGAGTAAAGGCATGCGTGCGCCATGATAGGTAGGCGCATGGTTGGTAAAACTGGGGCGGCAAAAGGTTGTGTGTTCGCAGTAAAGTATATAAAGTATACAAAAGCATGAAGCTTGATAAGGGACTCGAGATAATATACGCTCTGCGAGCGGCATTGTATCGTGGACGAAGAGAGGGAGGAAAAAATGAAAATAAAATGAAACCTTTTTTTTTTCCTATTGTTTTTCAGTTTTGTTTCTGTTGGTTTACGTGGTTTGCATAAAGTATTAAAGTTTCCAACGGTATATAAAAATGTAAAAATAAAGAGAATTAGTATGAAACCTCAGGGATTTACTATATAGATGTATTTACGCCGACGTATCTGCGTTCATCGCATATAAATCGTTGTGTATAATTTTATTTTCCTTGCGATTCGTTCATTTTTAAATCACTAACGAATGCAGAATTCTCTTGCCATACTATAAGGTATATATAGGTAGGTATAGGTACATTGTGTAAACATGCACAAGTGCAAGTGTTGGCAGTTATACGAAGCGCTGGATCAGCGATGTCTATGCGATCATCGCAGGGGTTGAAACGCCAATTTCTCGTCCACCGAGTAGTTTTAGTCCGTAAGATTGTGTGTGCTGTAAATTTGACAAGGAATATAACTTTATCGGTTGTTATATCATTGTGTAAGTAAAAAAAAAAAAAAAAAAAAAAAATTGAAAAATCCTTGCCCGTCGAGTTTATATTGTCGTTGTATTGTACCGTGCGATACACGGTTAATACAAATAAAGAATAGGAGGTAGCATGATGGTGGTTATAAGATAAGATCTGTTCATCCCCTACGGCAGAGCGGTTTTAACGTCACTCCCAGCATCCCTTGCTACTGGCCGGACACACCCTCGCTCAGCTTTTATGTCGCCCTGTTTGCTTTTACTGCCACAATACCCCGAGAGTTATGTCCGCGATACGATATTCTTTTCGTCAGTATTTTTTTAACACAAAATATCAGCTATTCACCCTTCGGCCGGGAAACTATTTTAATTAAAAGAAACAAAAATTTCTATTCTATTTACCATTTAATATACGAAACAAAATGGCGTCTTTTTAGAATATCATGCCTCTGCAACGAGTAGATAGGTATATACAATATACATGTGCCTGCGACATCGCGGTGTGGGTTCGCAGGGTTTTCTCGACTCTCTCTCTCCGGGGGCGAAGATGAAATCTCACGAATTCGAAATAACAAATGAAAGAGAACGTTTCAATTAGGAGTTCTCGTCTCTCCCAGCGTGGCGTCGCTCTACTCTCTGCCACTCTGTGGCAAGGACCACCCCAATCTGCTCCTATATAGTAACGTGGACGAAACTTTCCTAGAGGTCCATACCATATATATATACCATAGACCTTTAGACCTCGAGACCCGTGCTGCATATATATGCTATATATAGGAATAAAGCGCGCTTGTGACTGATGGCGACATTATACACTCGCTGTGTTAGGTGTCTACTGCAACTCTTACGATAAACTAAGGAATCTATTGCATTGTCCGAAGCAGGTTATTCCACTTCCGTCGCAATATATAGGAGTCTAAACATACGGTAGCAGAGAACGTCAAGTCAATTTCCTAAAGCATTTTAATAACCAACGAAAGTCCAAACCCTGAAAATTCAAAAATTTTGACGAAAAGATCATTCATAACTACACTCAGAAAAAGGTCTTGTTGACACAACCAAAATTTGGTTATTATATGTGCACAATCACATTTTTTGTTCAGTCAATCAAATTTTTTGTTCAGTCAACCAAAAATTTCGTTCGGATAACCAAAATTTTGTTGGGAAAACCAAATTTTGTTGGTACAACCAAAATTTTGACTATTCCAACAAAATTTTTGGTTGACTGAACAAAAAATGTGATTGTGCATATAATAACCCAAATTTTGGTTGTGTCAACAAGACCTTTTTCTGAGTGTGAACTTATACAAATTATACCTACTCTCTAAATTTGAATCAGTAAAAACTACTGACAATCAGTGAATATTCACTGATTCAAATTTAGAGAGTACACAGAAAGAAAGGTTGACTTGATTCAAGATAATTTTGCGGTCCAAAAATGAAGACCGAAATTTTCTCGGATCAAATCAAAATTTTTCCCGAACCAAGAAAATTTGGAAAAATTTGAAAAATTTTCTTGGCTCGAGAAAATTTTTGATTTGATCCGAGAAAATTTCGGTCTTCATTTTTGGACCGCAAAATTATCTTGAATCAAGAATAATTTTCTTGGCTCAAGTTAACCCTTTTTTCTGTGTATATACCTATATATATATATATGTATAATGTATAAGTTTACGAGAAAGAGAAGTGATTATTTAAACACGGTGGATAATTATTGCTGTTAATCTCAAGAGGCACGAAGTAGGTATTATATATATATATGGCGTGAAATTTCTATATATGATATCGTTGAACGCCCGAGCCTGGGTAGGTATAAGGTATATATACATAATATAATATAATCTCTTATGGATTGAAGCAACACAGGTAGCCAGAGTGTCGTTTTAGCTTTTTTATTCCACTATTTTTCACTCGTCCAGTTTTTAATGGCCGGGATTAATATCTCCGGGTAACAAGACACTTTCCTTGGGCATATATGTGCAGCAACGCAACGCAACGCAACGCAACGCAGCACAGTATATATAGCGTTATAGCGCAGGGCTGTTGCGTGAATGCGTACCTATACCCACCTTAGGGTTAACCTTTACCTAACGCGTGTGCGTCACAGGGACATATAAAAGATTACAAATGTGGTGCATCCGTTCGCAGCAATAAGTCTGATTGTGTTTGGAGAGGCGGACAAATTATCTCGCATTATACCGGCTACCTCAGTCTATCAATCACGTTATACCGCGTAACTCGTACGTATATATACATATATACATAGATTATATATATACGTATATATTCCCATAGCATAGATTTTTATATACTGTTAAAAATAATTGACCGAGCAAAGCTCGTGCACGAGTATAGCCCACAGAGCATCTCGATGTTTATTTTTTTTATTTTTTCATCATTATTTTCCTTTGTTGTTAAATTTTTGTTGAAAATTTTTCAAACGGAATAACTCTATTCCGTCTATTATTATTTCATCGAATGATCATCGTCAATTTGAATAAATAATAAAGACCTAGGTATATATGTAGGTCCATACCTATATACACGTGGGACGTGGCTTTTGGCGACACATTTTTCAACCATATACCGTTTGGTCAACAACTGGAGACGCATCAATCAACCGAGCTGACAGTCACGGACGCTTTCCATAACAATTCTGCATAATTTTCCAGCGATTTCCAAACAAACCCCACCGTAAAATCCGTGACTTATGACCGCCACGCTGACACTTGGCTGCAGGGAGTAGGTAACTTATTAACTTTCCCTCGCACCGAGGCACCTGATGTGGTCCGCACCAACCTCCACTAGGATCGGGGATTTCACTGTCTGAAGCAGTTAGCTACCCCATACATTACCGCCCCCGTCTAGCGACAGGTATAACGCACGTACCGCTTTTACTACCTGAAATTTATCCTGCATTCTTTTAGATACCTGGTCCCGTTGCAGATGCAGAAAGGACTTTCAGAGCTAAGGATTGAACCGCTAGAGATGGATTCATTCATTCAATTTGCAAATGATTGCACTTTTTGTTGTGTTCATTCAATTTCTTATTTCATATCATCATTTTGGATAAATTGAGTGGGAAGTTGGAGGGCGAGAATAACTTGGACACGTTTAGCTCGGGCTTATATCCATCGCTTTTATATGAGTAAAGTTGAAAAAGTTTTACACGAGCCCTCATCCCCGTTAACCTGGTCACTCCGGGAGGGCTGGTGACATTTTTTTTTACACAATGCGGGAGGACGGGAACAGTCGAACCGTTGAGAAGAGAGGGAAAAAGGAAAGAGTAGAATAACGAAGATGGAAATAGAACAGAGATGAGGTTACCTGCACGAATATATGCGGCTGCTCCTGGTGCAGGGATGAGAATCACGCATAACTCTATATACGGGTTGAACATGGAATCATGGTTCCCTTCGATCCCTTGATAAATGAGGTCATAAAAGGACATTGTTGAATTTTAACTGTATTTCTAAACGTCAGATTTTCTCCCTCAACATTTCAAACGCTCTTATTATGAGCCATTTATTTTCTGAGGATCTTCCAACGATTAACTAATAAATTTCTACGGGCGAAATATACACTCGTGCAGGATTTTTATTTTCTTATTTAAAAATGGGGTGAGGTGATAAAATTCCATGAAAAGTTTTGATAAAGTCACCGAGGGGTTCGGACGATCCGTGTCAAAGGTGGCAGATTCATTTTTGGAAAGTTTGTCATGTTTGCGAGTGGGGTAAACCTACCTGACATTTGATAGCCTAGCTCTGGGTCGATCTGTGTGTCTTCTTTGTGGACACCCTGGTCGCCAGGGCGCACCTATAAACTATTTATCAACAGTTTAATACACTCCTACAACATAATGGACTCGAAAGTATAATAGCGTAGCACCGGGCAGCACGTCTTCCTTTTTTTTTCCTTTCTTCTTTTTTTTTTTTTTCGTCTATTTTTCTCCCTATACTTCTTTTTGCCTCCATTTTGCCTCCTTTCCCATGCTCGGGTTTATATATACGACTCAATGGCCCTCTAAGAATAAAAATAAGACGTTAACACATAGAGGGGTACCATAAAAAGTCCCGGGCATAATATATGGCAGTATAACTACTGCTTTAGAAAGGATTTGTCTGGATTATCGTGTTTAAACTCAAGTTCATTTGGACCTGTTTATACTTCTGTAATATTTCTACGAGCTTATGGCTTCTCGAGAGGCCTTGGATCACTTTATTCCTATTTATAGACTTGCTAAGGTAAATAACGAAGAATTGACTGGAATTTAACTTAAATATTGAACGCATCTTTACTTACCGCTTATGCATTCTGAGGGTTGAGTTAGATCATATGCATTTTTGTAGCCTCCAAAGTAGCTATAGTTGTCAAAAACCAGGTGCATTAAATAGTACGAATTTCGTTTGTATAGGTATAGTACGTTGTATACGTCAGTTCCTTAGATTTATTCAAAGCTGCAATTTCTGCCTCAACAACTGCCAAAAAACCTCGATTTCTATGTTTTTCTGCAATTACGTCGATAGAAGTATAATTCTGTTTTCAGTAGAATTATGTCCTACGTGAGGATATATTAGTGTAAATCAGAATTAGCGCTAGTAGGTACTTGAAATTCTGATCAGCATCTCTTCACCCTACTAAATTTTCAAATCCTACCTACAACCTCGAATGTCTGCGAGAAATAAACTAAATGATCGATATTATTTTGGAGTCAGAATTTAATCTTCGATCAGTTCACAAAACGTTTTATTAAAGATTGCAGAGCCATAGATCGAAGCCACACTCAGAAAAAGGTCTTGTTGACACAACCAAAATTTGGGTTATTATATGCACAATCACATTTTTTGTTCAGCCAACCAAAAATTTTGTTGGAATAGCCAAAATTTTGGTTGTCCCAACAAAACTTGGTTTTCCCAACAAGATTTTGGTTATCCGAACGAAATTTTTAGTTGACTGAACAAAAAATTTGATTGACTGAACAAAAAAATGTGATTGTGCATATGATAACCAAATTTTGGTTGAGTCAACAAGACTTTTTTCTGAGTGCATAACCACGAAGCCTCTATGAATTCTAGGATCTATAAGTCCAAACGAGAATCTCAGAAGTTTAAGATGTGCCTCAACTTGTTCAAAAGAGATGTAACTCTTAGTTTTGGGTGCAATTCGGAATTTTATGACATGCACAATCCTGTCCTAAGATTCTAGTTTGCACCTCCGAATCTTCAATGAGAACTTGCGAAATCAAACTATGGAATCTCTATTCTGACTCGGTAACTTCATCACTTTATAACAGACCATATTTTTCCCATTTCCAAAACATGACTTTCCCGAAATCCCGGAATCATTATCCAACCACGATATAGCCTGAAATTTATTTCCAACGGTATCTACGTGCGAGGATGCTAATGAAACGTTTTGTCCTTTTCTTAGACCCGTGAATGACAATAGTACCTATATACATGTATATATATATATATACGTGTCGGGGATCACGAAGAGGGTAGCAAAGGGTCGTTTGGCTAGACGATGCGCGCGCGAGTGAGCCTGTGCTACGTAAAGCTACCGAATGTGGCAGCGAAGGTAAAAGTAGTGCAGTTTGGCGATAAGGATACGCAATCCGATGCGCGTGCCAGATAAAGCGCGCGGGTTCCGATGACTTTTTGGGGGTCGTAGGCTCAGCGTTGAGGGTTGAGGGCTGCCGCGAATTCGGGGGTCACGAGGGATGGGTGTCGTTGCGAAGAGAGGCATGGCATTGCGCCGAGGCAGGATTCTCGCTAAGGTCGGACCTCAGGCTCGAGGGACAAAACACCCTCGCTTAGCTTAACGCGCGCTGGTTTTTAGGGCGGGGTAAACCCGGCCCGATCAAATTATACAGAGGGATGAAAAGTCATTCGCCACCAAATAGACGGATTAAAAGTACGAGGAGCCGTTAATACGAGGGGTGCCAAACGGAAGTTAGCATCTTTTGGCACGGCTATATAGAATACCTTTACTACGTAGTGGGTGTAACGATTCTTAACAGATTAATTCATACCCTCGTAAAATATGGGATGTAAAAAAACGCCAAGTGTCAAGTAAAACGCAATCTTCAAGTTACTAGGCTTTGATGATCAGTAAAGATGTCTTCAAGCATTAAGTCAGAATTTTCTTTCTGATCCTCAGACTCCAAACAAAGACAAGCTCTGATTTTGAGATTTAGCGATTCAAAGAATCGACGAAACAAGGACAAATGTCGATATTTTAATCTTCCAGCTTCTGAGACGAAAAACGACATTTTTAGTCAGAATAGAAAGCATAGTATCATTATACAAGTTCTTGGATCCTTCGAACTGCGTTGATCTATATGTATAACGTATAAATGTCCGCAGGTGTGTACTGCGTGCAACTACGCGTATTTATATATATATGTTAGAGGTTTCTGCGCGTATTCATAGAAGAGAATAGAAGCGAAGGGAGAAGTCAAGTGCGCCGACAATGACTGTAAGGCAAGTTCACACTGACCCATAATGCAATTCTTGCTGACCCAGACAACACAGAGTGCCAGAGGATCGGTTACAATACAACAATGGCATAATCTATAGTTTAAGCAACAATGAACGCGAAACGGGAAGAATTATATCCTCCAGTTGTTGGGGGTCAAGCCCCCGCTGTCAAGAACTCCAAGAACTCTATCCGTACCCGAGGATAAGGTGCTCTGCCTCTGCTAGGTTGTTGAATGGTCCTAGCTGGGTCGAAGCGAGACAAGGTGGCCATGGGTGGGCCAACCTGCCACTGCACCTTCGCTTTTCCATTCCCCAGCTACGTCGTGATTTCTATCCATGGTCTTCTACCATGGGAACCCGTGGCGAGGTCGTAGACACGAAAATCGTCGCAACCCATCGAAAACTTTACCTCACGTGGATCATAGTCTTCTCTTCTTCTTCTCCTTCTCCTTTTTTTTTCTTCATTTTTTTTTTTTTTTTTTTTTTTCATTTCGCGACGTTATACTAGGGTGAAGCCCTCCAGCATCTAAAGTTTTGATTGATTTTACTATTTCCAAGAATTCCAGAAAACCTCTCGAACCTATAACCGCCTCAACAACGCGCATAAGGTCCCCATCCTTTACTGTGTTATTATATATCAAGAGGCGTCGCGAGGGTCCAGTGGACCATTATTTCCTCGCTCGTCAATTCTACTGATTTTTTTGACGTCTCACGGTCCTTGGAATGCACATTGTGCATGGAGACTTACGTGTCATATAATACACCTCAAATTGTACGATCAGAAATATATTTCTGAACTCCTCTTCGGATGTATAAATCGCGTATACCTAACATGCGACCTGCATCGGTGCAATATATGTTATGAAGTAATTGTTTCTTGACGATTTACTATAGTTGATTATTTTTACTCTTATGTATCGTTACAACGCTGGGCTTCTATATCTCGTGAGTAAGAGAGAACTAATTAAAACCATATCACCATAAACTAGTTTTATGGTGAGAGATAATCTTGCCGAACGACATGTTCACACGCCTCTTGGATCCCACACCAATATATAACTCATCTTTATAGACGAAATTGTACCACGTATGGTACTGGGTACATGCAACAATCTACCAACATAACGAGCTAAGGTAATTGAAACTGTGCCTCTTATACCTCGGCCCTATTATCAGAAGGGCGTATCTTTTAGCAGACCTTATCGCCGTTTATCCACTCTGAAAAGCCTATTTAATACCAAGCTCAAACAGGGCCAGTAGACATCAACGATTGCAAGTGTATCATAACGGTGTACCTTGAATAATTTTATTGCCAACAGACTATAGGAAGCTGTGTCTGATTCCGAACATTCGTTCGCGTAGTAAATAGCATTATATTGGCCGTAGCAAATCTGTGTACAAAACAGGATAACTCGATGGTGTCACGGTGGGACGTTCTCGGGACTTAGGAGTGGGTCTCTTTCTCTCTTTCTCTCTTCTCTTTTCCCTTTTTGCCCCGGCTCGCCCTTACCCATCAAGAGTTTAAGGGGCAAGGGGGGGTTCTTTACTCCCGAGGGACACGCGCTCCGGGACTTGATCGCCAGGGGTTTCTCAGGGGATACGCCTGTTTGCCTGGTCAACTTATGTGGGGGCGGAGCGGGTCTGTTTTGACTATTTCGTGACCGGGGGTCGAGGGCGTTGGGAATATTTTGAATAGCACTTAAAGTTCTTCATAATTTCCTATTTTTCGCTACAACAAACGACATTCTTTGAAACTCCTAAACTCTCAAATAATAAACTACATGCAAAACCTCTCAATATAAGCGCAGGACCATCATCCTCTGAGATATCTCCTGCAAATGATGATAGACACTCAATATTATTTACCCGTTCGTGAAAAATGAGGAAAGCTGCCAAGTTGCAGCAATAAAACGATAACCGATAAGCAACCACTTGGCGAGATACATATACTTTCGCCTGGGAATTCCTCTGTGTCACTGTGATACTTTTCGATCTTAAGTGTTATACATTCGCTGCAAGGCAAGTATAGACGAGTATATAGACGAGATGAGAGTACATATATTGTGAAGAAGAAAAGAGAGACAGAGAAAATTTCTTCTCTCTTTCTCTCTCTCTTTATCTCTCTCTCTCACTCTCTCTGAGGCTGAAGAGGTTGCAGCGGCACAATGTCCGTCACTGAACAATGGATGCTGTCCCTCCGCTGGGCGGCGGTCTTGACTATATCGATACTAATCGATATATATCGCGGCTCGATTAGTCTTTGCATTGTTGCTCCCGTCAATGTCTGCTTCGGGGACCAACAGTTTGAATGGATCGGCTCGCTCTGTCCTGTCCTTTAGCAACCAGCCCCATTCTACACCGTCCACAGCACACTGTACGACACAATATACAATATACATCGAGTCCTCAGTCTTTCGGGCGTGTGTCATTGTTAGACACCTGATCGCCTAAGTGATTTCTGACACTATGCTATAGGTGGCTGTCGGTTCCCTCGTCTGTCTTCTCAGAGTTGAGACCGACGAGAGGTAGGAGGTGAGAATCATCATCATCATCGCGAGTTTATGAGATTGAAATGGGCGTATTGTTTGGTTGCTTTGATCGTTAGGGAAACTAACATTTTTTTCGACAAGATTCGTTGGGTTTCGGGGAAAACAGATAAATTTTTATGAAAAGAACGATGATAGAAGGGGGTTGGTTTCTTTGGAGGCAGTGAAATAGCAAAATATGTCTAAAAACGTCAAAACTTTTTTTTTTCTCTTTTCTTTCTTTTTTTTCAAATAATAAACCAAAATAGAATGAACGCAACAGAGCAAACGTGGAATCAAAATAACCCAGAGCCATATTCAGACGTAACCGAATATGGGTCGGGGATAGAATTATACTGGCCCTCCGAGACGTACGCGTCGTTTCACAAAGGAGCTCTGACGGTCTCGTAAACGCCTTCGGACTTTCGCGTAACAATGGACCAGGATCTCTTCGTTTGACCATCCACATATACATATATACCTATATTATAAATATATATACATGTTTTTACGACGTTTAACATGTGGGATCTAAAGGGGCTAAATTTTCTAACAGGGAGGATGATGTATAATACAAAACGATATAGAACCAATAGGCGTCAATATTTGACTTGAAATAAAAGTTGGACGTTTTGAAAGAGTTGCATTAAATCGTCGTAAAGTAAGACAGGAAGCAAAACTGGAGAAGGCATTCGTTCGTTCGTTTCGTTCATTCGTTCGTTCGACTGATATCTTTAAAGCATTCAACTGTTTTTATCCTCGCCGTGATCCCGTCTGAGTAAGGGATGAGAGTTTGAAAATGAATCTGTCACTCGTGGAGGCATATCTTTAGAACCTCTTTACCCACGAGCGAGGCGACAGAGACGCACATCGAACGATCTCATACACATATACCTTTTAGAAATATATATGCTACATACAGTCCAGAAGTCATCTAAACTTTTTTCATACTATTATTATCATTATTATTAAATCACTATACCAGAACTCCAATCAAGATTTCAATATGAATGGCACAACCGCAACGCGCCAGCCGCCCTTCCATACTTATTCATTTCAATCGCTCTGTATCATCCGTACAGAGATATATACGCATTACCATGAAACAAAGTGGTTGTTAAACACAAAGTTTTATCTGCATGTTGATGATGTAAAATTATAATATTTCTAATTGTTTGGCGCATATATATATATAGTAATAATCGATCAATTGTGTTGGTTGTATATCTTCAAGTTTTCAAGTAATGCTATAATTACAAGTCCTCCCAAAACGGAGAGAAGCAAATCACATAATATATGTAAGGATCGTACATGTATATACCTATTGAATATTAGTATGTATGTATATAGGTATATACCGAGAAGAAAACCACTTCACGTTATACAGGGTGATTCCGTATGCAAATAGGCTCTGTCTGATGCCCCACCCTCACCCTGCGGCAACCATTGTACTCCACATACCGCACCCGTTACATATATATAAAGCCGGTAAAGGCATAAGTATATTAATAATAATAACGCGGTGGCTCGGAGATCTCGTATAATTACAGTCTAAGCCTAAGAGATAAGATCGGCAGAGGCTGCGCCGGGTCTGCAGGCTACTTCTTCCGCGATCCACAAACTGTATGGTATTCGACATATTATACGCGCGGATGGTGTTCAACTTTTGGAAAGAAACACTTTCCAAGATAGGGAATACACCTATATTCATATGCGGATGTCTATAAGTATAGGATATAATAAATTAGCTGATCAAACACACATATATAATACATATACCTATATAACGATCCATTTCACAACAAACTATAAAATATCAAACGCATTTCTTATCAGCAAAGATTCACGTTGTTTGCAGCTATACTAGGTATAATATGTACCCGTATAAAGTTGGCAAAAATGATAAGTAGATTTAACAGTGGAAAAAATTTTTCTGGTAAAGAAAATTTCAGCTTGAATAATAAAAAGAAAGTCTTGTCGGATCAGCTCCGCATATAGTAGGTACGGGAGCGACGAGGAAGTATAACTTTATCGTATAACCCTGCGTAGTCGGGTGTGATGGTGGTGGTTTTTGAGACCCGATATAATATTTACGGGACGATGCATCACCGACAACAATAGCACCGTAATATCCTGCAAGAAAAACTACCCCCACGCTATACCACGATCATCTCACACCGTCTCACACATCGAAAACCGTCGCTGAGTCAAAGTACTACCCTCAATATCCCGAACCCTCGCACCACTGCTTTGCCGCAGGCTCTATCGTATCAGAACTCGGCAGATAACTCTTATCTCCTCAAACCAGCATTCTTACTTTACGGGCTGGGGTATAGTTGACAGGGCCGTCTTCGGGGATAAGAATTGTACGGGAAATATTTTACCTCAATTCGTGAGATATCATATTTTAAATATCATTTTAATTCCTCTTTGCCAATAACCGTATCGTATAGACCTTGGACTATCATTTTGAAAGAAGAAGAAGAAGAAGAAGAATGACGAAGTGGCGATACTCTCATAAAGCTCCAAGCTCAAAGATTATCGTTTCATATTAATTGATTGTATGATCAATTTGATTTCTGAGACACAGGGGCCTGATGTGTGACGCTACGATACTGCTTCTAAGCCGATAGACACACGTAACGAAATTCGGGGGTGACTGGTATAAATAACTGTTAGCATGCAGTGTGACTAAACTGGCTGCCAGCTAGTGAGGGTGGAAGTGTGGGCCGTGGACCACGAGGGAGAAACCCAGGCGCCCATTCATCCCCTGTGTCTAGGGGAGCTAAATCGACCATACTTTCCGCTTCGTTTAACTTTCGAATATGTTTTGGATTTACTTCAGCCTTCGGCAAGTATTCGGCACCTCGCACTCCTATCTATCCTCAAATATGTAGCAACGAATTTAACTATTGGAATTGGACCATATTCAAATTCCCTTTATCTTCGCAAAGCTTCGCGGGAAACTTGATCGGGAACAAAGCTTTCTTGCAGGATCGAAACTTAACGGCAAATAAAATTTTCCATGCGGTATTGTTTGACTATTCAATTAGTCTGAGTCAATGTAGTGCTGTCTATATACCTTGTGTATGGTACCTTATATGATTCTCCAATCTTTTCCAATTTGAGGAAACGAATAAACCATCAGCACCCTGATACATACCGATATTTTATATTCGTGTCGCAATGCATGCTGGGAATAGAAACAATCGGTTTGAGGTAACCAGTAATTAGGGACTGGCCTGCACATGGGTCAGGGCGGGTTTAATGTATTCAGATATTTTGGATGGGCGTTTATCGGGCAAAGTGCTGGGCGGTGACTTGTCCATTTTTGGCCGCTTTTGAACTCTTTTTTACGGACGTGGTCATGGAAACATCTTTCCTCTTCTGAAGCTGAGCTCCTTTAAAAGATAGTCATCCTCGCTGCTGCAGACGGTAGATATATATTCTCTCGTCTCGCAGTACAGTACTCGGAACGAAATGGCTACTTCCGTGTAGGTACAACACGACATGTATAAAACGAGTTCACCGAACCTATTTGACCCACGGTAAATAATGCCTTGAATATTTTTTTACCTCTTTCCTTATACCACTTTTAAACTCTCTATATAAATAAAGAGAAAAACAATACGTCAGCTATCGCATATATATTCATGAGCTATATAAGAACCGAAACGCTGAATTTTAATCATTTTTGTACAGATGGCCGATTCTGGCTTCGTTTTGCGGTTCCCTTGAATCGTTAATGGGGATGTTATATTACCGTCAACAAGTGCGTTGTCATAAATCGAGCCAACCATCCTTGACACCCCAGGATCAGACGTCCCGTGGCGAGCACCAGCTCAATTGCGTCGTAATTGCGTGCAGACATCTGCGCGACTATATCGCGGGGGCTTTCGAATTTTCGTCAACAGTTGCAGCAAGTGTGCTTTTGTTTCTGATCTCGTAGATGGCATCCGCCGGGAGTATTTATCGGACGAAACGATCCCCCGAGTCTTAAAACCGATTTAGACATCTGCGAGACCCAACGAAATGGTTATACGCTCACGGCACACGTCCTGCGAGCTGGGATCCCGCGACACTCACCGTACTATTCCGCAATAGCATCTCATACGTATACCTTCGTGTAATCTTATATGCTGAACCGTTTCCGTTCCCGTTAAATAGGCCACGATGCTATTCTTCCTAGAACAGATTTTGCCGCGTAGTTTAAACCGTTTGTCCTAACTGTTACTAATTTTAAGATATGATCTGCAATTGCCCAAATTCTACGTTATAGTTTCACATGGAAAATTATATCCCAAACAGAGATAGGTATTACGATGATTACGATTTTCGATTAGGGTATCTAATCGCTAAATCCGTTCTAATCATTCGAGGCGTTAATTAAAGTCGGAAGAGTCTTGCCAGCTGTATTCCCGAGACGGGATAGAAAATCTAGATTGATCGATCCTCTAAAACCTAATTTCCTCGGTTCCTATAACTTTTGCCGACAGAAATGTAATTCTGTTTTGGTTGGTAGAATCCTATAGGATTCATATAAGCGTGTATCGGAATTAGCGCTAGTACTTGTAATTCCGATGAGACGCTCTACATTCTACTTACAACCTAAAAACTCAACGATAAACGAACACAATGATCATTTCTATTTTGGACTCAAAATGTGTTCGTCAATCAGTTCACCAAACGTTTTATTAAAGATTCAGGAGCTACAGGTCAAAACATGGAGTTCATGATGTGGAGTTTCAATCTACAATTTCGAAAGTCTAGTATGCTCCCAAACTTTCCCAAAACGGGTTTAACTCTTATTTTTAAAGTGCAAATCGGTATTTCGTTATTTGCACAATGGGGTGGAGCAAAAATGCAACATTTTTAAAATTGACATTCTCTAGTGTAAAAAATCTGTGCACACACGTATATGAAAGTCAGAAATCTCTTTGGGATTCATGAATTCATTCAGGATTCTGAAAAGAATGAATACAGAAGTTGATAACTAATTTTGATCTCTTGAAAATTACAAAGTAGGTATTCAAGAATTTCAACTTCAAAGTGAAAACTTCGAAGCTCTCACCAGAGCAGAAGATATCGAATAAACCTATACGGATTCCGAACAGATTTCTCATTTCCATACGTGTGCACAGATTTTGCACACTAGAGCAAGTCGATTTTCAAAAATTTTGCATTTTCGTTCCACCCTATTGTATACAATCCTGTCCTCAAATTTTAGCATGCATTCCAGAGTCTGCAGTGAGAACTTATAGAATGACACTAGAAGTTCGTGTTCTACTGTGATGAGACTGAATTTTGTTAAAATTCTTTTAACACATAAATATGTAGTAAAAATGGACCAGGATGAACTCATGAGTTGAAAGTCAACGATCTTCGTCCTCTTTCTCCCGGTGGCTGGTGGTAGCGTAAGCATCAATATCTTATTTCTCCGGGTCGCGAGGGACCCGCCGTTCGTGACAGCGTTGAATCCTGGCGTACATAAGCCCCACCGGGCTCACCGAATGAATGGAATTAGTGAGGAGGCTAGCTGAATGATATCTTCTCTATCTATGGGGGCAAGGCTGCTTCTGAAGCGTATCTCGAAACGTATCTGCATAGTCCCTCTGCCGCCTGTCCGCCTGTCTGCCTGTCCGCCCGTACGTATACTGTGAGCCTGTACGCTGACGTGGTCAAGGGGTCTTGCTGCTATTCCTCACTCTGTACTCAGTATTCTCAACTTTCCTCCTCCTTGACGATGTTTCATGCCCTTCCATCTCGACCCCGAAAGTTCTTCCTATTAGATTCGCCGTTTCTCACCCGAGTAGAGGAGAAACTCGACTGGGTTCAATTACCCAAATGAAATCGACGAGAGATTGTCGAGACGGAAGTGAAATCGATTCCTACGACTTACGAGCTGCTTCATCCATCAAACACTAATGGGATAAGTCAGTTGTTTATATGCTGATTGATTCATCTCTCATATTCAGAGTCACTAATTCATAAACCTTTCGAAAAATGAACAACGAACGAGATTGCTGACATTATATTATCATGTTCGGATTTTCCGGTTTCTGTCAAGTGCAACGATTACCTACTCGAGTTATGACCAACAGTGTGCTAAATAATAAGAGCAGACACGTAATTGGTTTGACAATGTATGATCAATGTACTCCGTGTCGTAGATTACCGAATGCACGTGTTGTTAAAGAAAAAAGAATTCGGAATTATAAAATGATAATCCTCTGATCCTAGTCTTGTATTCATGTTGACATCCGCTTATTCGTTAGAATGGTAACAAGATTTAAATCTCTAGTGGAATCTTCGGCTACAGTAGCTGGTGCAGGGTCACTGTAGGTGCTATGCTACCTATGCTATACACCGGTGATATTAAAAATGCAAATATTTGAAAATCCGGAATACGCGCTCCTGCAGATAATCTCTGGGACAAGGGAGCAATCAGAAGACATCCTGTTATCCACGGGGAACACCCATATTTAACTCAACCAATCCTCATTCTAACCTGAACTAAACCAATCCCAACCAAACCTGACCTTACCTGACCTAGTCTAACTTATACTGCCGGAATCAGATCTATCTAAACTCGCTTGAAACGCGAGGGGTTTTAGCCTGGCCCATTTGGCTACTGTCAGGCACACCCTTTTCCTGTCCTCAGAAATAAACAAGCCGAACCAGGGGCTGGGTACAACTTTTACAAATTTAATCAATGTCACCATCCGACTTCGGTACCTAAATGACTCTCGATCGGACCAATAGATAAATATCTTCATTTTCTTTCTCAGCATTTCATACATGCATTCAAAACGGCCGTTCAAAAGCTTTACCTCAACAAATTTCATTGCCATATGATGCCGTTCGAGACATTACTCCAATAAACTTCCTTTTCATTCATGGAAACGCAGCCTTGGAAACAAAACAAAAAATAAATAGCGTTGATTGAGTTATTTCGAAACGTCTTTCATGCCCTGAAATAGCTACAATGTACAGAAGATCGAAGGAGCTGTTAATTTTGTAGAATTCCTATTGTGGAATGGCTAACTTTTTTTTTTCTAACATTTCGTTGTCATCCGCGCCTTCGAGGCCCAAACTGCATGCAGTTTTAGACTTTCTGTGTTTCTGGTTAGCGATCAATCTGAATTCCTCATGGTCGTTGTGTTTCTGAATGGTCTCCCAAGGGAAGAGAGTGGGACGCCTATTAAAACATTCCAGTCCCGAATTCGGCCGGTCATTCATGCTGCTACCCTGAAAACGTACGTGACAAGGGTCTCTCGGTTGCTACCAAGCACTAATTTATCACTGACAACGATCCTTGCAGGCCTCAGCTAAGATTCGACCGATTTCATCTATAGGAATAGCTTAACTAAGTGGCCAAATATCGTCTTCTTTAACAGTTTCCATTAATTTGCGATTCTAAATTACATAAATTAAAGATCATTCTTTTTCGAATGGCACGTTTACATCAGCAGCTGAAGCTATATAGGTGAGAGTATAGGAGGAAGTGAATTGATCATAACTGTTTAATCACGAGGTTTGCAGCTGTACCTGACAATCGCAATTACACTGCGCCTTCAGAAAGGACTAATATCTGGGTGGTCAAAACCAGCTGTATTAATACCTGAACACCTTGGTCCAAGTCCTCCAGGAGCAGAGCAAAGCTCGCTGCTCTTCTCGTGGTGGTGAGATTGATATTCCTGCACGCGGGCGTCCCGGGGCCCCCCCAGGACGTGACAGGACCTCCTACCGTCGGTCTCGGCTACCACTGGGAGGAAGAGAATTACGCGCGCCGTTATGATAGATTTTGTAACATTCGACGAACGTTCTGGGGCCCGGTGATCGTGGGGCTGTGAAAATTATTATCCCTTTTCCACGAACAAAGAATGCCTTTAATGATTCCTCTCACTGAAGGTGGTCAGGGTACTTTTTCATCCAATTCTTGCTCTGTTAAGTTTGAAAAATCATCATGTCGTATTCCTAAGGATTAAAATCTGGCCACGGTTTCTTGGTATCACTGATATTGCTTCATTCCTTTTTATTTCCATACACACTCACAGCTATCCTTATACCCAACTCAATATCACTCGAGGAAAAGCTCACAAGGTCCTTTTTTTTTTGAGGAAGAACATGAAACCGCATTCTCTATTCTGAATAGAGATTGTAACCGCGTGTATTCATTCGTTGAAAAGGCCGTGACGATCCGAGTAACAACAACTGCAAACAAATTTCTAGGTTTCGATGGGCCCTGGAGACTAGCTATAAGAAAATGGGAAAGACCCATAAGGCGGGGACACGACGACGATTTCATACCATTGTTGCACCTAAAAGCAACAATGCTCGCCAAATTACGGGCAGCTCAGTCAAAATATGGTATAGGTGGGGGCGCAATCATCTCTACCATCTATACCGGGTGACCACAAACTGCGGGGCAGCTGTATTTCCAGTTATCGCAAATCACCGATCTGCGGATTTTCAGTTTTTATGGGGCCCCATGGGGACTCGCTTTCTACCAGGTTTCTATCGCGCTGCTTCCGTTGGCGCATCACGCCCAAAACCCAGAAATTGAGCTACCTCAAAAAATCCAGACGTTCTCCACCAGGAATAATATCGCCCTTGTTTATTCAGTTTTTCGAAAAAAAATCTTGGCCAAACTACATATTTAAGGACGAATTAATGAAAATAAAAGTCGGCAAATAAGAATGTCAAAAGTTCCCACCGAAATTCTGAATCCGATTTGGCGAGCTATTCGCTTAGGTATAAGGAATAAGCGTATATAAGCGTTAGGCAGCTGTCGTTGATTTAAAGGCATTGTGTACGCGTACGTTGAAGTGTTCAGGAACAGAAGAGAACACCGTGTATTGTTCGTATGAGATCAGTTCGCGATTGCGCACCGCCGCGATAACATCTCATCTGCATCCCTTTGCGCTCTGCGTTTACGCACCCTCCTTTATATCCCCGTTATTCCCGTTCTCTCTACGCCCTTATATACGTATCACCTTCTCATGCGCACGAGCTATATGCCTGCTATAGCATGTTACGGGGGTAACTTGCATTGCGCACCATACGCACTACAACCGCACCGCGAAACTTCGTGGTCAAATATCATTTACCGTATAGATTTAGATCCGAAAGATAATCTACAACGGTTTAAGTTATCTCAGATTTCGTTACCGACAACCTCGTTAAATTGACTGCCACTGAAGCGTGCCATAAGTGGTAACGCGCTGGTAATTAACCGGAGATTAATTTCATAAACTAAGTTAATTATCCTGTTATAGGTACAGCATACAGGATGTTTCCTACTTTACTAATTTTCTCCTAATTCTTATATAGGTATATATCGAGGCGTTGAAAAATTATATCATTTCAAAGTTTAAACAACAACAGATTAATTATACTATTTATATTAGAATTAATTATCACATACATTAGATCCGGCGATCTCGAATAATTATGCATTCATTTATTCATCTGCTTTTATAATACCTGCGAATATAGGTAAGCCTTCTGTTTTATTCAGTTACGCTGAAGAAGCATTTGAAAAATAATTGTTCAAAAATTGAAGAACGCTTACAGATAGGTAATCAAAGATTTTATATGGTAGTGTATTCTTCCAATCGGATATAATCCCATTTGGAACAAAATTCGTGACACACTTTGACAGAATGTCTTTTATCTGAATTTCACCAAAATCGGTCTCATCAGTCAGGACGCAATATTATGTCCGTTAGATATACATACTACCTATATACAGACGAGGCTGAGTGACAAAATATGTTCTAAATTTGAAAAATACCATTTTTTTCGTCATCCGACACTTTTGGCATTGACAAATTTATAAAGCATTCTTATAAGTGACGCGAGGAGACATGTTCAGGTTCAGGAAAAACTTGTAATACTTCTATTATAAATGGCCAACGAATGAAGAGAAATAATTTGATCAAAATAAATTCGCACCGTATTTATTGCGCATCTCACGATAGGTGATTTTGATTATGATATATATATGCATGTAGAGGCACGTATATTACGCGTGGCAGAATATCGTGGGGACAAAATCAGCCTTCGGTATAAAACAAGGGAAAACAAAGCTTAGCAAAACGGTAAGCGAGGGTTTTGTCATTGGGAATGTCAGATCTTATATCTACCCTTTGAACCGCGTGGTGGCACTTAAAAAATCACCCCTATGCATATGCGTGTAGGTATACCTATATACTACGCTCACGTTGAGAAATTCGAAGCACAGTATGTATTATAATAATTCAGCATAGCAGAGAACGGACGGCATGGCATATGCAGATTCCCGCATGAAAACTCGGTTTCGTTGGTCCTGGTACACGACTCCGGTAGGACCTTGCCAGGCCCCGCAGGACTCCGTGCGTCGTCGACAAAGCCTCATATTCAGAGAGCTTTATTGAATTCACAAAGAATTCACTTAATGCTATCTGCATTATCTCAAGGGTTGGCCTTGTGTGTTGTTTAGCCTAGATGTAGATTATCTCGTATCTTGGTTGTCGCCGAAAGCAACGAGAGGAGATGCGGTTCCGATAGACTTGTAAGCAGTCGTGTCACCTCTGAATTTAACCTGACATAAGTGTCATACCAACGGTGTTTAACAAAACGCGCAGGCTGAGGTCGTGAACAGGAATTGAAGAAGCAAAAAAAGGAAAAAAAAAAAGATAAAAAAAAAAAAATACCCGCACACACATACGTGTGTATATATCTACGATGTACAATAAATACAAACAGCCGTTAAAATTTTGAAATTTGACGGAGGGAATGATTGTAAAAAGAAATATATTTCTTTCTCACGGATAAATCTATGTAGGTATATAATATTATGGTAAAATATTTCTTCGGTGCAATTCTAACTGTTTGAGGGAAAAAAAAAAAACAATGAGTATTTCAGGGTACTGTATAAGTGTATAGTATAGTAGGTCGTTAACGGTTAATCGTTGCCAAATCCTGGTATTAGGTAAAACTAGAGCGGATTTTAGTCCGGAAGGATATGTCAGTTGAAGGTCTCACCTGGCTCCCTAATTGCACATCCCCCATTGAACTATATCTTTGGTTTACCTGAATAACGACCGGGCAAAATAGAGCCTAGAACAAACGAGCCAACGATATTATAGACAAATGCTAAGTAAGTAGAGCTGTGCGTATATATAGGCGAGCGATGTGTACGTCTTATACTTTCACGTAATCTGGAGTAAAGTATAATAATGCAAAGCTACTGCGGACTAAAGATTTGCGGAAATTTACCTCGAACAAATTACAAGTTTTACATTTTTCTATCGCTCGCAATTGCAATCAGAAGATTTAGAATGTATCAAGGGGAGTATATAGATAGTCAAAATCTTGGGTCAGAAAACCTGAGTAAATAAGCTAATGATGTAATTGCCGGCGTCTTGAGGTCTGATTGCAAACTGTCCGAAGTCATTCTATTGCGATAATCCGTTACTTAACGTCGCGTCTTCAGGTCGCCATCCGCCATACTCGACGCCGTCTGCACCGTCGCCACCAAAGACGCTCGTTGGGAACAACTTATTAACGACTATAAGAGACAATAAAAGTTGTAGATCAACGGCTGGCTACTGTATGTATTGATTATCAGTATTTATTCCCAACGGAAATTCTATCCTGTAATTTCTAACGCAAGAAGAATGATTCCGGATCTTTTGGATGATTCGTTGAGTTTTCGTTGCGACTATAACGAGGTGGTGGAATTCTGATTACAGTTATTTTGGTATTATGGTATTTTTGTGTGTTTATTTCTCGCCATTTCATCGAGGTGAATCTGATCATTATAGTAACTGCATCAATTATCGTGATTCTTTGTTAATACCGGAAACGGCAAATCTTACATCGGAGAGAAACCCGCTACAGCTTCTTCTCAAGTATCCTAAGGAGCCTGTTGCTCTTTCAAGAGCCTCTTCACTACTGAGGATTGATTGGATGCTGACAATGAACGTTCATTTTTTATTCTTCGTTACTGTATTGATTGCGGAAATGGTTTTTTATCTCAAGTGGACAAAAGCCAAAGTGATCTTCGGGCCTGAAGAGATAATTCTCAACAATTCAAGATCTTCGCGTCATCAAAGGATTCCAATTTCTACAGCCAAAAATCGAAGGGACTCACTCCAATAATTATTCTCTTTTATTACATCCTCGGTTCGCCTAACGTGTTTCTTGATATTCTCGTCAATTCGATGATTGATTTTGAATATAGTCTTCTTCGATTTTTAAACCAGCCGCAGTTTAATTGTAGTCGAATATATAGAAGCACAGCAAATAAAACTGACGTTATTTTTCCGAACAAAATGTACTATTTTTAATTTTTAGATAACTCTCAGTGTTCATTGTCGCCCGCAGTGGTACCTACTACGTGGTTAGGTAGAGGTAGGTACACTGAAAATTGGATGTTAGCCAACGATTGGGAAAAACGAATATTAGAAGAAGAGAAATGAAAAACAAAAGGGTAAAAAAAAAAAAAAATAAATAAATAAATAAACTAAAATAGTATAAAATGAAAAAGAAATTCGCGTACGGATATCGTAAAAGCTATGGTGGGGAGCTAGAATGCAAAGAATAAAGCTATAATGAAAAAAAGTTGAAAAAATATCCATGAATCTCCGAGATTAATCTGTTATACCGCTTTTACGAAGCGTATATAGTCGATCGTGTCTATAATTATATATCTCATATTCCGGTACAAAATACACATACTTGTGTATACAAAAACATGTATACGTATATAAACGTCGATCCTTCTTTACGTAGAGGAAAGACTTTGCGAAGACCTGACGTTTATATATCCAATGTCTGTATCTTTATGGCTTATTTCAACGCTCTCGGCGCAACTTCGTGGTTCACTACCATTTCACGTACACCTTAGGGTTATTCGTTAAATAATATATCGCCGCTCGGAGCACACCTATATATGCCTATACAGGTAAATAAGTGCATGGTGTACACAGAAAGAAAGGTTGACTTGATTCAAGATAATTTTGCGGTCCAAAAATGTTCCAAATCTTGGACCATTTTGGACCAAATGTTCCAAATGGTCCAAAAATTTTCCAAATTTTCTTGGTTCGAGAAAATGTTTGATTTGATCCGAGAAAATTTCGGTCTTCATTTTTGGACCGCAAAATTATCTTGAATCAAGAATAATTTTCTTGGCTCAAGTTGACCTTTTTTTCTGTGCACTGAGCCAAAAAAATACTTGATTCAAGAAAATGCATAAGTACGCGTACTTGTTTCAAGTAATTGTGAACTTGAAGTAAAAAAATAATTTCTGAGACTAATAAATATTCTCTAAGGAGCCATCAATTATGCATTTTCTTGAATCAAGTGTTTTTTTGGCTCAGTGTGTAGACTTGAAATATACATTTTTAAATATTTTCAATCATGCGTATAAAAAGCTCAGAGAAGTATTGGCAGCTGATGGTTTTGTGCGGATTTGAATTGATTTCAAGTTTCCAAAATCAAAAATTAACGGAATAGAACGAAAAAAACAACAAATCTGTGTAAAATGGAGCATTCCACTTCCTGAACTGAAGCTACGTGTTTAATCTAAGGATGAGACAGCCATGTTTACAGGGATCAGAAGCGGTCGGCATTGTCTGTTTTCTGTTTAACAATAGTTTCGCATTACTAGTCTCTTATAGTTATGTCAAATATTTCGGGGCACCTTTCTCACAGCGGGGTCAACTCTTTTAGTTGCTGTG
Organism: Tenthredo mesomela; assembly: GCA_943736025.1. Classification (NCBI taxonomy): domain Eukaryota; kingdom Metazoa; phylum Arthropoda; class Insecta; order Hymenoptera; family Tenthredinidae; genus Tenthredo; species Tenthredo mesomela. The sequence goes on along the minus strand of OX031016.1, from coordinate 8,746,239 downwards.
GAGGATTAAGCTGATCCGTACTGTCACAGTATATATGTATGTATATACCTATAGATATATACTGCAGTTCGAGGATGGAAAAATGACCCGCGCCTTGGACAATGGCTGAGACAATGTTCGACAGCTCTTGGACAACAGATCGGTCCCGAAGATCGGAGATCGGAGAGGTTTAAAATAGAGCGGAGATCGCGATGTCCGTTTGCGATTACAGTTATATGTAGAGCGGAAACCCTGAAAAATTCTTTACTTCAATATATTTTACTAAAATTCTAAAGCTGGGACCTTAAATTTTGACAATGTTTTCTTAAGATTTTTTCTCCGAATTACTCAGAACGTTTTTTTCAAAAAAATATCATAAGTAGGTAGGTAGCTACATACACACTTTCCAATCGCTCCATTTTACTTAATATTTAGTGTTTAAATAACTTTTCGTAGAATATACTGCAGGTATACGTACAGTAGTTTTGCGTGAGTTCAGTCCCGTTGGTAGAAAAAACGAGAGAGAGAAAGAGAACGGAAAAGGAAACCCCCTAAAGGAAAAAAAAAAAAAAAGAAAAAAAAGTCGCGTTTAATTTTGCGGTTTAATTATTTTTTTAAATTAAACCGTACCTCGAGTAGCCCTTGCTCGGTAAAATGAACTCAAACCACGTACAACGTACAAAGGGATGCAACGGGCTCTATACTCCCCCGAACGTGTTTTATTTCTTCCAGAGATATGGTCGGTCGGTGGTGTTCGTGGGGGGATTCGGGACTTCCCCCTATCATGACGGTAGCAGGGGATGTTTTGAATGTGAAATACCGCTGCACAACCAGCGTTGCTTTTCCAACCCTAGTTCCATCTCGCTCGACCACGGAGAAACGATGTGCGGTTGAACAAGAAAAAAAAAAGAAAAAAATGTAGAAAAATTTAAACCCCCCTACTAGCCCCTGATACCTTTCTGGTATTGGTTTAGGTAGGCAGGATACGACAAACCAAGCACAACTATCACATCGAGGTGCACCACGACTAAGGAAGAAGATTTCATCAGGGGTTTTCATCGTTGCATATGTTTAGTTTTCGAAATTCAATTTTTTTTCTTTCTTCTCTCTCTCTCTCTCTACTCTCACGATTATCATATGGCTAATTATTAATTGATTATAATCAAACTCCGAGAAGAATCACTGCATGAAAACTAAAAAGATAAGTATATCACTTGACTCGCTATAGTTTCGGAAACGAAAAAATACCCAGACAATTTTTCGCATTAGTTTATATTGCCGATTGCTTGACTATAGATTAAAAAACTATGGACGTAGGTAGTATTATATTTTTCAAGCAAATAGAGAATACAAATAATGTATAACGTTATTGGGGTGCGGGCAAACAAATATGGAGGTGTAATAAACCTGGAGTAAATTTGAGAATGGCTGCCGTTAGGTATATACGCTATTATATAGATATATATGTATATATATATATGTATAGATATAGATATATATGTAGCGTATAGCCCCGGGCACATTTCTCATAAAAATTCCCTTTTTCGCGTGTGTTAGCTGCTAGCCAGAGAGTTCGCGTGTGTTCGTATATAAAAGTATGGGCGGTGGCGGTATCTCACCCAGATAACACTGATATCTCTGATATATTATAGCTTGGTACCCCCAGCGCGGGGTTCGAGGCGAGTGTAGGGGTAGAAAAGAGTGAAACGACATCTAGATGGTCAGTTAGTTTGTAGGGTGGTTAGGCGCGACGCCGTGCCGCACAGCAAAGCGTGGCCTCAAAGTTTAATTGCCGAGATCGTGATTTCGACGCGTTCGTTAAAAAATAAATAAAACAGTCATCTGAAAACTTTACACGTATAATATACATGTACATATTTAAACCTGCCTACTTTTTACCTAGATATAGGTATATAGGTACACGGACTAACGCATGAACGCTAGAACGGACATATGATATCGCCCCCGTACATCGTAACCCCATTTCGAATTTTGCAAATTTAAAATACGACGAATAAAGAATAAACACGTTTTGCATCAAAATTTTCATACGTACCTATATTCGAATTATATACATGATTCACTATTTTCTTGCTGATGGTTAAGTTCTCACGAGTTATATATTATATCGAGAAACGTACCTTTCAGACACCGATTTATGACCGTGCGATACTCGTGACTCTCTATTTTTATTCCTTATTCTGAATAAAAGTACCCGAGTTGGAATGGAAATTCTTGCTCGATCCTGTAAAACCTCAATTCCTTTGTTCTTCAGTTTTGCCCTGCAGTGAAACATCATTCTGTTTTAGTATAGAATCATGTCCATTGCAACGTGAGGATTCATAAAGTGTAAATCAAAATTAATGATCGCTCTCGAAATTCTGCGATCGCAACGTCTACACCATTACTAAATTTTTAAATTCTACTCACAAACTGAAAATTCTGCAAAAAAATCAACACAATGATCAATTTAATTAATAAATCATGTCACAAAACGTTTTATTAAAGATTTCGGGGCCATAACTCAAAGCCTTAATCACAAAGTCTATGATTCTATGCATATGATCTAGAGGTCCAATCGAGAATCTCAGGAGACTAGTTTGCTCCTAAACTCGCTCAAAACGAATATAAGTCTTATGTCTGGGCGCAAATCGGAATTTTCTTGCACGATTTCCGTGCAGAGATCTGCAGACTTCCATAGTCTTATGAGAGTAACTATCATGTTGGTGAATCAACCATGTAGGGGAGAGTTGCCACTGTTGGACCGCCACCTAAATTGGACCGTTTCAATTTGGTAATTTTTTGCAACAGTATCTCTTCGATTTTGAGAATTGTAAAAATAGGAATGTTTAGAGAATTTCTAGTACTGATGGCACCCATTTTTACAATTCTCAAAATTGAGAAGATACAGTTGCAAAAAATTACCAAATTGAAACGGTCCAATTTAGGTGGCGGTCCAATAGTGGCAACTCTCCCCTATACCAAGTACTACACACACATTGAGGAGTAGAAAACGGTGTACTGACATCAGATGCTTAAAAATCTGAGTACCTTATGCATAAGTGTCCAATTATAACTCTCGTCGCACTCGCACAGCCTTTCTGAGTATATGGCGTTGCAAATTTCCTCGTTGTGCACATATATAATTCGCGTTATCAGAAGTCGCGGTAGGCGGGTGGCCAGGGTGGTGGTAGAGTGGTGTGGGGTTGAAAAAAATCTCGATTCGCGGCGGCACTTTTACATTAGCGAGATAAGTTGGCGCGGGGGTCTGGAAAGGGAGTAGGGTAGGTGAACGAGGTTTCAGCTGGGTAGAGGTAGGTGGTTAGGGTATATATAGGTATGGGTAGTATTTTTTCACCCTTTCTTGCTATAAATCTGGTCGGTGGAATTAGTTCACAGATAAAGTATAATATCGGGCTCTGGGCGGGTGACGTCAGAGACTTCCAGTATTTATGACCGTGATAGTGTCAGTCGTACGCGTAGGTACTACGACCCTCTCTTCCACCCTCCCTCACCGACTTTCTCTCTCTCTCTCTCTAGCTCTCTCTCACTCTCTCTCGATCTCACGGTCCCTCCCGATCCCTCCTAGTTTTCACCCGGCCCGCCATCTCCGCAACCACCGCCAACGCCAAAACCCACCCTCGGGGTAAATTATTGGAAAATAGTCGCTTCGCTCTCTGCAGATCCTCGGGAAAATGGTAATTCTTCTTCTGCTTTGTATTCCGTGGACCTTTCCTGCAGTCCGTGTCCTGATTTAAGCCCGGAGCACACTAAACGCAGTATGCCGTAAGACGGATCACCTACAAGCCGTAAGCTTACTCACACATGCCTGTGATTGGACGGCGCAATGTGTGAGTGAGCGCACGGCCCGCTTACGGCCTGTAGGTGATCCGAACTGCGTTTATTGTGCCCCGGGCTTTACCGCGAGGACCGTAAGATAGGGTGGCGAGAAGGGGGACAAGGACAGGGGGTGGATTCCACTTTTGGGAAAGGACTTTACTCCGTCTTACTTTATTTCTTTTACCATACCTATACTGGGTTTTGTTTTATTTCATTTATATACTTACCTCTGTATCTATATCTATATATATTTTTGTATACATTTTTCTCTACATGTGGTACAGTGTATGTATATATATATATATACATATACCTATCTCGAAATTTCTATTCGGTGCGCAGCTACGACGTAGATAACCGTTCCGTGCAGGATCTCTTCTATATATATATGCAATGTACATATATTGGATTTTATATCCAATGCCAAAGATACGCTGCGGCCACCCTGCAGATCTACATCATGTACAGCTACATGTCGTGTATGATCTCGGAATACACAATTCACTCTGCGTGTATCACGAAACACATTGCATACCATATTACAGACATATGTACTACCTACATTGTTACGAGACAAATTTATGAATTATATATGAGACAGTCGCGGATTGTCTATCACGCGAATAGATCATCTACTATACAAATCTAGTATCATTAGAGTAGATTGTGTCAAAATATCACTAGCAAAAAATGTTTATCATATTATTTTATTGTTGATTTCTCTTATAGTCAAAACTTTCGATTCCGCTTGCGTCAATTTTAGCACCGAGGTAAAACTCGACACCTCTAACATAATTCGGATCAATTTTATGGTTAACTAAAAGGGCACAACAGATGCACACAATCGGCGACGGCGCCCCGGGGACTCAATAAAATAATTCCGATGTCAACACCGAACATTGAGACTTGGGGTGTAGCTCAATGTCCCTGTAATCACGCAATCTACGCGGTCTTCGACATATGGCTCGTATCGCTAAGCTACAATGTAATACCTCAATATGTGTATGTTACTCTACATCTAATGTCGATTCACATTTGGCCAATTTGGTCCTCGTTTCTATTGCAATAAATATATATCAGAGCCTGTGATTTAGAAAAAAAATCCGAAAACGATATAAAGCTCGCACTTAAATCTGCATATTAAGTTGAACTTGAATTGATACTGAATTGTGCAGGTCTGAATTATAAATGACAGAATAAGGAGCATTGAGTGTCGGTACATATAGCTATATATAGGTGGAAATATATATATCAGCCACCATTGTAGAATTAATGAAATAATTAGCATAGCGCCAATTATAAATCAAAGGTAGAATGCAAATTATTGGCGATTACGCGGGCCATTAGCCACAGGGCACAATCGTCTAATTTACGCAAATTGCAAATCGCGTAGCTCTGTATATAAACCTACCTATATAGCTGGTCCCTATAGCTGAAGCTAGTTCACAGACCATGCTCAACCATTCGCTTCAGCTCTTGTATGTAGGTATATCTACTAGTAGAACGTTGCCCAACAGTCCCACCGCAGTTTCGTGTGTTCCCTGCAATCAGACGGCAAACTAAGATCTAATAAAGCGACAAATCAGCCTAATCACATAACACATACGCCTATACGTTTGTATATAGACAAAACTATAGTATATCACGATCAGGAAGGTGTATCTATACCGTGGGTGGTGCTAGTAATGCATTGATTTTGAACATTGTAGATATAATAGGCGAGTGGTGCAACATGGACGAATATATTTATTACTTTTATATGCTTGTAGTATATATGGATATATATATATATATACACACGGAGATATTACTACTGTACACTTAGGTACTGGTAGATGCATAATTCACTCGGGTAGTTTCACGTCGTCGGTAATGGGTTGTGGCAGTGGAGAGCCGATATCATTTCATTACGCACTGATATACAAGCCGATCTGTCAAGCGCGTACGTTATGCACGAAGTAGAGAACCCAGTCGCACTTATATTGCCCCAACTACATGGCATGTACATACGTGTACATACAGGACTGCATACAGAAAATACCTCACTAAATCTGTGCCGATATTCCGCATGCTCCGTGACGAGATATATGGTCCTGTGAGTTTCGTATATCTATAATGTCTACAGGATCATAAGCGATTCGAACAGAACTCATGATGTTGCAAATAACTCATCGCCTAGATATATGATAAAGAAATTTCTTTTTCTCGTCAGGATAATTCAGGAAATAAATTTTATTCATATAACGTTTATTTTACTGTGCGGATAAATATGGCGAGGGTGCAGAGAATCTAGAATGCGATCGATTCATTTTTATTCATTATTATAACCGATTCATATTATCAGCATGCTATTAGGTGGAATTAAATGGACTGCTGCAGTGTGACATGGATATGAAATAATTGTATTGCGTGACAATAGGTAACTAACAATAATTATACGTATAGGTGTACTATCAGATAGATATGGACACAGGAAGGTATATCAGACTGCCGTTCAAGCTTGAAACGGATAAGCTAGAAGCTCGCAAGAGAAACTGGTACCTACATATGTTACACGTACTACGACATACGTATAATACGTATAGCTATATGTAATTGAATGATATTTACGCGGCTATTATACAGGGCAGGATAAGACTTTTGCTCGCATGGCTAATTGGAACGGCGTTATGACAGTGAGGACTATGACACTGATAAGCAAGATAACACTCGAGAGTTATGAGAGAGTATTACAGTATCTGCAGAATGTAGTGCAGAGAGCTGCTTCGTCGTGCGTCAGTCTGGAATTAATTTATACCCTATATGCAGAATCCTGTGCAGTATTAAGCTCTACACGGAGAGAAAAATCTAGGGTTTAATGCAAGAGAATTCATGGGATTCACACGCGGAGTATTTGTTATGCGAACACCGCAAGCGTCTCTTGCTCAATTTGCTAGAGGACTTCATGGGTTTAATGCGCGACATACCCTTTTGCCCTGAATACACCAGCGCCCATGCGAAGATGCCAAGAATCAGTTGGATTCATAGTAATGCTGCCTTGCGCTAATACCGTGAAGTTGTCCGAGGGATATTTCCAAGAGAGCTCACGGACTTTTTCCGTGAAGCTCCTTGCGATTTCCAAGAGAAATGCTTGCTATTGAAGCGTGGCCAATGTTCACGCGTTAATCGCCAGTTTTTTCTCTCCGTGTAGGATAACAGACAGACTGTGTGCATGAATTTGGCTCTTGAAATCGCGAGTTTTTTTTGTTACAATGCGAAATAAAAGATCGAGTTTGATTCTCTGACATGTGATCTCAATTTCTTCCTTATTCTGTTTCCCCCGCATAGTACCTAAATATTATTCCGTTTCGATAGAACTATCTCCTACGTGATAAATCGGAAGTGCAAATCAGGATTTCGTTACATGCACAATCCTACCCTCGAATTCTAGTTCTCGCACCTCCAAATCTTCAGCGGGAACTTGTGGAGTAAAACTGAAATTTCTATCCCGACCGAGGAATCCTGCGTCTATATTGATCTCTGCTTGTATCTATAGGTAGGATTATTGAATTAGATAGAATTACCTACATAGCTATGATATAGATAGTTAATGTCAGATATTTGTCTCTCTTGAAATGTGAAGTTCTTAGGCATCAGCAAGTCTACACGACAGAAGATTATTCCGTTCCTTGAATAGCACAACAGATTTCTCTCCGTGACTTGACAAAGAGAAACGGTTGAAAGTCGTTGGAATGAAAGTGCTACCTGCTCTCGATTTTCATCCACTCGGTGCCGACCTCGTCGACACGGGCTGGACGGGGGTGACGATGATACCTACACCTCTGTATTATACTCTCTTGTCTTTAACACGAGGACTCCGATCTGCCCTATCGACATCTTAGAATAAGGGTAACGAGTACCTAGCCACTTATTCAAGAGGGCTAATGCAGGTCCTATATATATATATACAATCTTTTTACCCCATTCCTTGATTTTATTATATTTTATTTTTTCAATTCAGAAAACTTATTTTACGCAATTTTTTGAAAAATTCTATGAACACTAGGGTGTGCAAAAAAAAAAAAAAAAAAAAATTCAAACGCACATCAACATTCCGGTAGAGTATCTCAAATAAAATATCTCAGTCAAATATGAGCTCTTAATATTGATATTTAGAACTGCCTGATTTCGTTACTAATTTTAGTTACTAATTTCAGTTACTAAAATAGGTAGTTCTAAATATCAATGTTAAGAGCTCATATTTGGCTGAGATGTTTTATTTGAGATGCTCTACCGAAATTTTGATGCGCGGTTGAAAAATAAATTGTTTTCCCCAGAGTCGTATGACTCTATGACGCTATGACTCAATGTTTATAGGCGAATATCTCTTAATCGGTGAGAGTTAGGAAAATTCTATCTCAGTACTTTTTTGTAGAGCGTGAAATTTCCTATAAGAATCTGTATTTAGATAGTTTCTAAATCAAGCCGGTTACGAGAAAAAACAATTCGAAAATTTTCCGATTTTTTTTTTCACGTGTTATTCAAATCAAAAATGGAAAAACTGAGCTAGGCAGTTCTAAATATCATTATTAAGAGCTCATATTTGGCTGAGATATTCTATTTGCGATGCTCTACCGGAATGTTGATGTGCGTTTGCATTTTTTTTTTTTTTTTTTGGCACACCCTAATGAACACATTTCCTGTTTTCCAAAATATGAAATATTACTGCTTCGGAAAAGGGAATGAGTATTCAACCGGACAAGTATATGAGTCAAAATTCTGGGTGAATTTCTATAGACCATTTCGTTAGTTATTTCGTTCGCTTGCAAGACCCAAGACTAAACGAGACCCGCCCCCTCGTTATCGTCGAGCCTTGAGGGGCCTTCTTCACTGATTCCAAACTGCAGAGGCCCTTGGAAGTAGGTAGGTATATAATAAGGTAGGTATATAGTATTACGGGTTTCCTCTACACGCTAATCAATTTTTCGCTTCACTTCAGTCTTTATCAAGCGTGAAATTTCACCATGAGCACAGGAAAATATATCGGTACGGGGGAATTTCTATAAGATCATCCGACGACGTGGATCGGCTTGCTAATTCAAATAAAGCTAAAGTAGTAACAGTTTTAGCTTCATTTATATATATATATAAATGTATACACAAATAGTTTCTCAAGAGATTAACAATTACCTTTTACTTCAATAACATTTTTATCACACCGTTATTATGCGGTATGCCTCTCTAAAACAAAACTATAAAATTCATTTTACGACGATATACCGGCTTTGCTTTTCCTGTCACAGTATTAAACTAGCTGCAATTATTGCTTCAGCCATACGAAAAAAAAAAAAAAAAAAAAACGCTGTACAGTCATGCGAAACTTATAGTATACCAGGTGAGGAATTACTTATCTAATTGACATACCTACATCAGCGAGGTTTTTAAGACGAATACAAAATTAATGAAAGCATTTACCTATACCTATACGCCTGCAAGGTTCCGAAAATATTTTCTCCGTAGGGATATTATGGCAGGTTGTATAAGTATGGGGAAAGGCCGAGTCGAAAAAGAAGACTTATGGGCTGGAAAAAAAAAGTAGAGTTTAAAAGTCTACGGTGGATATAGAGAAGTCGGAAGCTAGAAAGCATGTGCTACCAGATAATTGCGGTGGGCCAAATAGATCTGGATGGTTTAGTCGGGCAACGGGGATGAGGATGGGTGAAAAAAGGTGAACAGAAAAAAAAAAAAAACCGATGTTATATATATAAACGTTCGGTGAAATATTTGAGGTGACAGTATATCATTATTAAGTTGGAATGTAACGACCGTAGTTTATTTTCTGTCACGTGCCAGTAATCAGCCTAAAATTATAGACAATTAAAATCATTACGTTACCGGTATAATAAATGTGCAGTGATTTATATTTGACGGAATGTAACTGAATTATTTCAACTATGGGATGAAAATCTCGCCACTGATCTAGTGTTTAACCTTGTATAGACGAACAAGATTGGATTTTTTAGGGTCAAATATTATTTTACTGCCGTAAATGGGAGTCAAATAGTAAGACCTAAAAACTTAGAACCGCATAGGGTCGTAAAGAAATTGAAAATCATTATTTTACAGCTCGCCTTATAGACTAGAGAACAAGGGATGATTTAGGGAGGTCAGAGAGATGATACTTTGGCAAAACAATTATTAAAAAATACAGCGAAATGCAATCTAAAAGACAAAAAGTTCGCTCCGGTCGGATCTCGCCGTAAAGACTTTAGATTTCGTATTTTACGATCTTTCCTCAACCTCTTCTAATAAATCACAATGGCACCCATAAAGCGTACCTACCTAAGGCCATATACTATTACTACAAAAATCTGTAGCGTCTCGAATGCTAAAACTAAACTTTGCCGTGGTTGGTGACAGCAGGACGTCTCTTAAACAAAAATCCGTAGACGTCGGTGTCCGACCGGACGCATTACGACATTTTAGAGCAAAAGTAAGAAAAATCCTTCTACCTGACCGCTCGACCCAGAACCGTAACAAACGGTGCCAAATATAGGCCAGGATTACCTAATGGAAACCTATGCAAAATAAATTCAATTAGAACGGAAAGTGATAGGAAATTATAAAGACAAGACAAGCAAGAATGGTAAATTTGTGGAATTTCAATCACCTTGGCAGTGTTATATCTTTGATTTTTGAAGGAATGGGTGATATGTACACTAGGGTGGTCCTCGATTCGATCATTTTCGAATTCCACTGCTCCCATGGACTAGGACGTCTCGAAATACATGGGAAGAAATGTAGCCGAAATCACAGGTGCCTATCTCAATTCTAAGTACCGGCCCAAAAAGCCTTCGAATTTTCCCATTTGAATAAATAACACGATTTGTGACATTTCACAGTTGATTTTTTTTTTTTTTTCTCTTCCTATTGCACTATAGCTCCAGAGAATCTCAAACTTGGTATACACTCCTTACCTATATAGTAGTATAGGTATTTCATGAAAATTCGACAGACTTTCAACTTATATAATTTTCGAAGCTACAGCGCCCAAAAAAAAAGTGTCTCATCTCCAAATTGTGATGAACAAAATTTTTGTTCTTTAAAAATCTGTAAATTTTTCACGCATACCTACCTACCACTTATAGGAAATAAGTGTGCGGAGTTTCAGACAATTCAAAGTGACAATGCGATAGGAAATAAAAAATAACCCCGAATTACCAAAAATCGTGTGTTATTTGAATGAAAAAGTTTGAAGGCATTTGGGACAGTATAGTTAGAATTGAGATGGGAACCTGGGGTCCTGGCTACATGTTTTGGATATATTTGGAGACGTTCTGGCCCATGGGAGCATTGAAATTCGAATATGACCGAATTAAGAACTACCCTGTGAATCACTTCCTCATTTTCGAGTTTCATGACGTATATATAGCGGAACGTCGAACGTACGTAATATCGTACTTCGGGGAATAGATTTGTCAAAATTACAGAGGCTCGTAATTCTTACGTAAATCTGAAAATAATTAGGCCGAGTGTAACGAAGTTTTAAGTTGCTCCAGTTATACCGATTTTCGGTTATCCCGTCTTACGACAACGTCTTTCACGGAAGCCTCGTAAATATTCCTGATTTAAAACTGGGTCAGTCTTGCTGCAGTGTCCTGCAGGCCACTTCAGACTAAGACCAAGACACCCTTGTCGGGATTGGAGATATAGAGGTATTACTCAGGCTTTGCCCACTGCACTTTTCAAGAGAACCACTTTTTCTTAGTCTCAAAGTAAATCTGACTAACTCACCTGCAGTTCACGTTCCCCATTAGGTATATCTATACCTATATCTATACCTATACTCCACCAATTGATATGTCAAGAATTTATTCACCGATCGCTCATGAGTCAGATGTTCATAAAAAGTGATAAATGAATAAATAATTCCTCATCTGAGTTATGAATTTATGAAACTGATTATTGCTCGCGACTACTGGCTGTATAATTTGTATAGGTACCTACTAGAATTGTAAGTATAAGACGTCAAAGGTTGAGATGAGTCAACGCGAGTCGATGGGCAAGTATATATATCTCGTATATATATATATATACACGAGCATATACATAGCCACGATTATTTACGAGAGCCTGGCGCCTAGTTAACAATAAGTCGAGACACCACCCCCTCGAGTCGCATCTCTTAAAAACGGCTAAGGGATGAGTAGGAAGGTTGGCTCCAGGTATAGAAGGACTCGTTCACCCCGAAAAGAAAAGGTGACCAAGAAACGAACCAAGTTGGCAACAACACAATTTCGGGCCAAAGCTAGAAGGTAGTCTTGTCCGCATGAGTTATGCCGTGTGTCCGTGTCTCCGACTCGAGAATCTTATGGGCTCCAAACTGGCCCCAGCCAGAGACACGCGCAACCATCGTATGTATACATGTATACATAGTATAGTATAGCTAACAATTTACCGTCGAAAACTAACGGTCTATCCCCCAAACCGGGCGATCTTAACGATCTTCAGAATAGTGCGGGCAACGTATTTTTCACTTCCGAGGAAAAATCACATCGATAACTATGAACTCGACTTTAAATTCTGAGTCAAAAACTGCCACGTGGTTTAGTCCTTTCAGACAATATACTATATGTTTGGTTTTGTGAATCTGCACTCAGAAAAAGGTCTTGTTGACACAACCAAAATTTGGGTTATTATATATGCACAATCACATTTTTTGTTCAGTCAACCAAAAATTTTGTTGGAATAGCCAAAATTTTGGTTGTTCCAACAAAATTTGGTCTTTCCAACAAAATTTTGGTTATCCAAACGAAATTTTTGATTGACTGAACAAAAAATGTGATTGTGCATGTAATAACCAAATTTTGGTTGTGTCAACAAGATCTTTTTCTGAGTGTGCGGATGATGTTGACTGAAAAATATATAAATCGAGATATCAGTACCAACATAAATTACATTTTCATTATGTAAAGCGATACTTTTTTTTCGGGCTAAACGACTGCGAGACGAAGATAGGCAGTTTTGGCATTTGAAACGATCTAAAACTAACAGCAATTTCACTTATCGCTGCCAGAGACGCAGATGGACGTAGACGGACACGCGTTAGCCACACCTCTTAAAAAGATAAGCTGACCACCGCAGCTATATATGCGGCAACAACCGCGGACGTAGATAACTTTGATTTCCAGCTAAACGAGGGAAAAATCAGCGGTTATCTTCGACACGCCCTGACACCCACTAGGACCTAGATAGTAACTGACCATTTAGATGATCTCGTCGAGATACGAACGCTATCTATAACGAGTAACGACAAACTGGACATTTATATTGACTACCAAAGCCACTGCAGCATGGTCTTAGATTTTTGTTTTTTTAACACAGACCATTTTTCAGTCTCGCCTAGCCTATTCCGTGACATTATTTTCTAATGGGTATATAAGATGAACGAACGAGGGGTTGACGAGAGTTATTTAAAACGTTCGGTACATTTGAATTTTCCGCCTTGTTTTAGGGCCCTCAATGCTTAAAATATGGGATTAACGCGTGACGACGTCTCCCATAGTCTGAGTCTACATCAGCGACGTACGTCTGTCGCCTATACCTCTTAGCTAGACGATTGTCGATAAATTTTTCGTATACAGTTTCCTCCTCGGTATAATATTACGTTATGGTTATAAGTCCCTTTCCGAACTATAGTACGTATCTAGGCGCCCAGTCCTTCCATCCGTCTGTCCATCACTCGGCGACTAATTCACGGCTGTAAAACGTCACGCCCTACCCAAACTGTCAAACTGAGTTTATTCCTTCTATTCATATTCTAATTACCCAGGTAACCCGTTCGTCCCGTTCTTTCAACCCTCCCGCCTCCTTTGAGGAGACAATTTGGAATTTACGATATCGTAATTAGCTACTTATTTACTCTTCAGGTCGAGGTGCACTGTGCATGGGTACTTTCAACTTCGAGCATAGCTGCAGACTATATCTAGTCAGGTAATTAGCTGCGTAGGTATATACGAGAGTCTTATGTGAAGTTTTCCTCAATACAAGGTCCGTTATTATTTGCACAGTGAAGGTAAAGTCGGGTATACTCGAACGGTCAGAAACTCTTTTCCAAAACTCCGGCAGGCCCTTTTTGTTCGAACTAATTAATCCAATTAGGCTTTGGCAAACCGACCGTTAATTTCCTCAATTTGTATATATATATATGTGTAGGTATTCTAAGAAAAGGTTAGTTGTTTTGCGACTTTAGGGCGTGAGCATTCAAGCACAAACATTTTAAATAAAAAAAATATTTCTCGTTTTCTTAGTATTATAGTATATAAGTGAGTACCTTTATACCTTAGCTTGGGTAAAGGTACCTTCGGGTCTAATTAAGTAGCCGAAATCGATTTTCAACGACTTTGCTAAATCTACACTTAACTAATTCTTGGTGACGATTAACGACGCAATAATTCTCCTTATCCTTTTCACGAAACAAATTACACCCCTGTACTCGTTAACAGTTCATTCAATCAACCGAGTATTTCCACGTTCCTTAAAATTGGGTTTTCTAATTCCTATGTTCAATTCGCAGATGATTTGAAATTTTTTTTTTTTTTTTTTTTTAAGTAAAAAAGTGCTGAATTTTTCTTTTCATTCTACAGCATAGGTTTGAGTCCTTGTCCCTGCGGCAGGGAAGTAGAAGACGTTCGTAATCGTGTCCTGGATCAGCAACAAATGTAGTACAATTGGTGTGACCATTATGTCCTGCAAAAGGAGAGGAGGCGGCGTCCTGCACTTAGTTATAGTCGTTCGGGTTGAATTCGGTCCGAAAGTAGGTACCTATATTTCGCGGCAATTCTTATAGGGACTGGCAAAACTACCGAGGCGAGTTTATCAACCGAGCTCATCAGCTACTTGAACAATCTTTCTCACTCCTCCAGGATTTGCCCAAGTATATACGTATACTGTATAGGTACACAAACTCGATGGTGTATTATATGCTATACTCAACGTCGCCCGCCATGCCATGGCGTTTTATACTTTCAAGTTGAGGCCAGGGCCGTCCTGGGCCCGGGGCATCCACCCATCTCCGAATAGGTCTTGTAGTACTTAGGGTTCATCAAGATAACTTTAGACTCTGGCTTTGTGCTCAGACATTGTGTGTTCCGGTGCGTGGCTCGTGTTTTGGCCTCGCGGGATTTTCGTAGTATACGTAGGTATAGGTTAGGTTTGGTTCAAAGTTTAGAATGTAGAATATGAAGTTCGTGCAATAGCTATAATACCATAATGCACGTCTATATAACTATACAATATAATGTAGGCTAAAAGACGTCGAGCTGTTATTGGGACTGAAATATTTTGGAATATTTCCTTAGAACACTTTGCTTCGAAGAAGAAAAGAGCTTCAAGAGCTTTCTTACAGGTAAGTTGTAATTTTCAAAAAGCTTTGAAAGCGTTTCTTTTTTTTTTTTTTTGGTCCGCTACTTAAATTTCACTTTATCTTTGATTCACACCCTGCACGTCTATATACTTTCCAAATTTTGTCTAGTTTTTCTGCTTTTTCAATATCGCGAGTTAAGACTCGAGGAGAGGGGTGAAGATTTCTCGTTTGGTCGTCGGTGCATTAAGGTAATCACAGGGATGCGGGGAGGTCCCACCTCTTCCTTTTAGGAGGTTCGAAGGCCGCTGCGATCAGGGCCAAAGTCGCGTTACGTCTTTCCTCAGCAAGGGCTATGAGGAACACGTTCCTGACACGCGTCTATATAATAAAACCACCTACTACTCAGCCCGCGGACTGACGAAGTCTTCGCAGCTAAGTGGGCCTGACGTTGCAAGAATTTTATTTTTGTGCTCCCAAAACATCATCCGCACTCTCTATACCTCAGCGTAACTTAGATTTCTGCTTTGTCTCGCAGTGGCAGTTGGCAACTCTTTTGTTATTATTTTTTTTTTCCATCTTTTTGACTCTTTATTATTTCAATAATCTTTCGAAGGTAGGTATTGGTATACATTATGTAAAAGATGTGGAAGCATAGTAGAATTTTTATTATACATTGTTTAATATTGTATTTGAACATAATGAATATGAAGTTAAATTTTCGAAGCAGGTGAATTCTGATTACTTAATATGTAAAGGTGGGGAGTATATAAGGTAAGTAGTAGTATAAGGTATAATATAGACTCTTTAAGAATGTTTCAAAACAGATAAGAATTTATCAGAGCCGTTGGAATTAATCCGGCATTAATTCTAATCGCTACAAAGATTTATCTAACGGGCGGTAAATCTCTCGTTGAAAAGTTTACCAAAGAAGCGTAAAAGTTTCGGGAATCTACCGGCTATAACTCCGCGCGGGCAGGGATATTATATTGTCCGCATATATATAGAGGGCCATGATACAAAACTAAACCGAAACATATTCTCAAGAATTAGATTCTTGAACAAATTTCAACATTTTTACCTATAAAATAGATAGCATATCCACGAGAGGATCTTGTATATCTATTAATAATCAATAAAATAGTTTCAATTTTGCGATACCACACAATAATTATAATAGGATGGAAGTAAGTGACATATATGCGGTTATGTATAGTGAGATATTATACGAATAATATTTTCAGCGTTAAACGGACGTATATATAGCTGGATATAACGTCGGAAGGTTTCTATTTGCTTAGGGGTGTCAGTGAACGTTGGATGAGACCTCAGGCCCACAAAGTTGAAGCTACCCCCTACACCCGTCTTACAGCAAAGTCAATATTTGCACAAGACCTTCAGAAGATGTTTCGCGTGCTCGCCAGACTGTGTTGAAATTAGGAATTGGCAAACTGGCTAGTTTGTGTATAAAGACAACCGTTCAACGGTATAAGTATATTATATATGAAAAGCCCGCATATATAGAAGACTACTGTATATGTCAAAATCTTTCATATACTATCTAGGTTCTTCTATACTTGTGTATGTTTATATCTCAATACCCAAGAGAGAAGTAAACTCTACTGGGTGTGTCTCGACTAGAATGAAATTTTGGCCATACATATACATATATTTATATATATATACCTATAGATCTACATATATATATACTAAGGCCTGGAAAACCCTACAACCCTGTTGATCGTTGATTTGCATTGTTTGTATACCAAAGATTGGTTGTAGCTCTTCACAGGTCTACGTATATTTACTTGACTTTTGGGTTTTCCAATCCTCTTATCTTTTCTGCATAGCTGATAGGTAAAGATGCGGATTCTAGACAATAGGGTAGATACAAGCATATAGGCATATATGGACGAGTCTCGAAATTTGTACAATGCGATATTACACAAAAGCTGACAAAATAATTCAGTACCTATTGGGATCCTTGGAATGGGCGTGCCTTTGAAATTTTAGCCTTGTTAGAACAGTTCTGTTTTCTGCCACTAGTTGGCGTATCGAGGTTCTAAGGTTTCCAATTCTGCCGAAATTTTCGACCAATGTAATAATTTTTTTTTTTTTTTTTTTTTTTTTACCCCCAAAGAAATGTTGGAGCGAATAAATTGATTTTTTCATTAAGGAAAGACCATGAAATTCTCATATCTAGTTACATATGCACTCTACCTTATAACTATACAGTATATTAACTCTGCGGCTTTTCGACTTCCGACCGCAAGGATGGCATTAGTCTGTACAAATTTACTGCAGTAGGTACCGTCCTGCGCGTATCTTGAATTCTCATAATAATCGTCATACGTGCACGTCTTGAAGACCGGTTCAACAAGAATTGTCCTGCGGAGTTCTCGTTCACAAGAATTTTTCTCTACGGTTATCAAACCAGCGGAAATATATAAGGCGACTAGACTCCTCGCGGTAAATAGGGCGACTCCTTCTCACAATTACAAAGACATGTTTATTTCGTAGGAACCTGTTCATAGTACACTTTTACGACTCCATGGATGCATTGGACGGAAATAAAATTGTACCTATACATACCATATATAGATGTGACCAAATATTCTGTCAGAAGAACAAAAACCTGATGTAGAATTTTTTTAAATTTTATTATTTTAACATTTTTCTCTCTACTCTGTAGAATGGAAGCTTTCAGCGCAGCTCTTCTTTCTTTCTTTCATCGTCTGGACCACTGCGGAGCTGTAAGAGTGGAACAAAAAAAAAAAAAAGTTGTTGCCGGTTAGTAGCGTGAAAATAAAACAAAAGTTATTATCGCGGCAAATTTGAGTTTCAGCGGGCGGATAGAAGAAACAAAAGAACGTTATCAGAAGGGGTGGCGGGTTATAGGGTAGCGCCGAGGGCAACGGCGAGGGTCACCATGGTCGTAGTAGCCGGGTGTAGGGTGAGAAAGAATCCGCTCGGGTCTCCATTTGCACCGCGACTCTCTCTCAGGCTTCCTTACTTTTCTAGACATCGTTTCTTTATCCGTACGGGACTTTCTTATCTCCAGATTTGGTCAACGCGCGCGGGGGATGGGGGAAGAGAGAAAAGAATTGTCACGTGAATCAAGAATAATCGCTATATAGGTAGGTTTAAGGTACCATAGCTGGTGGCAGCATGGCCGCTGATGTAAACCATATAACAAAACGTACCTATTTACAGAATTCAAATTTGAAAAAAAAAAATTACATTCACCCGAAATTTTCGCCACTCTCCAGCAATAGTTTAGCATACACTCAGAAAAAGGTCTTGTTGCCACAACCAAAATTTGGGTTATTACATGCACAATCAGATTTTTTGTTCAGTCAACCAAAAATTTTGTTGGAATAGCCAAAATTTTGGTTGTCCCAACAAAGTTTGGTTTTCCCAACAAAATTTTGGTTATCCACGCAAAAAAAAGTGCTGTCAAATTTACTATGCGGGCAGTAAATATAGGGACAGCACTTTTTTGCAGTAGAAATTATCACAATTGTGGTGACATTCACTCATGTAGACATTGAAGGCCACTTGCTCCAATGTACCCAATACTGCAATTGTGATAATTTCTACTGCAAAAAAGTGCTGTCCCTATATTTACTGCTCACATAGTAAATTTGACAGCACTTTTTTTTGCGTGTCCCAACGAAATTTTTGGTTGACTGAACAAAAAATTTGATCGACTGAACAAAAAATGTGATTGTCCATATAATAACCAAATTTTGGTTGTGTCAACAAGACCTTTTTCTTAGTGTACAACATCGTACCTAACATGCGGAGCAATTGTAAAATATACCGTGAGCTTGCAGAGATTTATTGCTTACGATATTAACTCAACCCCATTTTTCGAGCTTTAGATCTAAAGGGGTATATAAATTTGGACCGTAAATTTAGTATTGATTTACTGCAGGATGGTTATAATCTAAAGTAAATTTCATATAGCTGGTAAGTATGTATGTATGTAGGTAGGTATATAAAAATGAAAAAGTAACCGCGGTGAGGAAAAAAAAGCTCGACATTAAAACAAGTCGAATGTTATGTATGGTGTGATATCTTCGATCCCTGAAGCGAGAAAAACAAGCGTTAAGGGTGTGCACAGTGCAGCTACAACGAAAGCT
Source organism: Tenthredo mesomela (assembly GCA_943736025.1). NCBI lineage: Eukaryota > Metazoa > Arthropoda > Insecta > Hymenoptera > Tenthredinidae > Tenthredo > Tenthredo mesomela. The sequence continues at coordinate 8,726,934 of OX031016.1, read as the reverse complement.
TTAAATTTGAAGCTTGAAAGAGAGCTTTTATGGGTAACTACTATAGGAAAGGCAAAGGCACGGTCAGCAGACAGTAGGAGCAGAGAGAGAGAGAAGAGAATAGTGGAGTGGTGAAGAGAAGAGTAGAGAAGAGAAGAGTAGGGAAGAGAAGAGAAGAGAAGAGATGAGAAGCACATAGAAACAAAAACGTTAAAAATAAATCGATAGGCGGAGTTTTTCCACGACGCGCCGCAAGAGGCGCTTTTAGTGGGGGATAGCAATAGGCGGAGTCAAGCTGATTTAGAGCCGCCATTTTGTGACAATGGGTGAGAGGGGGTATGCCTATCTGATTGGCTGATCTACGGACTTCTCTCGTCCCGAACAAGCTTCTACAGATTGTTCGGTTGTACTCGTCCGCGGGAGGCCCCCACCACAAAAGCTTTACTTTACTTCACCCTACAGCAGCAAACTCTCTCGTAGGTATAAAGATTCGAGGTGGGGATATATATCCAGACGCCAAGTTATACAGCCGCCTGTGTAACCTGCCCATACCCATGCCCATGCCCATACCAATGCCCATGCCGGTGCGGTGTGGTGTGGTGTGATCTCGAGTGGGCATAGAATCTTGACAGCGACGAGCACAACCCCTCTTTTTACCCCAGACCAAAAACTGTCTTCTTTTTTAATTAAAATGACGACGGAAAAAGATGTCGTCGCTTGGTTATGATTATCATTCTTTCTTTATTGCTCGCTTATCTTTCTTACCATTTTTTTATAACTATAGATACATATAAATACGAAAAGCTTACATTGATAAGGATCGATCTTGTTACAGCTGTACTGCAGTGATCAAACAGATCTGCAGAAGCCAAATCATTATACTATTTAAATTCAATTTTTTTTTTTTTTTTTTTTTCATTCAGAGATACATTACTTGCCATCTCTAACAATGCTAAAATCGTGAAAAGCTATGTACACACATGAAACTCAATAACACAATTCGTTCAATAAACAATAATCGAGTATCGATGCCTATCAATAGGTTTTGCATTCAATATGCATACGTCATTCGTTATCAGGAGTCAATTTATGCAGATAGTCAAACTGGTATTGGTATATCAGGGGTTATGTCATTCAATAACGTCACCAAAGTGAGCCTAATTATACCATAAATATATACATACATATATATATATATATATATAATATATATATACTTGTAGTAGGTACATCGTTTGTATACAAATATCACAAAGTCATGATATAGGTATATACGCATATATATATAAGATAGAGGAACAACCTGTAACCAAAACCGCGACACACTACTTTGTTCAAAATCTCGGTTAGATTGTAGATGTTAGATCTTAGATTGGTGTATATGGGTCTGTATCTAAATCGTCATATCTCATCTAGATGGATACATCAAGATTAACTGACGAGTGTGTAGGTAGGTATATATTATCTACAGGCATAATCTTCTCGCGAGGCACTTGGCACGTGGCTGTAGGATCTAGTACCCCCTATAATACATAACCTTACATAATATACAATAATACCACGCGTTTCTTTAAAGCGGTAAATATTTTCTTGATCTATGATCTAATTTCGTTACAAAACTTGTCGATTACCGATAAAAAGCTCTCAGTATCCGTTCAACTATATAAGAAAGATTTTTACAGAAAAAAATATTATATATAACTTTTTTCTTTTTCTTTTTTTTTCTTTTTTTTTTTTTTCCTTAGATGCCCAATTACCGGGTGAACGAGGGTGACGGCGTCGTGGGGCGGGGGGGAGGGTGAGGGGGGGGAGCGGTGGAGCTTTTGTTTCGTCGAAAGCTCATTTTTTTAACCGTTGCGTTGACAGGGGTGGGGGAATAAAGCAACGCCCGTGGGGGGGTGGGGCTGCGTTGTAGGCGTTGCCACAGTTACCCGAACCTTTACGGAAATATACGAACGGTAGAAAGTGGGGAAGCTTACGAGCCGTGTTTTCGTTCTCCTTAGTTCCGCGCCGGATGCCACGATAGCTGCATCGACGAGTCGTGCGCGCGCGCGTTTCAAATTTATTATAATATTAAAATACATATATATATAATATATATATATATATACATACATATATTACGCATATATATGTATACACGTTTTATTAATAAACAAAATCAACGATATTATAAATCGCAGTGCAACGGGGTTTACATATATATTTAATAATATAATAATCATTCGATTCGATATTTGTTATCGAAGAATATGTAATATTGATAAAGAACGGTAGGACAATAAAGTACAGTGTGCACGTTGGGACGTATTTATGCAATCCATTATGATGATGATGATGATGATGATGATGATGATGATAATAACAATAATAATAACAATAACTTAATCACTAATGTTATTATTATACTACTAGTACTACTACCAATACTACAACTACAACTACGACTACTACTGCTACTGCTACTACTACTACTACTCGAGGACTAATAAGCACAATAATCTTTATTGAAGAACACGATTATGTGGTCGTGTAAAGGTGTGTGTGTGTGTGAAGTGTGTTGGTGCTAACTTAGTGATAACATTTGTACAAACTTGTTATCGCGTTATCGCTGGATTGCTTCCTTTGAGATAAGGTAAGGATTTAGGATTACTATTATATCTATACTCCCTATATACACTTACACCCACCTTTGATATACATCTGATAGGGTTCACGCTTGAGGGCAGCAGCGTCGCCACAGTTTCAATCTTATATATTAATATTACTAATCAGTGATTCAATTATCATAATTATATACAGTTACACATTCAACATTTATTTTGATAGTTTACTTCTTTCTTTTTCTTTTCTTTTTAATACTAAAAACGAAAACAAACAAAAAGAAAATTTTTTGTTCGTTTCTCTGATTTATCAGTTCATAGTTTACTACAATTTTTCTATATAAACACATTCGAACGTATCTCTGCCTGCGCATAATTGCCTTGAATTGTTTTCTTTTTTTTTTTTTTTTTTAAACGTGAAAAATAATCGTATCCTATCAGTGACAAGTGTATAACATAATATTCACCTAATGGTGTATTTACGAAGCGTTAAACTCTCTATGAATTTTTAATTGAAATTCTGAATCGTTTAGATCGGTCGTTTGCAGACGGATGGATAGAAAGTTGATTATTTTTTTTTTTCCATCAAATCATTCAGATATTTGTTAGTATAGGTGGAATTTCGTAGTGTCGCAGGCAAGTTATACTTATGCCGACGGAACAGATATACGCGGAAATCGGTTGACCTCGATACACGTCAATATCTTAGCTTGTATAGTACTAAAGCGATTTGTATATTATACCGTAATAATCGGTTATATTTTATAGTAGTACACTTCTTTCATAATATTATAAACCCTCCATGAATTAAACCCCGCAAACAATCATAGGCGGGTAAATTTTAGTTTTCTTTATTTCAAATCAATCAATAATGTATATCATTCGATTTACAAACATTCAGAAAAAGTATTGCAATTGAATACTAGGTATATCCTCTATATGAATACATTTAGCGAAAATTGAAGAATTGAAAACAAAAAATATCTACATAGGTATTATACTTCGATCAGTCGCTTCGATATAAGAATTTTATAAATCAAACTGCCAAATCGTCAATTGACTCATGCTTTCTCTCATATAATGATCGATACTAATAAAATCCAAGTGAGGATCAGACATTCGAAGATTTATTAGGTTTAACATATATATATATATATAGCTGATACAGTTAAGCGTAGTAAATCTTTTCGTAGTATATAAAATTGATTTAGTTAACTCTTTCGATTTTTGTTTTTTGTTTATTTATTTATTTATTTATTTATTTATTTTTTTATTTTTTTTTCAAACAGACAAGTTAGAGTAATGATAGGTTTATCACAGAACAACAATAACTCGTCGTTGAACAGTTAAACAGTTCGTTTGCTTCCGCGCATTGTATAGATCATCTCATAAAGCTTTAAATCCGTTTGGTTAATATAATGAACACCGATTCCTGTGTCAATAGTAGGGTATGGTATGCAACAACACCCACGTTAAAAAAAAAAAGCGCGAAGCTGTTACAGATATATATTATACTTGCAAATGATCAATCGGTTATATAACACAGTACTACCTAGTAACTATACACAGATAGTATATAAATGACAACAGTTCTTCAGACTATACCAGACACACACGATCCTTGAAACTTAGGCTTGCACAGCATGTAACATTCAAATGAACGATCAATTAAAAACAAACTTCCAAGCTCTAGAACGTTTCTTCTACAAATACGCATGTAAATTTCGTCGTTCAACTAATATTGAGATTTCTTAGGTCCGCTAGTCGGTTTCGACAAACACTATGATAGACTACTTAATCGTTGTTGTATGCGTTGTCTCAGATAGTGCAGATCACGCAGCATGTTATTATATAGATCGGCGAACTTCACACTTCACACTTCACACTTTAGAAGCGTTTATACATTATACTTAAAACACGTCTACTCGGATTATACGAGATATAGTTTGTTTATAATAAATAAAGGCAACACACGTGTATTAACAGTGATATTAATCAGAATCGTAGTAACGTGCCGTCGGATTATAAGTACATATAGATATATACAACACCCGAAGACCTGGAGTAAATTACATACTGTGGTTTTTTATATCCACACTTGTGCGCTGCACAGCGTATAGCGTCTGATAAATATACGAGTTAACTAAAAATCTAATCCCCTTTTTTTCTATAACTTGAGAGAGAGAGAGAGATCCTAGATGGTTGAGTAGGCGACGGGATGATGAGGCGACGGGCCTTCGACCTCGGGGGGTCGAGACTCACTCCTGGAGGGTTAAGTCGAGTTAAGTCTTAGAAAGTTTTCTAAGTATATATAAGGTATATATATATATATATATGTATGTATACTCTATAATAAGTATAGAAAGAATAACTGACGGCGAATCTGGACCGCCGCGCGTCAGCAGCTAGTATAGTAGGTAGATTTTTACGGCTGTCTTAAGCGGGAATATCTTAAAGTTTGGAATGCCACAGACCAGCGCGTCCATTGTTGAAGACTTGTGATTTTTTATTCTCTCTCTCTCTTTTTTTTTCTTTTTTTTTTTTTTTTCGCTCCGTAGGAACTAGAGACCTTTTTTTTTTTCTCTCGAAAGATCGGGACAGTCTTGTAGGTATATATACGTCAGCTATACACGCTTACCTATATAGAAGTCAGTATACAATATGAGGACTGACCTGCGCCAGGATACTGCGATGTCAGGTTTGGCTAACCACCGAGATGCCCTAGGATACGGAGAGTAAAGTCTTTAGACAGTTTTAGGTAAAATATGATCCTGCGAGAGTCGTTTTCGGCGGGCGCCTGCTGGTTTCACTATACGATATTTGAAAATAATATTCTATATCTTTCTATAATAGACTACTACTGCAGGTACCATTATATATATTAACAAGTCACAACGCCTCTCTCTCTCTCTCTCTCTCTCTCTCTTTTTTTTTTAGAATAAAATTCGATTCCATAATATAATAATGATCGGAAATAAATTGTCGTAAATGATCTAATAATTAAACTAATAGAAATGATATTAGAACTACTAAATTACATTGATGTAGAATATTATCTGTATCCTAGAACAAACCACTTTTTCTTCGGTTCAATCAATCCATGCATGGATATAAGGCAAAGTCGAAAAGAAACTGAGAAAAAAAGGAGAATCATATCAAATAGATGTTTTATTATAATAATTGAATTGAGAACTTTTTTTTTTTGTTTTTTTTTTTTTTTTTACCAAATATAGTATCTGGGTTTTTAGTATGTAGGTATAGTTATTGAATGCGAAATTATGAGTCATAATATGTATATAACGACACGGTTTCATTAATCAATCTAATAAGATATACGGGGCAACACTTGAAGGTAATTTTCCATCGCGATTGGAAGTGAGTATAGCGTGTATATAGATCGTTGGTGATATTTAGACTATTTCCGAAAATAAATTTTATATAGCTTTGATAATTTCACCGCGCGCAGACCTAGAGCTAAAATATAATGATTTATTTTTATTTCTTATTAATTCTTATACTAAGTTTATCAATATATATATATATATATATATATATATATATATATATATATATATATATATAAAATTACAAGAGGACCCCTAAGATTATCGAATTTCGATAAGATAAAAAAACAAATACGTGATCCAATATTGAAAGTGATGGAGGTGGTCTTGCCGATAAGACACGTCGCAGACCAACGGATAAGGAATAACCAGAATGTTCGTTTCAAATCACAGTTTTAATTTAGTTTTAATTGTCTTCCGGTTATAAACGTATAGCGTCGATATACCTACCTACCTACCTTATACCTATTTAACGTGAGTAAAAAAAAAAAAAAAAACAAAAACAAGAACAAAAAAAAAAAAAAATGAACCAAAAAAATTTTAACGCCTCGAGATCTGTACGTCTATAAATTATAACGTAATCATAGTAGAAGTTCATTTCTATATAACTTATAGACGCGTATTAATTAATAGTTATTGTAAATCGATAGATCATAGATTTGATTTGTTAAAGAAATGAAATAAAACACGTTGAAATAATATAAAATACAAAAAAATAAACTATATAATTACAGATATTTTACCAAGGAAAGATATTATTCTATCTAATAGCTGTCTTATGTCTGTATATTTTTACGTTTATTCTCATACTCCCGGGGAATAAGAAAGCCAAAGGGGACTTTTTTTTTTTTTGTTTTTTTATCAACTGATTTTATATCACGGAAAGAGACGAAGATTGTCAGATTATTATTTATCTGACAATTCAAGCGCCGATGTGTCAGTGACATTTGATTGAAGTCTTTTTTTCTTTCTTTTTCTTTTTCTTCTTTCTCTCTTCTTTTAATTGTGAGTTCACAATGGTCTAGAGTTTTTCTTTTTTAGTTTTTATCTTGTTTTATCTATATGATTTAGATGTAGACGACGACTATTTAAGTATTATTACGTATATCTTAAGTTTTCCGTTATTTCGTTGATCGTTTACGTTGATCTCCCCCCCCCCCCCCCCCCCCCCCCCCCCCTAATAATCATATGGCTCAAATCTCTTCATTGTTTTATGTATTTAATTCATGATGCGATCGTAATAAGAAATATATATATATATATACAATAACCATTACTCAACTGGAACTGTCATTTTCGAGACTTACAACGTAACTGTTTTTACTTACTTACTCACTTACTCACGTGTACGTATATATATTTTCAAATTTCTTTCCTATAGACGCGCAGAAGGTTAGATAGTATAAAGTATAATATAGACGTAGTACATAATATTTAGTATATTATTACGCCGGAAGCGTTGCGTCTGCATAGTACCTATACCTACTACTGCACATCTATACCCATAGTATATTACCTATTTCATATTCATATCCCTAGGCGATAATTAGTTATACAAATTCGGTAGTAAATGTTATTTTTCAATACACACTACCTCCCTAGTAGAAAAATCCCACTGCCGGCAACCATAGCAGCACTACATAGATTTTTCAAAAATTAAATTCTATTTCGTTAACAGTCGTCTGGGTTCCTCCAATATATCTATTATACCATGATAATAAATTGCGATGGTAAATCTTCGATACGTTATTATAAGTAAATATATATTTATATATATACACAGAAAGAAAGGTTAACTTGATTCAAGACAATTTTGCGGTCCAAAAATGAAGACCGAAATTTTCTCGGATCAAATCAAAAATTTTTCTCGAACCAAGAAAATTGGGACAATTTTCTTGGTTCGAGAAAAATTTTTGATTTGATCCGAGAAAATTTCGGTCTTCATTTTTGGACCGCAAAATTGTCTTGAATCAAGTTAACCTTTCTTTCTGTGTATATATATAAATATATACAGACCCGTGTTGCGTATCGCGAAGAGAAATTCTGATCAGTTTGCAGTCAAGAAAGATGGTGTTTCTGATTCCGCTAATTAGTATTTCCGTTTTACTAATATAAACGATTCGATATATAGTATATCGGAATATAATATATTTATACGTATAATAGCTATTTGTCGATAAATTATGAAGAGAATTTTTTTTTTTTTTTTTTTTTCATTCTAATTAACTATCATATAAATATACATACATACATATATATATATATATATACCGATTAATCTCTTTCACACCAAAAAATGTGTTGAAGTAGGTAGATTCGCCGTTGTTTTTTTTTTTTTTTTTTTTTTTTTTTTTGATCTTTTTTTCAGTACGCATTATTGAAATTTGATAAATATTGACGATATGTTATTATAACGAGAAAGAAACCTGATAGAATAAATTATAAAATTGCTAACGTATTTAACACGTTGGTTGGTATAATATATACCTATATTAATCTATACTAAGAAATGAATCTCAGTTAAATAGAGAGCGTAAATTGGCTTGGTGCAAAAAAAAAAAAAAAAAAAAAAAAAAACCCTCAAATTTTGTCTTATCAAATTAATTAACTCCTGCTGGATGGTGTTCGTTTTATAATCTTATCATATACCGCTTCATATATCTTATCTTTTGTTGTTTTCAAGTATTTTATTTGCCGTTTGAGTTTCGACGTTTTTGCAACGAAGTAATAAGCTCGCATTAAAGAAAAATTTTATTTTATAGTATTACCTATAACCACTTCGGGGTACATAACCGATTAATTGATCGATTCGAAAAGGAAATAAAAATTGTTCTCATAATATGTGAGTGAGTTTTAATAATCAACGCGTATCCTGTATATTATACGCTATAGCTAAACCGGAATTCTGGAATATATAATATAATATGATATAATATAATATAATATAATATATATAGGTATGTACCAAAAAGTTACTATAAGTTTTTCAAAGAAAATTAATAAATGAATGAATGAAATTTTTATACTAATTATACGATGGGTTTTGAGATCGATACGCAGAATCCCGTGTTGTAATTAAATAATCGATTTTGAGTTAATGAAAAAAAATCTCGAAACGTTTTGTCAAAAGGTGATATAGGTACGTGGTGGCATTCGGTTTATCGATCGATTCGATCGAAGCCTTATTATTTTTATATCCACGTCACGATTGACCTTGGCTAATAAAAATTTGTTGATAAATAATTTCGAGCTATCTGAAAAGGTTCGAGAATTAGAGCAGCAGAGTTTCTGCTTACTTAGGGACAGATCAACACCTTATTATGTTATAATTCATTCATACTGAAAATATATCGCTGTAATAATAATCGTTCACCATCGAAATATATAGTATTTCCGGTAAGCTAAGCAAGCACGGGATATATTCGTAAAAACAAATAAGAAGATTTTTTTTCATTCATTAATATTATGAGACTGATTTTTTTAAAAAGAAATAAATAAGACAAGTGAAAAAAGGATATTAAAAACTGGCTATGCGTACTACATGTGACACGTCGCTACGTATAATATGTTAAATTCTATTTAGGATAAATATTTCCAACACCAGAGTTTAAGGAACCCGATAAATAGAATAGATAAATACGCATATAAATATATAAATAAATAAATATATATAAATATATATAAATAAATAAATAAATAAATAAACAAAGAAGGATATAGATTGCGAGTAGATCTTGGCTCATGGATCACGAATTACTTCGATGACTATAAGCTCTTGATTCTTGATAGCGGAATGATTTAGATCTATGCTGGGTTAGAGAGTGATACGAACAATCATCAATCACTATAGAAGCTTATTTTCATAGAGGAGATACAAGATCGGAGTTATAGGGTCTAGGTACTCGGTGGCTACCGCGGGTTACACAATCAATTAGGCGGGGTTCCGTATCTAACTATGTATGTAGGTATAGGCAGGTAGCTAGATAGATATGTATGTATACACTGCGCATTCGGACAGTTCCCATTTTACAAACGAATATATATGTATAGGTGATTCAATACATAAAATATATTATATACATAAATTCAGAACTATATTCTATTCGTATATACTATGTATATAGTAGTTATTACATAGATTATAGATATACATATATAATGTGTTACCTACTATATGGATCTATAATATAATTAATTAATACTACAATGATCGTGCAACTCGCGATCAGATTTGATGATAAAAGAATTCGTCACGAACAATATGGTGATCGATTAAAAACAATAAATAAATAAAATAACGAATTAACTTATAAATACTCAAGATGTAGATTCCGTACTCGTGATTTTGTATCGCATTAGATGTATCACATTCTTCTTCTCGTTATATGATTTAGAAAATTGATGGAAAAGCACGAGTACCTTAATTATAATTCTGTAACTATATATTATCTAGATATTGTTAAACTCGGTTATAAAAATTACGTAGCTTATAGTAGTACAGTGTACACCGATAAATTCATAAGATAGACATTTACGACACGTACTATACTTATCTTTCGTTATAGGTTCCTGAGTTCCTTATTGGAAGCCCAAGTATACGATATATATATATATATAATACCATATATATATGTACTATAGGTACACCGAAAACTTTATCTATATTTACGTATTTGTTCAAGCATCTATATCAAAGATGTAAGGTATAATATATATGTACAAAGTCCAAAATACACATAAATATAATACAACAACTATACGTGTATACCCACTTTATTTACTTATTCACTTACTTACTTATAGCTATAAATAATTTCTATTTTCCAATGATATATATATATATATTATAAGTATACTAATAAGTTTGAAATTTTTTGTCTGTTACAGAAGAAACACGAGCTAGAATTAGGATATAACGATATATAAATAATACTTATATATTGATTGAAAAGGGATACCAAACGCGTTTTAAAAAATATATAAATATATATTTTTTTTCTTTATTTTATTTTTATTTTTCATTTTTTTTTTTTTTTTTTTTTTTCCATATTTATAATATTGTTATTATTATTATTATTAATATTATTATTATTATTACCACTACGACTACTATCTCGCGATTTAATCTTCGTTTCTCACGGCTGAACAAAAACAAAAAAAAAAACAAAAAAATACAAATTTCTAAAAACGTTATTTTTTTTTTTTTAACCTCTCTCTACCTATATAATTTCTATTAGCTTATCAATTCGCGATAAACGATTATAGAAATAAGCTACAAAAATTTTGGACATAATGGACATGAGCAGCGAGTCGAGCTCTGCTCGATGGTACGAGCCGCCCAGGGGATCCCTCGAACCACCGACGGGTTCCGGGTCGTTGTCTGCGGGTGGGGCTGGCGTCGCGACGGCTGACTATAGGGGATACTACCCTCACGCTGCACCGACGCCTCACCATCCCTCCGCGGCGCATGCCGCCGCCGCCCATTACGCCCACAGTGAGTAAAGAAAAAAAAATGTCATTTATTTTTATTTTTTATCTTTTATCTTTATTATTTTTTGCTTGTTGTTTGTTTTTCAATCAACTATAAGGGTTGGTGTATTAAATTAGGTATTCGTCTATAATTTATTGTCGATTATTATATGCCCGTGAGGTATAAGGGTCAAAGTTGAAGATTAAAAGAAAAAAACAAAAACAAAAAAAAAAACAAAAAAGGTAAAAAGCTATATACCTAAGATTGAGGAATAAAAATAAAATTAAGAAACAAAAAAAAAAAAAAAGAAAAAGGAATGACAAAAAAAAAAAAAAAAGGCCTCAGATAAAACAAGTCAACGGCCAAAAAGCTTGTATATAAGGAGAACGAAACTTGATCCGGTCCGGCAGATCTTGGGCCCCAGGAACGCGATATCCCTGATTCGTGCCGACGTGCGTGGATCATACTCCGGCCTCTGTTGGCTTGAGGGAGAAAAAGAGAAGAAAAAAACGAGAGAGAGAAAGAGAGAAAAAAAATGAAGAAGAAAAAATAAAAGAAAAATTTCTTCTAATCGCACTAGCATCTTGCCCTGACTTACTTATGGTATAACCAAAATGAGTTTCTAGCTATGACTCAGATATGACGTATGTCCACCCCGCGGTAGAAGACAAGCTTTTTTTTTTTTCAACCACGTTTAATACTATGTACACTGTACAGTCTCTCATCTCTTTATTCGTATTCTCACGTAATTTGTTTGTTTTATTTTCTTTTCTTTTCTTTACTTGTTCGAATTTCTTGATATAATTTTTATAAACTAGTTAATGAAATTGTGTTATGCATTTGAGATAACAATTATTATGTACATCATAATTTACAAGATAATATAATTTCGTATACATATATCTAAGATGTATGTATTTTTAAAAGAATACATCGAACGCCGCGAACGGTCAGTATTTAGCCGCAAGGGTTTATAAGATTGAAGCGAGTGAAGCTTACTATATTATTCTAAGAGGTAGTGAAATAGAGGGAGGTTAACGTCGATCTATAATGTATACAGGTACCTATACACCATATACCTACATACCATAACCTGCGCGTATATATAGTAGGTATACGTAATTGCATAGTGAAGCAGCAGCCGAACCCCCTCTGCGCATATTGTGTAGTGTGTAAGGTGCCGTTTTACTTACTTCGCGTTTGCTCGCGGTGCTGTTTCAACTATAACCAACTGTAACACACCACGCCTATATATGTTCTCTTTGATACTGTAGCGCGCTCAAGTTATCTCATATATATATATATATATATATAAGACTATAGCACTATGGGTCTATACAAAATACGTATATCTGTCCTATACAGCAGCCTTTATATTTCACGCTTATATATATATATTTTTTCATTCTCAGCTCGGTATATTAGCTACGTATAGTATATATATATATATATTATTATTATTCATATACCATATAAGAGTTTCTGCCCTACGCTGATACTATTCAACGTATATATATAATATATATAGTATTACCGCGTATAGCTTTAATATAATATAATATATAATAGTATATAAACGGGATCCGCGAGGTTATACACTACTGTGGCTGCTGATGTTTCTTACTACCTGACTTACCTACCTATGTAGTATATGTATCTACCAACCTACCTTTGCCTTGCGGTAGCCGCGTGGCTCAGCTCGCTTCTTGAGAGCTGTATAACGCAGACGCATACATACACATATGCAAACATACAAATACACATACACATGTTTAAACATAACCTTTATAGAAGAAGACGCCATCTTGCGCGGAAACGCGGGCCAACTGAAGGCGGAGCCAAGTCAAATGTTGCAACTGCTGCGTACGGTAGAACGATATAGGTATATGATATACCTCGGTGTCAATTATCAATGATATTTAATCATTTTCAAGGGTTATTTAACCCAACTTAAGTTATACTATTAAATACATTGTGTTTTATTTAGATTAAAAAATCGACTGTGGCACATATAGAAAGAAATGTTGACTTGATTCAAGATAATTTTGCGGTCCAAATAAATGAAGATCGAAATTTTCTCGGATGAAATCAAAAATTTTCTCGATCCAAGAAAATTTGGAAAATTTTCTTGGATCAAGAAAATTTTTGATTTCATCCGAGAAAATTTCGGTCTTCATTTATTTGGACCGCAAAATTATCTTGAATCAAGAATAATTTTCTTTGCTCAAGTTAACCTTTTTTTTTTCTGTGCTAGGTACGGAAGTATATGTTTGAAAAATAATTTTTAAATTCAATGAACAGATTTTACCATGCGATATGAAAATATTGTTGAATAAGCAAAAAAAAATAAAAAATAAAAAAAAAACTGATATTCTCAAGTCCTTGAGGTAAAAAATTGCATGTTATTAGCTTGCAAGCTGCTGCAGGGGTTATAGTCGCGCGCTGAAGTCAAATGAGACGTTATTGTTCTGGAGAAGAATTTTTAAAACGCTATCGTTTAAGAGTTTCAGCAGTTTTTATATTATAACGCGTGCGCAGGGTATATTAGTTGGTATATAGGTACTATAAAACCACCGAGGGTTCATACCGGGTTACTTTACAGACTCCACAGGGCGACGCGTCGTCTCAATGTTGCGTGTATACCTACTTATATTCTACACCTTGTAGGTATATAGCAAAGAAAAAAAAAAAAATTTGAAAAAAAAATTGAAAGGTGCACCGTCAAAGTTGACTAAACTTGAGACGCGCATTATTTTTAGTCGAAAAATCAAAAGGCACCGTATATATATATATTAAGTATCTAGTCAGGAGAAAATTAACTCAAATCAATTCTAGTTCAGTCAATATTGATTTTCTATCCATCAACTTATTAAAAAAAAAAAAAAAAAAAAAATTTGATAGATTAGAAATTAACAATTCAATTCATTTCTTTTTTATTTTCCTTGCTATACTGCACTCACTCTTTCTCCCCTATCTATATATTATCTCTCTTTACAGTTGAGCGATAATTATAATTACACATGTATAATATATCCTATGTAAATATATATATATATATGTTTGTTATACCACGCTATGTCTAATTAAACATGCGCGATTCGCAGGGAAACTTGAAAGAAATTCCTTGCAAATTGTCGGAAGACCGTAAGTATATATGAGTGAAGAAAGCGAATTATAAGGTCGTTTAATCGTAAGAAATTCAACGTCTATTTTATACTTATCGCAATTCATTGATCTCTCATAGAGCTTACATTTCCAAGATAGCTGTATACCTATAACTAGGGGTTGCGAGTTGGTTATTTCTTCTTTTCTTTTTTCTTTTTTTTTTTTTTTCTTTTTTCGAGTGGCTTGTATTTGTACACATCTATCACATATATATGCGTATATATATGTGTGTATATATGCATACTATAGATACTCGTATAAAATGAAGTGGAACCAGGTCCATTCAGAGTAAGGTGTGTTAGCAATTATTTAAAGTAGCCTTTGATGTCGCATCGTTCAATCGTTTATCGACTACCGTAGTTATACACCTATATTATACGTACGTATAGTTACACAGTAGCTGGTAGGATATTCGGATAGGTTCGCTCTAACGCGCATCTCTATTCATAGAGATTAAACTCGGAGGGGGAAAAAAAAAAAGGATTGTCACAGGATCGCGAAGGGTGGCTGATACAGTTACGCTATACTGGCTACATATAGGGTCTCGTTTAACTATATAAAAGGAAAAAGAGTATTAAAACAGTATAATTAATCTCATTATAACTTTATCCTATATTATATAGATGAATAAAGATGAATGGTTTGAATATTTACAGTTTTTTTTTTTTTTTTCTTCTCATTCTTCTCTATTTTTAGAGAAACAACAGAGGATCATAATTATAGTACATACACCCATATTCTGTTATAAAACAAGTACATAAATAAATAAAATAAACTTATATACCTATATCGACGCTTTTAAAACAGTGAGATTCTTATCAGTTCATCTGATATATCGTGATCAGGTTATAGGTATAACGTGACATAATGGCAACATATCTGCATATTTTTTCCTATATATTTCTTTTTAATAAAATCGTGAAGTTAAGGTGCTTTCCTAGGCAATTCCACCAGTCCTGAAAACATCGTGAAAAAATGTGATATTAAACGGAATATCTCTGCCTGGGCACCGAAATCAATGAAACAAAATACGTCGCGCAATTCTATGTGCGACTCCGAACATGTACAGCCCAAAAAATGTTCGTTTTGCGCGAAAATAGAGAAGATATCCATGAAAAACGTTTCTAAAACCGTTAATTAGTTATTTTTAATAATTATATAATTAGTTATTTTTATTCCTTTTTTTGGGTTGAGGTTTGAAAAACACTTCGCTCCGGCTTGCTTCGTTGTAGATATATATATATATATATATATATATATATATATATATATATATATTTTCTGTGTGTGCAGGTGAAAAGCGCCGCCATATTAGATGCCCAACCTGTTATGTTCCTGCATTAGTTCAGTACAGTACAGATACAGTGCCATGGGAATCGGCGTTTACTTTTTTATAACTGATGATAACTGATATACCTATAGTCTATACTCTTCAACGATCTTTAACAAGATTTTCTTCTTCGTGATATCTATACGGATATTATACCTACCTACGTATCAAATTCTCACCGCAATTATTATTCTCTAACGATTTATAGTAGGTATACGTACCTACTGACTCCTTTTTATTCTTCATCCAGCCCTTCTTCGCCATATTGAAGATGAAGATCACAGAAATTATAAACTTCTCAACTATTATACATATAGTATAAGAGTATAGATCATGGGGTGCACGCAAAAAACAGTGCTGTCGAATTTACTATATGAGTATAGTTAATATATGGACAGCACTTTTCTGTAGTAGAAATTATCACAATTCTAGTATTGGTTACATTGGAGCAAGTGGCCTCTTCAATGTCTATACATGAGTGAATGTTACCACAATTGTGATCATTTCTACTACAAAAAAAGTACTGTCCATATACTTACTACTCACATAGTAAATTCAACAGCACTTTTTTTTGCGTGATGATTCAGGGTCATTCAGATTGTGCGAACCATATTTTGAGGATAGATTCACCCGTGAAAATCTAAGACTAAATTTCATTTACCATGCAAAAGAAATTCGAGAGACCGCAATACTTTCAGAGCTACGAAAGATCTTAGTTGACCAAACGCAGAGGGTACTTATACTTAAATATAAATCACAAAGCCTGCAGAGCATCGCGCAACTTCCACTGATGACCAATCCTGCAGTCTGTGTCTCTTTATAAGTACAGTGATTGTTATATATAACTATATAAGATCTCACGTATTATAATCTTGGAAAGTATATTGTGCCCTAAAATTTTTGGTAAAGAAAATTAAATCTCATAGAATTTGGCAAGCAATCTAACCTCAAAATATGTTCCACTAAACCTGAATCACCCCGTATAGGATATCAGATGTGAATATGGGTGAGAATAATTCCTGCTGCATTAAATGAAGAAAAAAAAAAAAAAAAAAAAAAAAAAGAAACTGGTAAACCTTCGAATGCAGTTCTGCGAAGAATTCGAGGCGCGTAGATATAGTCGGCCATTTTGGTACCGCGCGTGATTTTCATTTGTTTGGTACGATCTGGCGTTAAAGATAAGCCACGTGTGCAAAAATATAACCCAGATAACGCCGGGAGTTATGCCCACCGAGGGGAATATTTTAGACCGTGAAACGAATGAAAAAAACGAATAAAAAAAAAAGAAAAAAAAAAGAGAGAAAAAACAAAAATAGCTGGAATTGCTATAGGTATAGGTACCATGTAGTATATGGCTAACATAGGTGTAAAAGAAAAAGAAACAAAAAATAAAACAAAAAAAAAAAAAAAAAAAAAACGCGTGAAACTGCGGCGCGGTGGGTCGTTTAGCGGGATTACGGATAATGCGCTTTCAGCTTGCTAAAATTCTTCTCCCCCCCGCCCTTGCCTTTTTCTTTTTTTTTTTCTCTCTTTTTTGCATACATACCTTATAATGTAGATCCACGTTATTTATACGTGGTACAACGAATAAAAGATTTGAATAATCGTAAATATACTCATATCTCTATATTATATATAGTTTTTTTAACTCGTTTTCTATTTTCCTATTCTTTGAAATTTTTTCATCAAATGTAAGACATTTTGGGAGCTTTCCAATTACGTCAATTTTCAGGCACAGTGCGACACAAAACTATTGTTATTGGTGCGATCCAAAAGAAGTGACCAATAACACAGCTTTGTGTCGCACTGTGCCTGAAAATTGATGTAATTGGAAAGCTTCCACTATAATAGTATATACACTACACACAGTATTATGATTGGCTGGATTTAACGGGAGGGACCAATCGTATTGCTGTGTGTCTGACTGTGTTGATTTTTGTTTGTAGATGGAAAGCTCCCATAGTATATCTTAATTTAAAAATTTTTTTGCTCAAATTCGCCTCTGTATAATTATATATATACGTGTGATTTAAATTATATTTACACCTATTACCGAACAGGTAAATCCGTATATTATCTGTCTCGTGGTAGATAGATATATATATATGTGTAATATGTATATGTATACATAATATAATATAGTAAAGGGGTCTGGGGATGCATGGTGGAAGTCGACCTAGGGGATCGCGGAGAAGCACCGAACAGGGTTTAAGCTTAAATTAATGCCCATAATTCAGCGTGGTTGGCAAAACAGTCTTGTTATCAGCGTATGGCGTGAAGGTGGAGGTGGAGGAGAAGGTTCTACTGTGGCAAGAAGTAGTCGATATATCGATTAGATGTTCAGCCAACTTCACACAATATAGAGAAAGAGAGAGAGAGAGAGAGAGACTTGTGCCTCGTGCCTCGTGCCTCGTGTCTATATATGTACAAAGTTGTCTATGTATACAAATACATATTATGTATACATATCTATCTGTACATATGTATGGGGAGCTGATCGTTGAACCTTTATAACGTATAAACATTTATAAGCTGACTCTATATACGGCTAAATACATATATGTATGTATGTATGTATGTATCACTGTAAGTATATATATATATATATATAAATCCAAGAATATATATACATATAGTACCTATATGTATGTATATAAAACGTGTGTAGCGGAATACGTCTTATATTATATTATATAATATTATATAATATTACACAGAAAAAAAGGTCAACTTCAGCCAAGAAAATTATTCTTGATTCAAGATAATTTTGCGGTCCAAAAATGAAGACCGAAATTTTCTAGGATCAAATCAAAAGTTTTCTCGAACCAAGAAAATTTGGAACATTTCGTCCAAAATGGTCGAAAATTTGGAACATTATTTGGACCGCAAAATTATTTTGAATCAAGTCAACCTTTCTTTCTGTGTATATTATATACTTATAGCTCTTGCGCGATCGAGCACCCGTGAATCGTGATGGTGCAAACCAAAGTCAATATTTGTCTGCATATAAAGTATAAAGAGACGGAGATATAGAAGGCCCGAAAGCTTCGAAATTAAACTTTATTGTTCCCATTCAAATTTAATGGGATTTTAACGACGTCATACCTACCAACGGCTCTCGCGGTGCCACGAGCTCGCAATCAAACTAAGATTAACGCAAAAAGTAACCCCCTTTCGTACTCTGGTATAATTACCCCACTCTCTTTCTCTCACTCTTCCTTTCTCTTTTTTTTTATTATCACGCAGTTTAAAATTAAATATGATAAGCTTTTTTTATATTACCTACATATATTATGTTCGTGCTGAAATTTGAGCTTGAATTTCACCAACTGCATGCAGGATGAGAAACAATTTCAATCTTTAAAGTGATAAGCGAACATAATATACTTGTAGGTACCTAACGTTGACGATAAAAATCGTTTTGTATCTAGATATATTTTTTTAGTGCTTTCTGCATAGCTACATCAGGCATATATGCTTAGGTATATACTTATACGGTTAGAGTTAGACTATTAAGGAGACTGCACGCGAGTATAGAAACATGTAGTTTATAAATGTGTAGTATGTAAATATATAAAACGACATAGAGGATACGTGCGTAGGTATATTATATATATATATATATATATAACTTCGTGAGACAGTTTACGTTCTAATAAAATCCCGCAGAGGAGACGAAAGTCAAACCGATTGTCCAGGAAGTAGAGAGAGAGATATATATATACCTATCTGGTATTATTCTCACGTCCGGTTTAACTACCTATAAGTATGCTGTTATCGATGAAATTACCGGCAGCAGAAAACTCGTTCGTTTTAGGTACACAAGACTTAGAGACTAGCGCTGTATAAATGACAACTCAAATAAAGATTGCTATCATTCCCGGTTTATTGCAAGAGATACATAGATACACATCACAATAAATTACGAACGCGCTGGTATAGGTGTATATATATACTATATGGATGTTGTTCCGTTCTCCACTATACGTGATCCTTATTATGCTTCTTTTTGTTCGCGAGAGTTTTATGTTATAAAAATATGTCGAAAAATAAAACTGCACATAGTATTTCATATTATATTGAATTAAACAAATTAAGTTATTTGATGATGAATCTGTATTTTATTTCAGGTAGAATGTCCAGTGCTGGTGTGACGAATGGTGCCGGTAGTCAAGTTTGCAGACCACATTTCCACAGCTCTGTACTTCACCCGTGGCTCTCCGGATCTAGTGCGGATAGTAAACCCTGGGGGTTTCCAACCACGACTGCCTCGACCGGTGGAACCTCTGGCTCCGGTGAAGACAAACCCCAAAGTCCACTGGGGTCATCGTTGCCACCAACGTCTAGTAGTTTAACGAGTCACGGTGGCGCTGCATCCGGTCATCACCTATTCTCGTTTCCTCCAACGCCACCTAAAGACGCGACACCCGACAGTATCACGACGAGTACAACGTCCAGCTCGAATAACAACAATAACAACAACAACAGTAGTAATAATAACAACAATTCAAGCTCTTTGGGTCTCGGTGGTGGCAGCAGTGAGTATCAAGCCGCTGTTGCTCATGCTGCTGTTATGGGCGCGTTCATTCATCATCAGGATGCTCTTGGATCGACGTCGGGTAGCTCGTGTGACGTTAAGCCATCGGTGATGCTTGGACATCATCACGGAGCTTCGTCGCCACCCCATCAACACAATGGATCGAATTCTGGACAGGTGAAACAACGGGAAGGTAATAACCAATCGTCAGCGTCTGTGAATCAGGCAAACCAACAAAGTGGTGTTAATCACCAGCAGCAACAACAGCAGCAACAGCAGCAGGATTATCAAAATCAAGGCGCTACCTCTCCTAGAGATTCCTATGCCACTTCCCACCACACATCTGCCTCTCAGTACGATCCTTCGGCTGCATACAATATGTATCAACATCTCCAATACTCTGGTCATCATTCCCATAATCCCCACAACGGTGCGACTATCTTCTCCGGGACTCACCACGCGACAACCGGTGTACCCGGAATTAGTCCTGACGCTAAACTTCTCGGTTCACACGGGAACACGCCAAACTCACCCGGGTCGCAACAGCAACAGCAGCAAAAGCCAAGGAACAAATCCAGAACGTCCGCCGGTAAGCGGGACTTTAAGAGATTTTATTTTTTTACTGTTTTATATACTTTATTCTTTATTACATTACATTTTCATTTACATTTTCATTTCTATTTACTTCGTATTCATCTTCATTACTTTTGGGTTTTCTCTTCATTATTTTACATCTTTGGTTCCTATATATAGGTTGTTCCTCCTTCCTCGTTTTATCTTCTTCTTCTTCTTCTTCTTCTTCTTCTTCTTCTTCTTCTTTTACTTTTACATCACACACGTACAATTTTATCATTCGAGTCATCGTCCTCTGATCTGTTAAGGTGCTTTCCTAGGCAATTCCACCAGTCCTGAAAACATCGTGAAAAAATGTGATATTAAACGGAATATCTCTGCCTGGGCACCGAAATCAATGAAACAAAATACGTCGCGCAATTCTATGTGCGACTCCGAACATGTACAGCCCAAAAAATGTTCGTTTTGCGCGAAAATAGAGAAGATATCCATGAAAAACGGTTTTAGAAACGTTTTAGAAACGTTTTTCATGGATATCTTCTCTATTTTCGCGCAAAACGAACATTTTTTGGGCTGTACATGTTCGGAGTCGCACATAGAATTGCGCGACGTATTTTGTTTCATTGATTTCGGTGCCCAGGCAGAGATATTCCGTTTAATATCACATTTTTTCACGATGTTTTCAGGACTGGTGGAATTGCCTAGGAAAGCACCTTAACATCAATTGATATACTTAACATTTTCATATGCATAGTACTCTTTCCATTGAACTAGTATATACTAAAGGGGGTTGCGCTAATAAAGTTACGTCGATTTCTCTGTAACCTAATATATTTTCTCAAAAGTTTTCGGTGGCGGTTAGTTTTTCAATGCTTATTGTGTTGTTATCACGTTTCTTTCTAACAATTATTTATATCCCATTTGTTTACTATTTTCCTCTACATTATATCCATATTATATTTCGTTCTTCATATCATATACCTTATTTCTTAAGATTTTCTTTTTTTTTTTTTTTTCAAAAATCATTACGTTCAGATAATTATTGATTCAAATTTTTATCATCAATCGTCATAAAGCTATATACAAAATTAACGTTTTTTTTTTTTTTTTTTTTTTTTTTGTTTACGTATTTTTATTTTCTTCATTTCTTTATTTCTTTATTTCTTTATTTAGTTTTATTATTAATTGAACATATTATTTCTTCTTCCGTTTCTATTATATACTTATACATATATATGGAGGGCACACGATTTTGTATTTTGGCTCACTGGTTTTTTGAGTGGCACCCACAAACGCGCACGACACGAAGCACTTTTTTGATGTGGTGTTGCTACAGTTTTTTCACAGCAAATTTATATAAATATATCTATATATATATATATTACATTATCATTGTCCCCGAAGTAAGTTTTATTTATTTATTTTTTTTTGTTTCCGGACAATTTTTATTATATTATTCTTATTATTGTCATATCGTTAGTTCGAACAGTCCAGAATAATTTTCGCGCGATAATTTATTGACGAAAATTTTATTGTTGTTTTTTTTTTTTTTTTTTTTTTTTTACACGCATTTTAAATCTCTCAATTAATACAAACTTCCATATATATATAATCGATTTACAGATTATTTGTCGAAAGTTTATATATATATACCTAGTCATTTTTCGATAAATGATAGGACGAAGAAGAAGAAGAAGAAAAAAAATATATATAAAACTAAATAAAATGAAAGGCAATAAAGACAACAAAAAAAAAAAAGAAGAAGAAAAAAAAAAATGAAAATAAAAAGAAAAAAAAACCCGTTGAAAATGCCGGATACGATAATTGCGGTAATTGTTCCGAGGAATCCCGCAGTAAAAATCATATACAATTCTAGGAACAATGGGTTGACTTCACGCCGTAAGAAGCCCGCTAATTAAGTGACTTACAACACAAGAAATAATACCTATAGTATATTGTACTATATAGGTAGAGTACCCTACTCGAAAAACCTATGCGCAAACGGCGCGCGGACGTGTTAAAAAAAAAAAAAAAAAAAAAAAAAAAAAAAAAAAAAAAAAAAATTAAACACGCGGAATATGAAATATCCGTGAATAAATTTACCTACTTACTAATATGTGTACGGAGAGGAAATTAATATACATTTATACATTACATTTTCAAACATATAACGAACGAAAAATAAAAAAAAAAAAAATGAAAAAAATTGAAAAAAAAAAAAAAAAAGTAAAAATTATATCAAATACATATATATGAACGCGCGATATGAAAAAAGTTCGTTTTTTTTTTGGAGTAAATCGCGGAGATTATAACGCGGCTATAATATAACATCAACGATGTATTTAGCTGTTGCGAATAATAGTTATAAAAATATCGTTGTACCGTATAGCTCCCTGGCCGGAGTAGAAATTAAGTTAATTTTTAGAGTGAAAAGAGTCTTAAAAATTCACGCGGCATGGGTTAACAATAGCGTATTTAAAACAGCGTTCATTTTTTTGTTTTTTTGTTTTTTGTTTTTTTTTTGCGTAATTATATACCTGCGGGTGAAAGATATTTTGAAATTTTACGTATATGCATATCGTATATAATATAGAAAACACCGTACATTTATAATACAGCTATTTTATCTCATATCATATATACATTATACATATAGGTATATAATGTACGTCTATTTTATACGCGGAAAGAAAAGAAAAGAAAAGAAAAGAAAAAAGAAAGAAAAAAATAGAACAAGACTATTTTATTATATCCTGCGTCTTATACTTATCGTATCGTATATATAGGTATATACAACAAAACTTGCGTATATAGTTATACATACACATACATTACACATATAGATAGCTATATATGTTTGTATACTAGATTCGAGGCTATATAAAAGCCGGTAAGAATTTTCACGCTTCCAACTTGTTAATAAATAGTGACTGTTATTTCATGCGTTACTTTTAACGCCCAGTACCGCGATATATCACTAGTTTTGAAGGGTTTCTTACAACTGTCCGCCCATCTCATAAACGGGGAAGGTACTCAATTATTCGAATCAACGGATCGATAAGACTTTATGGGCATCGGGCCACATATATATATATATATATATATATGTATATCTATTCAATATGTTGGACTTGAAATAACTCGGTTAAAATTCAAAATTAACAAATATAGTCTTTTATAGAATAGAAAGAAGTGTTTTTTTTTTTTTTTTCTTTATTTCTTTTTTCTTCGACAAAGCGAGAATTGGGAAAATTGCAGCGCACTGTGTTGAAAATTGACGAAAAAAAAAAAAAAAAAAAATCTGTTTTTTTTTTGGTTCCATCAATTTCTAACTCTGTGCCCACTTTGCCCCATGTCTACCCTAAATACCTAAGTGAATATGTATATATGTGAGTTATACGTATATACCTATCACCCTCGGATCTGACTCCAGAGTGAAAGACAAATCGAATTAAGTTGGCCTGAATACGAGGGGAGAGAGAGAGGCTGTTTCAATTAATTCAAGCCTAAACTATACTGAAACGTTAATTAGAGACGAGTTTAACTTTTGGTTACCCGCGCGCATTGATTGACCTTAAATTAGCCTTTCGACTGGGCACGTATTTATCCGCGTGTTAAAATATATACATACAGATATATTATTATATATACGAACGCGTCTCAGATTGCCGAGGAGAAGCGTGTAGGAAGAACCGGAAGAAGATGTCGAAGAATATTTATATGAATGATATTCCAACGGTTGTTTTTTTTTTTTTTTCGTTTTTTTTTTTTCGTAAATTTTTTTTTTTCCCTTCGAAAGATAATATAATTACAAAACACCACCGATAATATTCTATCCTATATGTGTTCACAAATTCCAAAAAAAAAAAAAAAATTCCTCCACCCCTTATATAAATCCCTATGAATTGTATGATAAAAATTTGGTAAAATCTTCCGTGTGTCACTTTTATTACCTGAATTATATAAATTGAAAACTCGATATTCAATCGATATAATATATAATATCATCAAAGATCGACGCACCTGTTCCCACCATTTGTCTACGCCTAAGATGCCGCTTTGCTCTGGTGATCGCTTTTGGTATGTCTGTCTGCATGTTACTGGGATTGCTTTGAAACTAATTAAGGCTTTATAGTAGAAACAGTTTTTTTTTTTTTTTTTTTTTTTTTTTATTATGCCAATACGTCGAAAAATCTATCCATCGAAATAGTAGTATAGAATTTGATTGATGCAGTGAAAAGTTTAAAGACTCATTAATCAATTTCGATCTATTTCGTGGAGGGTTTTAGTTACTCGCAATACTTCGATCTGCGCATAGTGAGAAATATTATAAATTTTGGATAATTTCGTATTTTTTGAATTATCATATATATCTTAGGGTGTGCCAAAAAAAAAAAAAAAAAAAAATTCAAACGCACGTCAACATTTCGGTAGAGCATCTCAAATAGAATATCTCAGCCAAATATGAGCTCTTAATATTGATATTTAGAACTGCCTATTTTAGTAACTAAAATTAGTAACGAAATTTGGCAGTTCTAAATATAAATATTAAGAGCTCATATTTGGCTGAGATATTCTATTTGAGATGCTCTACCGGAATGTTGATCTGCGTTTAAATTATTATTTTTTTTTTTTTGGCACACCCTAATATACCTACATATTATATTATACATATGTGCCTATATGTGGCTAGATCGTATATTTGCGGGTAACAAAACTGGCGATTATATAACCCGAATGGTATAATTAATATAAAATTATTATTTTTTTTTTTTTCTCTCTTTCCTCTGACATTTCGTCGTCGCAGAGGGTCGCGAATGTGTAAACTGCGGGGCGACCTCAACTCCTTTATGGCGACGAGACGGGACGGGGCATTACCTCTGCAATGCCTGCGGTCTTTACTACAAAATGAACGGACAAAACCGACCCCTAATCAAGCCAAAACGTCGACTGGTAAGTACCTATAAGCTTTGCTTAAATTCTAAGCCGTTTATTATATTACACGTCTAACTTTAAGTCAAGAACTATATGAATACTAATTCTAGTAGGATGATTAGCGTTTAAAATCAGTCAAATGAAAAAAAAAAAAGGGTCAAATAAATCAAGCCATAGCTACGATCTACGATAACGTGATAAAGAAAAAAAAAATATTTCCTAAGGTAAAATTGTAACGTGAATATCTGATAACGTAAATAAACCTATACACAGAAAAAAAAAAGTTAACTTGAGTCAAGAAAATTATTCTTGATGCAAGATAATTTTGCGGTCCAAAAATGAAGACCGAAATTTTCTCGGATCAAATCAAAAATTTTCACGAACCAAGAAAATTTTGAAAATTTTCTTGGTTCGAGAAAATTTTTGATTTGATACGAGAAAATTTCGGTCTTCGTTTTTGGACCGCAAAATTATCTTGAATCAAGTCAACCTTTCTTTCTGTGTAGGTAATTATAGATATAGGGCATATATAGAATTGGTTAACTGAAAATACAATCGAGAAAGTCGATATCAGTTTTGGTATACTAGTTGTAAAGTGATTATCGACAAGAGCCGTGTAGTTTCGCGTGACTGTCTCAAATTGCATGCAGTACTATACCGTTACATGTTGTACAATGTAATTTCCGCGCGTCGATTTAATTCTTCATAAATACTATATAATTTGAATTTTATTTAATAAAAAAAAAAAAAAAAAAAAAAAAAATTATATATATAAGAATTCATATGATGAATATTCATATTTCTAAAGCTGCAACAGAGTGCGTTACAACGATTCGACTATTATAGGTACTATACAAAGTTATACTGAAACAAATATAAACACTGAATCGATTTCTTCTTACTCCGAAAAGACTAAAAGTTAAACCAGCTGATATAAGGGTAGGTAGGTGTAGTCGAAACTAAAATGTAACACAAATATTTCTAAGTTGTGACGAACTGTCTTCCCGCCTACCTATCACTCAATTTTATTTTCCTCCCTTAATTTTTCTCTTTTTTTTTTTTTTTTTTTTCCCTCTTTTCTTACTACATTTACTATACCTACTATACCTATACATGATAAGTTTATGACCGTCGAGTGATCGACTTATACACTTTAGGGGTTGTTGCAATGAGGAAGAATACCCTTTAATAAAATATTTATTGATTTAAAATATCGTATATATATATAGCTACCGCGGGTTCCATAGTATCTACCTATATAATGCGTACACATAACTCGTTCTAGATCGTACAGGGTATAATTTTCCTAACCCTAACGTATCGAGGGATGCTATTGTCCGAGGATGTTCGTTCATTATTATTATTATTATTATTATTTTTTTTTTTTTTCTTTTTTTATTATAGATTTATCAAATATTCATTTGCCCACATATAGTGATTTGGCCCAAGAATTTTGTCGCACGTATAACCCAGTTTTTTTTTTTTTTTTTTTTATATATTTCTGTACAGGCATATACCTATATAGATAGGAACCGCTCTTCTATATATAATCACTGTAATCATGTTATTCAAGTGATTGATGCGCATCCTCGCTTAAACTTAGGGCGAAAAAAAAAAAAAAAAAAAAAAATGTTCCACCTATGTATGTAGTTAGTACTAAGGTTTACACCAACGCACTATATGTAATACCTACCGACGACAAAATATATAGCTATGCGGAAATTACGTGGGTATACTCGGGGTACGTGAACGTGAGGATAGTAGTTTGCTTCAAATACCGTAGAACCCTTAAACTATGACCATAAAAAAAAAAAAGAGAAAGGAAAAAAAACTCGCGCACGCAACTATAGGCGAAAGAAACGTCGAGAAATAGGTAATCGATAGGAAAATGAGCTTAAAATCGTTACCTTTGAATGGCTCTTGAAGTGAGTATCAACCATATATAGATATATATGTATGGTTTTGTGGGGTGGGATTATGGGTACTATATATAAATATATATATATACCTATGGGTAAATTCTGACATGGATGACAAACAATAGCGCATTGCCGGACGAGAGAGAGAAAGAGAGAGAAAGGCGGGTCGCGAGGGAGCATATGCCTTTGGCACAATATGTATCATTTTTATACTAACCATGGGAGCGAGGCGGTCCGGTCACAGATGTGTCGCCCAAAAAGAGAGTTGATACGATCTTGAAAACAAAGGAGACACCAGGTATACAGTACCGGCGTACCTTCCTCTGCTCTGTGTGCATTCTAGAGTTTGGTGGGGTACCCGTACATATATGTGCGTGATGATGGGGTAGATAGCAAGGGTTGAAACCCTGTGCGAGCCGGAATCGACGCCATTTTTGATTCCGGCAAAGATAGGTTCTAACAGCTGGGAAATTTTCACTTTTTTTTTTTTTACACCCCTTACTTATGTACAGGGGTTGATCCTCTATTCTTTTTTTTTTTTTTTTGATTTTTATTTTTTATTTTTTCAACATTCTTCATTGTATAAGGCTGCAGTAGTACCTTATACCCTACGGTTTTTACAACCCTATAATACTACAACTATACGTGGTACCGGTATCGAAAACAAAATGGCGATTTGTGTACATAATATATTATTATGTAAAATTAATATTTTCGTATATTTTGTCATTTCTGTATATATAAAATGGCGCGAATATATACACAAGAGATCTTTAATGGTGAGAAAAAAATAAAAAATAAAACAAAATATATATAATAAGAAAGTAAAAATGAAGAATAAGGGGGGCATAAATATATTATAGCGAGAGTTTAAATTTATAACACGGATCGACAGAGCGTGCTTGAAATATTTAAATCCAAAAGCATGTCGGGTATAGAGAGAGAGAGAAAGAAAGAAAGAAAGAGAGAGAGATATATACTACTCGCGTCTGAAGAATCACCCAGGAGTCGAGGATCAGGTATATAGAAGATAGGATGAGAGTAAAAAGAGACAAAGATAAAGATAAAGAGAAAGAGTATAATAAAGGAAAAGAAAGAAAGAAAGAAAGAAAGAAGAATAAAAAACGAGAGTCAAAGATCGGCTCCGGAGACCGCGCCCTAGAGATGACACGGCGTCCTGTCATTTTTAAACGGCAGATGCTGGACGCTGCGAGTATATTTCGCGACAACGCCGAAGCTGATGTTATCTACCTCAGGTAGCCGAGAAGGTTCTCAAGGTTATCATCTCTTGCATCTGAGTATATATACGGAAAATTGATAGTTACTGCTCGGTCGACCATTGTTTGCTCCGGTAAAGCAACGCCTGTGCTTCTTCCGAGGTGTTAAAGGCTTTATAGAATAAGATGACGGGCCGGGGTCCAGGATAAATCTTCGGCCTTTCAACCCAGTCAAAAAGTTTCCTGTTTTTTTTTTTTCTTTTTTTTTTTTTATTCTTTTTTTTCTCAATCCTTTTACTTTTACGGTGATTTAAATTTATACTATATAATATATAACAACACTTAAAAATTTTCTCATTTTATTAAAAGTATGAAACAACACACCCCGAGTCGGTATAGAAATTCTATATAGTTTCATTCACTGAAACATCGATAATCCTTAGTTTTTTTATAATTTTAATGACAAAAAATCAACTCAATTGTCAATTTCACTTCAGAGCCTGAGAATTTATTCATCAATCAGTTCGAAAAACGTTTTATTAAAAATATTAATACGCACGAAGACTTTTCGAATCATAGGATCTAGAGGTCCGAACTAAAATTTCAAAGATCTATTAGCTTGCGCTTGATGGACATTATCCCAAAACGGACATAACTCTTAATTTATAAAATGCAAATTAGAATTTCATCACATGCACACATTTTATCCCTGCATAAATTCTATTATGCATCTATAGAAGTCTTCAATGAGATTAACTTAAAAATCAGATAGGCGTATAACGCACTTTGACGTTTAATGTGACTAAGAGTCGCAAGGTCGTCAATGACCTGGCGAAAGACCGGTAAATCATTGGCTAAAGTACCTGTTTTGAATTCAAGATATAATGTTCCCGTATAGAATTGGTTATTAGCTAATTATAAAGGTGCGGATTAAAAGTTTATGATGTATTATAGAAAAGGAATAAAATAAGTTTATTTGACAATTTCTTGTTTTTATTTATTTATTTTTTATTTTTATTTTTATTTTATAGAATTATGTATATGTCGTCACGTCAATAAAATCATGTAAACGTCTTTAATTCGTTGTGTATTTTATTGTAGCTACACGTCGGTAGGTGGTACGTGCGTACCGGTGAAATAACACCGACTGAATTATGTACCAGATGTAAATTTGCCTGTATCATACAAACGGCCGTGTGTCTTTTCGATTTTTTTTGAAAATTCAACTCACGAAATCGAGATTTACATCGCTCACACTTCGAATATACCTTACCTTACCTACCTACCTGCCTCAACCTCACGGTTTTATACGACTCGTGTTTGGTAGGTAAACTGGTGATGCATTTTATAAATTTATCTCCTCATTTTTCATCTCTCGCAATATCATCAATTATTCGCTTATTATACATATAAAACTGATTCAATATCTCTATATATTTATTATTCTTGATTCAAGACAATTTTGTGATCCAAAAATGAAGACCGAAATTTTCTCGGATCAAATCAAAAATTTTTTCTCGAACCAAGAAAATTTGGAAAATTTTCTTGGTTCGAGAAAAAATTTTTGATTTGATCCGAGAAAATTTCGGTCTTCATTTTTGGATCACAAAATTGTCTTGAATCAAGAATAATTTTCTTGGCTCAAGTTAACCTTTTTTTTTTCTGTGCACATACGTTTATACACTCAGAAAAAGGTCTTGTTGACACAACCAAAATTTGGTTATTATATTATGGACAATCACATTTTTTTGTTCAGTCAATCAAATTTTGTGTTCAGTCAACCAAAAATTTCGTTGGTAGAACCAAAATTTTGTTGGGTCAACCAAAAATTTTGTTGGTAGAACCAAAATTTTGGCTATTCCAACAAAATTTTTGGTTGACTGAACAAAAAATGTGATTTTCCATGTAATAACCGAAATTTTGGTTGTGGCTGAGGCTTTAATACAAATACTCAAAAGTCTTATAGGTATAATGGTACGAGGTCCTGAGATACCGCGTCCGATAGGTATAGAAAGTTTAATGATACAAAGTGATTAGCTTGTCAGCTACCAGAATCCTGACCTCGGGGCGAATTATTTCTTATATTTATGCGTTCCATTCGGCTTCGCTGCTGCAGTTGAAAGCAATTTACAAGTTAATAGCTCGCGTGGTTTAGTCTTCTACCTACCCGCGCGCGTTTCTTATACTGTTGATAGTATGTATAGTACCTTATACCTTATATACCTATACCTTAACACACAATCTTCATCCTATGGTGAGCTATTCGATCCTCGTCTTCTTCCTCGTGTAGTATACACACGCATATACGTTTATATACACTTCGATATATACGTTATACACTTTCTCACTTCACCTCCTCCCGGCGATATATTTCGAACGCAATATAGTCACGTGTATAGCGTAGGTACTACCAACTATAGCCGAGGTTCTGCCCATCTAATTGTCTCGCGCTATATTTCTTACTTGTGTTAATTCCAGAGAAAACCGCAGCTACCGCGCGGCTTGCAGGCTGCTGTGAACTCAATTCCTTATTTTTTTTTTTTTCTTATATCTTTGATTTAAACTACTTCATTATATATACTAATATGAAACATTTCTTCCAACCTTAACACTCTCAGAAATTAAACGAATTAGCGAATGACCAAAAAATATACTTTGAGATGAACCGAAATTTGAAGACACAAAATTTCTTTTTCTCTTCAATTTTGGTTGTTTCTCACATTTTTTTTTTATCGTTCGCTATTTGTTCTATGATAAACGATTTTGAAATTCTATGGAAAATTACGCGAGTAGGTATATAAGGCACGATAAGTTTCGTGTAATAAAAAATGTTCCATGTATGTGTGTTGCAACTAAAATCTTCCATTAATTTATACTACACAAAATTCTGTCACGAATTGTGATATATTTTGCAAAAAAAAAAAAAAATCTCTGCGTTTTGATATGTATTATAGATATACGAATAAGAAATGTGAAGATTTACTATTTGGGATGTGAAATGTTGAAAAAATCTGTCAAAGCCGTATTTCTATAACTATTTAATGACTATTGGATCGATCGATAAATACGACGTCTAATCACCGGCAGTAAAACTGTTTTTGTTGCAACACTGATATTCGTGTTATTCAAAAGAAAGAGAATTCCTAAAAATCGCCTCCAGGTAGCTGTGCGAGGTGCCTGTATGTATGTATAGCTGTAGGTATTTCTCGGGTAAAACGATAGTAATATAATCATATTTATAAAATAGTATAAAACTATAATACAGTTATTGTTGTCTCCTCGGACGTTGTAGTTCGTATGTTATATCGTAAGAGGGCGTCGGTTATGATCGTTTCCCATGGGGCAATGGCACGAAGGGTATATGGGATGGGATGGGGGATGGGGGGAACCCTTCCGCAATATCCTATCACCGGGCAAAGGCATTAGTTTTTAGGGTCTTTTAGGGGTGCAGTTTAGCCATCCCACGACCGGGTACCGTGGCAACTTCCCTTACGCGTTCCTGGGTTTCCCAGCTGCGTTATATCATTGGTCGCGATCTTTCCAACCCTCCTGTCTCCCGGTAGCAACCCTTGGCAATCAAGGACCAATCCCATCTCGTCTAAACCTTGTATAGTAAGGGAAGACGGGGGATGATGTAGAGACACACAAGAGAGAAAAAGGTAATGTGTTAGGGAAGACTCTGGTCTTCGCCCATCGTGCGCAGACCAACGGTTAACGCAAGAAATTAAATTACACGGGATCGCCTAGGGCGAAGGGCTTACCATGTTTATTCTCAACGATGTTAAGCCTTCGACGTTGAACCAACGCAGAAATTATTGTTTCATATGGGCTGATGTGTACAAGAGAAATTATGTATTGTTTATTTTATTTAACTGCACAGATCTTTGACATACAATAATTCTGAAAATATAGTTATATATATATCTCGTTATTATTCGTATGGATATATAGTAGTTTAATTTACCGTTATATTAATTAACGGATGCTTATAACCGCGGAAAGTTGATTAAACGGTTTAATACATTAACTGTAACACGCCAGGTTTCGTTTGCAATTAAAACTCGAATTATAAACTCGTTATTAACATGGGGCAAGGTCATGGTCGAGTGAACGTTCTCGAAACTGGTTTTCAATTACGATATATATATAATATATAATATAATATAACAGACGCCTGTACGTACATACGTAGGTACCTATACGTACCTATGTAGATTTAATTTCCATAACTGCATCAAAGGCCTGCATTGAACTTTTCGCGATTTGTAACGGTGTCTGAATTTAATTCCCTCGTAGGTATACTAATACCTATATATATATACATATACACTGGTACTGGGATAATAAACATTCCATTTCGCACCTATAGACTCGCGCTTTCAATTCCCTGCGATATAAAAAAAAAAAAAAAAAAAAGTGGAACTAGCGCGCGGAAGATAATACTAGCTGTAACGTACGTATAGGTAGCTTGGTGAGAAAAAGTCAAAGGCAATCGAAAAGAAGCCTGCAGTTTCGGAGTCCATAAATCTTTGGATGGGTACCTACGCTCGAGGGTGTGTAGGTATAGGTATAAGTTCGACTCGATAGCGGGCTACCAACTCGTTGAGCCTCCATTGCTGCACTGGCCAGCGGGTATATATACTAAGTATAAAAGAGAGAAAATCGTTTAAAACAAAAAGGATAATGAAAAAAAGAACGAAGTAGGAAGAGGATAAAGCAAAAAATAAAAAAATAAAAATAAAAATAAAAATAAAACGTAAAGCGACGCGACGCTGGCGCGAATAACGAATAAATCAGTGCGCGCGGCGTGAAAATCAATTGTAAGACACTATTCTCGCGTGTAGGTGGTATCCCTCCTATTTTTCTTTCTCTCTTTCCTTTTCTATTCTAACAGAAAGCTTCTCGCTTACTATAGCTAGTAGTTATATTCTCTTCTATCCCGCGTGCGCCCAACGCGTTAGATATACACAAACTTGGGTAGGTATGTATGTATATATAATATATAGTACCATATATACATATAGGTATGAGCGCATATAGGCAAATGGGGTATACCCTATGTGTGTGGCCGGATCTACCGTGAAAGTATATAGGTATAGGATATATAACTATATGTATTGCAGTTCAGTTCGCCGCTCTGTGTCCGTGCAGGTTGTTGGAAAAACACGCTTGTACACCTATATTCCCGGACAAAGTCAATACCGTCGAACCAGAGCGCAAACTCAGTTCCCTGACCAATCTCCAGCCTCGATACCTCCGCGCATGTCCATGGATGGGTCTTCGCTAACAAACTGAATAACTCTTCTTGGTGACATACGGGCGCAAATTGTAAATAAATATATAAAGAATATTTAAAAAGAAAATAGAAGATTCAACCCGTGTGTCGTATATGAATTATTATAAACTCGATTAAAAACTGCTTAATCGTTCGTATAGAATCATACACATACATTTTTAGAATCGCAGTAGGTACTGTGATTATCGGATAGGAGGACGTTGACTCTGACTTCATTGAATAATACGACTCGAAACTTTTCGTCTTTGTATGTATTTAGTTTTATATTCTAGTAACAATTTTCTTAGATTAAAAAAATTATGGATATAGTAGCCTGTATACAAGATTTTCTATAATATCTAACGACGATTTTATAATATATGTAGTAATGTTGATAATAATATTGCGGTGATCATAAATTTATTAAATTTTCTATACCAAACACGATTGTGCTTCGATAAGTTGTTCGAATTAATCCTGCGGAGTTTAGTTAATCGTTAAAATCCGACTATAGTATATATACACCTACGGATCTACACAACCCCTAGTCTCGACGTAATATACGTACATTATAGGGGAACACATCGAGGATCAATTCTGAGGGATAGGGAATCGCCGTGTCCCTCTGACTCTTAGGGCGTTCTTCTATATCGCTGGTTGGAGGGTGAGTGACAAGTAATGGCTGCCGTGGATTTATTTATCACCGCAGGTCTCCGCCCGCGGCGTGACGTTACATATACATATACATATACATATACATATACATATACATATACATACACATCTCTCGCATACGATTCTTACATATAAGTTTATAGTTCTACGAATTTTACACATGTATTTGTGTATATTATATACTATAAATGGATGTGAGATTACCAGTAAAATGAAATCGCAACGTTGAATCAAATTGAACAAATATTATCTCTTCGCCTATATGCGCGCGTTGCCAGAACGTGATAAACGATCTACTTATTCATTTTTATTACATTACAATTTTTTTTCTTTTTTTTTTTTCTTTTTTATGTCTATTAAATCGTATCTTCCAATTCGGAATAGCAACATGTTGTCATATCGTTTATAATATAGTCTTTCGTGTATTATACGCTGCTGCAGGTATACCTATACAGAAAGAAAGGTTAACTTGATTCAAGACAATTTTGCGGTCCAAAAATGAAGACCGAAATTTTCTCGGATCAAATCAAAAATTTTTCTCGAACCAAGAAAATTGGGACAATTTTCTTGGTTCGAGAAAAATTTTTGATTTGATCCGAGAAAATTTCGGTCTTCATTTTTCGACCGCAAAATTGTCTTGAATCAAGTTAACCTTTCTTTCTGTGTACCTATGCGCGCGGCTCAAGTTCCGATCGTATTATATCTAAGATATATAATATGAATATACTTATACAAGCGCATTTTACTTTCGTATATAAAATACATAATATATATAAGATAATCTGATGCAATGATCATGTAGATATAAATAAATAAATAAATAAATAAATAAATAAATAAATAACGAATAACGTAAAATATATGCATACGTGTATTTGATAATGTGTGCTTGTGTGCCCAGAGTCGAGATCTCATATCGAACGATTATGATAATTTTCTATATGTACATACCTACATATATATACTACAGGGACTTCTCTCTATATCTATATGGATCTTAAAATGCGTGTAGGTATTATACCTATACATATAACTGCAGCATGCACGCGTTACGCGCCGAAAACTGAACAATCGCTTTTTCAATTGTTTCTATTATTCGTTTAAACTTTTTTTTTTTATCTCGAACCGCGTTAAACGTTGTATAATTATATAATAAGTAGAAAAACGTGGTGTACCGACGAGGTGATATATATATATACCTAACTAACAGAACTATATTGAGATAAATAGCGAGTATATATTAAGGGAAATGTAAGATATACTATTACTATTATATATATATATATATAGGTACTCTCTAAATCTGAATCAGCGGAAATTCCGCTGTTCTAATCAGTGAACGATATTTTCACTGGGAATCAGCGAACTTCGCTGTTTGAATCAGCGAATCTTGCAGATTTGAATCTGTTATAATTTCGAGACAGTGACATTTGTTTGTTTCTTGTCCTTCGGTCTTCTTTCGTCGCGTTAGTGAGAACTTTCTGTTACAACATTAGAACAACACAAGCTAGGTAACGGAATTCCTTATACAGATTCAAGTACGATTTACTTGATATATGATTTAGACACACACCAGCGTTTGAAATCTTTGATGCAAACATAACCTCCATCAATCAGGGAAGCCGAGTTTTTCCGTATGACTTCGAGTCTTGTGACATCATTACTTGAATAGTCGTATCTTTTTCCAAGATACATATACTACAATCTGCCCCGAAGACGTCATGAACGAGCCTTACGAAGACGACTCTCGTGAAAATTATTCCATGCGAGACCTGGAATATTGTTTCACTGATTCAAATAGTGAAACTTACACTGGTTAAATCAATGAAGCAATTTTTCACTGATTCAAACAGCGATTAGTCGCTGATTCTCAGTGGTATACTTATCGCTATTTCAATCAGCGACTATTCGCTGACAATCAGCGAAATTTCGCTGATTCAGATTTAGAGAGTATATAATACGACTACTGTAGATTCTCAGCCCATACAACATATATATTATATTATATTATATACTGTATACCTACAGTTCTACTAGAACAACAATAGAGACAACATAATGGCGCTATAAATAATTAATAATACGACACGGTATAGAGGCCGACTACAACCCGTAACGGATACCTTCAACGCATGTTTCGCGTTCCAACTATAACCACCAGCTGGTGATATCTGCATCAAATGTACATATTCATATTACGTCTCTTATAGCTGTTGTTTATAATACTATATTATATATTCAATCTCTTACACTAAACTTTATACAAAAAAAAAAAAAAAAAACAGAAATAGGTATAAAAAAAAAAAATAAATAAAAAAAAAAGAGATTTTTGAGAAAGGAGAAAAAAAATAAAATAAAATTCTTATCAATTTTCAGCCCAAGTGCTAACTTTGCCCCGATCTCCCCTATATACACCTACTCGTATAGGTTAAATACGTTATATAAAGGTAACTCTGAGAAATCGCATAGGTATAATATATATTTATAAATAAACGGTCATTATAATTGTTCTTTTGGTCACAAATCATAGTCAAATAATAATAATAATAATGACAATAATATAAGAATAGTCGCTCTACGCTCGAATATAACGCTATCATTGATACCTCGCGCGCGCTAGCTCGCACAGTATCAAAGTGGCAAGGCTGGCCACCTTGCCCTAATAAGCTGAACAGGATATCCAGCGAGAGTCCCGTGTGCAGGTATTGTCTCTTGCCTATAGATTTCTTTGTAGGTATATGTATACTTGTGTGTGTGTGTGTGAGTTTATCTGTAAAATACAGTCTTGACCGTGTGTATATATATATATATATACCTATAAATATATATATTATATATAGTTTTGAGGTGACTACATCGAAGAGGCTTGTATATATAATACGCACTCACATGTATTTAGATGGTTTATATAGTTGCACAATACTCCCACACGCTTAGCTCTGCAACACACTTCTGAATATATATAGGTATACCGTAAAATTATTCAGGTGCTTGCCCGTGTTCGTGTTGCGGTTGCTATATATTCGCAAGGTAGGTGGATAGGTAGGTAGGTAGGTAGGTAGGTACGGGTTACAGGCGAGCAAATAACCGTGTGGCAAGTGTTGGTATGCGACTGTGTTTCACGTGCATTAAGATACCCATATACTTATCGATGGAAGTACACCCAAGGTACAAGGTATACGCATATAATATACTATACAGTACATATATACATATATATATATATATGCATAATACTTACAGATATTCAGTTTCGTTTGGCTACCTCATATAAGATCACGATTCAGATATGTATATAGAAACCTATATATGCATATAGTACATATTGTCATGGTAATCTCTTAATTAACTAAAATTCATACGATTTCATTGAATTAATTAACTAAATATTATTATATATTTTATACGCAGGTATATTATAAAGTTGCGATGCAAAATTATTTCCCATAGATATTATAGACATACCTAACTATATATTCCTATACCTGTATATTCTTGCGAATAATGATAAACAACAGTTAGGACAATCCTTTCGCGAACACCCGTTGCGTAGATCCGCGTAGATCGTACGAATACCTATCTTTCTCCTCTACTATCTTTCGATACCTTAGATCGCGGGTGTGGGTGCGTGTGGGTGCGTACTAGTGGTCCAGCCTTGCGGACGACTGAGAGAGGCTGGGTGTGGCCGTGACGAAAAGTTCACTGGAGCACACAGACCCGTTCCCTGGTCGCGTCTCTGCGTGTAATATATATTAAGTTATATATACTATACGCACATAACACGGTCTCTATATTATAATACGCCTTGGTTTTATATTATTCATTATTTAGGCAATATATGTATAACTATATTTAATACAATACATATGCGGAGAGAAAGACATCCGCGATCTGATGTGAAATATACGAAATTAGACAGTGTCAAATTTTGCACCACACTCTTGAAAATTTCTATTGTGAACTTCCAATATTGTATTGGAAGCATTATTCGTGAACACGAGTAGTAAATTTATAAGACATTTCCTCTTAACATTAATTTACAAATATTTCAAATTTACTAAACAATTTAGTAAATTCAAATACAATTTTGTGTTTTTCCTATGAAAGTTCAGGAAAATCAAGAATTTGTTTGCAAATTTATAGAAAACAAGCTCAGCAGTTTACTTTGCTACGCTACATTTGTAATTTTGCAAAAATTTTGTTTAGTAAATGTGTTTTAAATTCACAATCATTTTTAACAGTGCAGATCTACACGTACATGTATTTATACTCAGTATGTTTACGTGTATCTATATATAATTGACAATATTTATATTATATAGAAGAGACAGTATAAATTTGACCGAGAGACTAAAAAGTAAAACTTGGTCAGTTGAAATAGGCCTGGCCAAGGTGAAAGTAGGAGTTTTATATACCGCAAGGTGAATATATAATATATATATCAGAGTTTCGTGATTATCTTACTGAATTTTCATTCACATGATAACTGTGACGTTCTGACAAGCCAATTATGTTATTAGTATTATGTACTTGTTGATTGGCCATTCCGTGTAACCGTATACACAGGTTACTAAATACGTGAGTATAGGTGTGCGCAGTGTATATATACGATGACGTTATAAATGTGCCTGCGCAAAACCCGTATGAGGTAACTATGGTAATGAGAATGCAGCCCAGCTGACAGTCGGCTTATTATAGAGAGTAGTAGCTATTATCTAACCGTATAGATTGCAGTCTACAGGGAATTGCAATTATACGTCTGAACGCATCGTTTAGACGTCTCGTAATTTAAAGCTTTTCAATAACCAACCATTCTAACATCATTACCATGTTTATAACCACTTAATTTTTACCCATCGCTCAAGCTGTGTGTATATATATATATATACCACAGCACCATTACGCTAGTTCATAATGCAAATGTACCTATATCATAGGTGTATATATTATATTATATACCCTTTGTATATACGTAAATTGTACACAACATGTAAAGCTTGACGTTGTAAAATCTTTACAAGACACATTAGTGTATAATAATAACACTACCATAAATATCAGATAATTACTCATTGGAACTGATCGATCGTTTTATTTTCTCTGCGGAATCGTGACTAAGAGGTGATTTTTTCATTTACTTGAGTCGTAAAGGTTTTCAATATTGTTTTATTATTATATTTAACATTATAATACTTATAAATATGTGCTTGCATATTACATACTTAAATATAACTATACTTTCGAGGTAGGTGTACCCTACAACTTTCGTAAGTTAAACGGTAGCCTCTCTTGCTCCTCCTATATCCTCGAGGACAGTGATCCATGGTCATTTCACTTTATAATCGCCCCACACGTTGCGGCTATCCAAGCCGTTGCCAGATAGTGGAGGCTAATCTAAATATTCTAATCCCATTCTGTACCAAAACGGCTTTTATTCAAATAGGAAACGAAACGTAGACCCGCGCGTTGAGTCAGAACCCCAGTTCTCGCAGTTCTACTATATATGCTGCATGGTGCTGCTGCAGGATTTGCACCAGCAATATGGGTTCTTATACTTCTGTCTATAATCTTACTTTTCTATACCTATACATAGGTATTTGTATAAAAAAAAAAAAAGAAAAAGAAAAATCTCGTGGCATCCAATATGCAGGTTTGAGTATATAGGTATAGGTACTCCAGTCTCCAATCATATATATATATTATACAACATCGATACTATACTCTGTATTATCACCGCGCACATGGTTTCTTGCTGTGAATATAAGAAAATCCCACCATCACTAACACTAGCTGAACCACTAGAAGCTATTGAAAGATCTCACTGTTAGATTTATGCTCTCTGAGTTTAGTTTAGTCGCAACGAGTTGAATTATAGATCGAACCTTGTGTACATATACATATAGAATATAACATATAACATACAACATACATATACGTATTATAGACGTAAGATTCTAGCCATGCGCAGGTACAGGAAAATACACCATCCTGCACCTACCATATTGCATGGTTATATGTATACATACCTACATGCAAAACTAGTAAATCTTTTCACCTCACCGGTTTTAACCAACCTTTCAAAAGAATAAGACAAACTTATCGCCTACCGTTGTTTCATTCTGCACCCTTGAAGTATTCCTTCCACTGAACTTAACCAGAGCGAGCATCACCCTCGTCGTATAGATCGTAGAAGAAGTGATTCATTGACACTATTTTTCTTACTCAACTATTTATCTTATTCATCGACTACCTATAGGTGCAAAATGTCTGCGAATTCTAACGTCAAGATAATCGATTTGCGATTTATTTTTCTGCACATAAAATCTGGATCTTATTAAGAAAATAACGGTTTAATTAACAGACTGCGCTAATTCTTGACCATACTATATATATTATCTTCTTTCTTCTATATATATATACCTTCTCGCGGTATGGTCGCGGCTGATCAAAAGGTTATTCAAAGATGATATTTAAAATACGTTTTAGAATTGTCTTGGCCACACAGTGGCCCGTGGCAGTTAGCCAAAGTCATAAATCTTGTTTCGAACACCGAAACTTATATATATGGATATATATAGGTATATATATACCTTATAGCATATATAGCTGCGATGGTCCAACCCCGCTACCTGAACATCCGACTACAAGTCCATCGCCTAAGGGATTCGATCGATATTTACGTAATCGTTTATAATAGTATAACATAGACAATATCTTTAATTGAACTTTTGTCTTCATCTTATATGACCCAATAAATTCATATAGAAATTAATATGAAATCGTTCTTTATTATTCTATTCGGTGTTTTTAGTAGTTAAAATTTCATAAAATACATATCGCGTCACTAATGCCATAAGGTCGTAAGCGCCAAAAAAAAAAAAAAAAAAAAAAAGAAAAAAAATCGTGTTTTTGGTGGCAAAATCTTTTTCGTGCCATATAACATCGTTTGAGCATATCCGCAAATAAAAAATAATTTTTTGGCGCTTACGACCTTATGGCATTAGTGACGCGATATTATATGCGGTATAGGTATATAAACAGTAAATTTCAAACGGTTAACCGTATAAATATATATATATAGAATATTATACTATATACAATTAATCTAACGATTGTCGCGGTGTGGCGCGTCCAGACCGTCAAATTTTCGAAGACCGCGGTTAGGAAATATGACCCATATAGGTATTTCCGCAACGCTCAAAAAGAAACGGCAGCACAACTTTCAAGCTGTTATACTTATATAGTATATATTTATACATATATATATATAAATATACGTGTACTCATATATATATATATAACTTATTCGTCATAATAAGCACCGTCATTCGCAAATATATACCCAAGTAGATCTCTAGTTCGCGATATTAAAAATATATATTTATATGTATAATATATACATATATAATTTTGCACAGGTATAATATATATATATACGTAAGGTTATATACATATATACACAGCTAACTCAATACTATCATCGACTTGGTTCTATATCTTGAACAAAATCGTTTCATGGACCATAAAATCGAACGGTGGAAAGAAGAGAGACTTCCTTGTGTACGTTATATACGCGAATTGCAAACGCGCGGTGACTTTGATTTGAATTTATACTCGGGCTAAGGGCAGTTATATGTATAAATATACATATTTATATATAATATGTATGTTATATTGTAGTATTATTTACCAAATGAATTTGAATACATATATAATGGAAAAAGGAAACTAGTGAAATAATTAACGACACGCTCGCTTGAGTGCGTTAACTAACCGTAGTTTAAACAATAATATCGAGCCATTAGATCTACGCGGTGTACTATATGATTGTCTGTCTACTTTGGCATGTTAGCTATAGAGTGCTAGGTATATCTACTGTACAGTGTACTCAGTCTACTGTATGTACTATGGATATCCATAGCACGTATAGTAAACGGGTATTTTCCTTATGCATTTAATGATTATATACATGCAGCAGAGTGAGATATACCCATAAATAAATTGTTCCCGGTTTTCATAGCTCGTTAGCACGAGACCGTGTGTGAAATGGTTGAAAAAAAAAAAAAAAAAAAAAAAAAAAAACATGGAGAGAGAACGAGAGACAGAGAGAGAAGGAGGGAGAGAGAGAAAAAGAGGAGAAAGAAAGAGAGGAAAAAGAAAATAGTTGGGTGGTTGAAGAAGAAAGTGATTACCGTTGCGTCGAGAGAGAACGTGTATTATATATATATATATGTATACAGTATTTTTGCACGCTAGTGAAACTGTACCTACCTACCTACCTACCTACCTACTCTCTTGCGAGAAATAACTCGTTATTTTTAATTAATTTAATTCATCTAAGCTACTTGTAGTAGCTGTACCTATATTATAGCTATAAGTAAGTAATATGAACAAACATATATATATATATATATATATATATATACTATATATATACATAAATACATTTATACATATGTATAAGAAAGTATATATAAATAAAAAATTTGGTTCAACGGATGCAATTAAATCAATTCAAATTTTCTAATGTCTTACGGGGGAGATGATGCCTATTATACGCATACATTATATATGCCTACATATATATTATGATATGTATATTCTATGTTTAGCTATGCGAGAGATTCAATTCCCCATATCCTTTTCCCTGTTTTTTTTTTCGTCTCTTTATACTATTCTTTTTGCAATGTTGATTCGACTCGCTGGCGCTATGACGCGCGTGCCTTCAGCGAGACGAGTTCCTCTCCGCTCTCGTATTATCTCGGAGCACGGGGAGATAGGTAGATACTGTGTGGCGTTATCTAAACAAAACTGCAGTCGTAACAAAAAAAAAAAGAAAATAAAATAAAAATAAGGTGAATAATATGAAAAGAAAGGAGATGTAAGAAAACAAAAAATAAAAAAACAAAAAAAAAGAGAGAATGAAGGAAAGAATAAATTGCAATAAATAAAATAAAAATACCTGGTCCACCGAACACCCGATCTCGACTCCCTGCAAGGGCCTCTATTCTCGAACGGGTCGCGTCGAGGCACGGGTAGTTGGCGGGGACCTCTTGTCCCACGCGACGCTACGCTTACGCTGCAGTGCTGCCGCAGCAGTGCATCCGAAGCTATATGTAGAAGGAAAGAGAAGTAGGGATTGAGAGAGAAAGAGAGAGAGAGAGAAAAGATATCGAGGATTTTTTAAAGAGCTAAGGATATAGGGAAGTTTTGCCGAGGTCCTCCTATAAACTGTACCGTGTTTGTTTTTCGTCCATTTTTCTCTTCTTTTTTTTTTCTTTTTTTTTTTTTTGCTTTCTTTAAACTCTTTTGTGTCTTATTTGTTCGTTTTTTTTTTTTTTTTTCTTTTTTTTTTTTGTATTTCTTTTTTTTTTTTCGTACGGCGAAGAAGCTGCTGAACACGAGGGAACATTGCTTGCAATTTAAATAAATTCACCAAACAGAAAAATACAAGTGGGAAGAGAAGAAGCCCATGAAGAGAGAAAGAGAGAGAGAGAGGTGAGGGAGAGGGACGACGATGGATATCGGTGGCGAGAGAGAACCAAGAAAAGAGACCACCACCCCTCCTCCTCCTCCTTCTTCTTCTTCTTCTTCTTCTTCTTCTTCTTCTTCTTTACATATAATCTATATCTATATGTATGTATCTCTCTCCGCAATATACACACCTACATCTACCTACTTGTCGTCCTCCTGCAGTTTCAACGGGAGTTTTGCTACGGGTGTTCTCCGTTCGCCCCGATTCGAAATCAAGATCCAAGGCACGATTTCGAGCTAATAAAACTAAACGTATTGTGTCGCGGGAGATCCTAAA
This sequence comes from Tenthredo mesomela, assembly GCA_943736025.1. Lineage (NCBI taxonomy): Eukaryota > Metazoa > Arthropoda > Insecta > Hymenoptera > Tenthredinidae > Tenthredo > Tenthredo mesomela. The sequence continues at coordinate 8,682,101 of OX031016.1, read as the reverse complement.
TTGGTTTCTGTTTACAGAATTTCAATTCAACGCATCGAATATCTTCGACTATATATACGAACGATACATAAATACCCCCTATAATATACCATTATACCTATACACATACGCAGATATCTACGTGTGTAAATATACTTTCGATTGAAATTTGAATTATTGATTGTATAGTGATATAGAAATTACTATTACCCTTATAAAAAGCTTTCTTTTTTATTCATTTTTCATCTTAAAATGTTTATAAAAAAATAAACAAAAAATAAAAAATAAAGATCGTTGAAATAAGTGACACTAGTTATATCTATAATCTATATACATCGCGAGCTGATCACCATACCGAACCTAACCTGACCTAACTCAATCTATCTAACTTATACCGAGCTTATAGCATAGGTCTATAGATAACTAGACTGTTTATCATATAGATTGGCTCCTGCTTCACTCTGGTCGCTTCGCGTGGTAATGGCTACTACAACCTCTTGCTCGACGATATCTAGATGTTATACGGGGGTAGTGGTAATCTCGCGTTTACCAGCTTCTGTGCCAAAATGCCTCTTCTCAAACTACGAGCACATAAGTATCAAATTGGTGGGTGGGGGGTGGTAGAAAGCTAATTTTCTTTTTTCTTTTTTTTTTTTTTCATCTATATAAAATAATCTAAACCCCTAAAATTTGTTTTTTTATTATTAATTTTCAATCCTATTTTTTTTTTTTTTTTAAATATATCTGAAACTGAAAGGTGTAATAAAATTTGTTTTGGCGATTAAATTAATTCTTGTATTGGCTATAAGCTGCGGAGATTATGTGCGCGTGCGTCGGGGTTGGGATTTGATCAACGGATATAACAGATAATTGAATACGTTAAAACAGGGAATAAAAACAAACGAAAAGACAATAAATAAAATATATTGAAATCGATTAACGCGAATGAACAACTCCATTGTGTAATAAGATCCTGTTCGAACGTCGATTATAATACTTACTTAATATTATTATACACAAACGATTCGTCACCGCGGCGTTTGTACGAGTTTGCGTAACGTTCGTATACTTCGCTGGATATTCGTCGAGTGACTTCTGGGGGCCACTACTTAATAATATGCGTTTGTATAGATGTATCTTATACGTAGTACCTACGTACCTAACTCCTTGTATATAAATATATATATGTATATATATATAAGTATATGCCTACCCTGCATCGTGCACCGCCAACAACCAAGCCGAGCTAGTGTTAGGAATGTGGTACCACTGCTTGTCACAGTCACACACACAATTTTAAAATTTACAACCACCATCCCGATGTTGCGCATGGTCGCTTTACTCGCCTATACCCTACCATGCCATGCCATACCATACCTACGTCTAGTTCACTACTTGCACTCTACTTTAGTATCATTTGTGCGTATCGCGATGTATATAGAAGTTCGGAGAAGAAGAGAGAAGGTGAGAGTGAGAGATTCTAGTGGGTATCGTATATCGGATAGAATTTATATTCACTAACACATTATAAATAGGATCAAACACACAACAGAAGCATTTAAACGGTTCGCTTTCGAATTATAATAATCGTCCCTCTCTATCTTTATATCTCTCTTTTTCTTTTCTTTTTCTTTTTCTTTCTCTTTCTCTTTCTCTTTCTCTTTCTCTTTCTCTCATTCGCGGTTGGCAACGTACGTCTTTCGATCTTTCTCTCCTATATATATACGTTAACTCACGATCGCGTTCTGCCCCCTCTCTCTCTCTCTCCTTTTATCTCTTCTCTGAGCAATTTGTATCTCGATATACGAACAATGTTGCTCACTGTATAGTTTTAATGCACTTTCCTCCCGTATATACCTACTGCATTATATAGGTACAACCTACACCTATATGTAAACGAATTGAATATAAGGATGTTTGTATACATTAGTATATCTATACGTTGCTAATTGCAAGATTCGGAAGGAACATTATTTCTCTGACGAATCGCACATTGATTCGAATGAACGAAGAGCGGGTGACTAAAAAATTCAACAAAATAAGAAAAAATAATTTTTTTTTTTTTTTTCTTTTTCTCAAATTTTCGGATCATTCGCGCCTTCGTTAATCGAAGTAAAAACTATTTTCCGAAATAAAATTCCTTCTGATGGAATATGATTTTCGAAATTGGTCTATTACTACTATACACCTAAGGCATATTATGTACCTTGAAGGCTAATTTACACTTCACGCTCTTTATTATCCTTACAATGATCTTTTATGTAGGTAGGTATATACTTACGGTATAAATGTAACCTATGCCAGTGCGAATAGTTCGATTATTCGCTAGGTTCGACATAATACTCGTGATAGCGACTATATACAGTGTGAGCTTTCAAACGGTACGACACTACACAGTGATCAGATCTGCAGGCAGCCATTAGATAACATCGATATAGATAAGATCTGGTACAAAGTGCGATTTAACGATCTGTATCCAAGTTATTATAACAGAACTTTATATATATATATATATATGTAGGTACCTAACTAACTTACCGTGTGTCTATACACATAGTATAGGAATAGGTAAAGCTGTAAGTATGTGTGATGCTATCTGTTACCAAGTTGCCTCATATATATTGGTTCCGAAAGTTTCACAATCAGATATCATCGATTTCATTCCATTCTTTTTGTCCACAGTCATTCCGGGTAATTAATAATCATCATTAAACGCATATATATATAGCTTATCGTAGTATAGCTGTCCCGGAATCGTCGAAGGGAATGAAAAAAAAAAAAGAAAAAAAAAAAAAAAAAAAAAGAAGACTCCAAATGTTTATCGAACCGCATTTCATTCTCATATAGCTAATGGGTGGGTATTGTTCTTGAATATTGTTTTATTATATTTAAGATAGAAAATATAGTATAGACGATATTTTTTTCGCGCGTTAGTTCATTCATATACCAACTTAAGCGTGATAATTATTTTCAATTCATGAACGGGAGTAAAGTTTAAATCTTGGTTTTATACTATAAGTAATTATGAACACGAGACCCGAAGAAAAATTGATAGAGGAATGAAAAGTCGTGAAAATCATATTGAGAGACCAGCTATATCTCGTATTAAAATTTATAATCTATAATATAGTTTTTATTCATAGTAGGTACCTCATATCTCCGAACCTATCTTTATTACACGCCACGGGCCTTCCTAGTTCATTGATAATTTTTCACCGTTAATTACGTCTAATTAATGACTTTCCGATTCAAAAAAAAAAAAAAAAAAAAAAAGAAACCCTGCGATCGATCTCTCGAGAATTTATTATTCCCGGGGCACTATCATATTTTATTTCACTCTATTTTATCCCATTTTGTTTATTCCTTTTTTTTTTTTTTTTTTATTGTTTTTCAATTCATTTTTTACTTTATTTTTATTTTTTTCTTCAATTTTTTTTTCGCTCTGCTCTAGTTCGGTAGCGAAAGCCATGTAGGTGGTCACCCACACCAACTTGGTAAAAAAAAAAAAACCCGTAGATACGTATGTATATATGTAGGTACATATGGGAGAACTATGGCTATTAATCACCACATCGGACTAATTAATAATGTTTAATAGTCTATAGGTTCGACGCACGTCCTCATACTACACATATACAGGTTACATACATGTACATACATATAGATTCCACCCGCGGTATCTATCGGTAGCTCCTGCTTCCCTTTTTCCCTTTTCTAAATGTGTTTTTTTCTTCTTCTTCTCTCTTCTCTTTTATTTTATCATCCTTTTTTTTTAAATTCTATATCTAGTCTATATACGCGAATGGAAACACGATGTGCCTTCTCCCATGGGTAAAGTGAATACACGTTTATAGTAGGTAGGTACCTATATAGGTACGTACCACGTCCACGGCAAAGCACTCTAAAGAATTGTATCCTGCACGCTGCTCGACACTTTACATTATTTATAAATAATCACTTTAATCGATATAGTTTCGGGTTGAAAATTAAATTTACATATTAATAATATCGCGGTGCAATAGGATATACAGTGAGAATCGACTGTAATACGCTTTTTTTTTTTTTATACTTATTTTTGAAAGTTTTACGAAATACCTATACCTATAACCCCGCGTCAGCTCATAAATGGGAATTATATATACGAACTCGCCAAATATGGGACGAGGAAATGTAAGAATAGAAAACGAGTTAAAACTGAAAGGCAACAAAAGGAGACTGTGTTAGCTTTGGAACAAAACAAAAAAAAAGCAGCCAAAAGTCAATGAGAGATGGAATGAATATGAAAAAAAAAAAAAAAAAAAAATGAAAAGAATGAATATACTATAGATATATACGTAGTACATTTATATATAGCCGGGTGCACGCGGGGAGAAGAAAGAGTAAAAGACTCAAAGATAGTTGAAAAAAAAAAAAAAGAAAAAAGAAGAAGAAAAAAAGTTAAGAGTAAGGAATTAAAAAGGAGATGGCGGTTGCGGTGGCGGCAAGCAACAGCGTCGTGAGGGGTCAGGGCGGTGGTAGGATCGCGCTACGGACTTGAGATATGTCATATCCGTCAGTGTCCAGAGGGGTATATATATATACGCAGGCCTTAGCAACCGGTTCCAAAGATGGTAAAATTATTGACCAACCAGGGGTAATTATAACGCCCATTATTACCCGGTATCTGTTTATAAATAGATGCCAATTTACATGTTAAACGGTAGCCCATTCAACCCGGTTTATAACCATTCAGAATTAGGCGAGTATCGATTACGTGTCATAGGTCATTGATCGTTTACAGATATATTATTATGGACAGAAATTTATTTGACCAACTATACCCATATATATATATATATACACTATATATTTGAGGGACTTAATCGCCCAGCTATGCGTACACAATGCCCTGGTTGGCCACTCGGTTGCGTAGAAAATATATCTGACGGTAACATATTGTTGGCGAGTGTTTTTCCCTTCGTTCTTCTATGTGTATCTTAATTTTTTAGTTTCTTTATTTTTTTTTTCCCTTCTATACTACTCTCCTCCAATATATATTATATCCTCTTCAATGTCAAGTCATTACATGTTAACCGTTTCATCGAATATACATTTTCTAACACGTATATAATACCTACTACGTATCACGATTTTACATTCACCTCATAGTACAGTAACGCAGCTAAAAAGTAATCCCTTTAATCTCCAAATACATTTTTTTTTTTTTTATACCAACAATCGAAAAAAAAAAAACAAAAAACAAAAAACAAAAAAAAAGAATGAAAAATTTCGAAATGTGGGAAATAACGAATACGAGGAAATAATTCGTCGACGCGTACGTACATACGTGTACCTGTGTCCCTGTATCCCATACCTCTTCACATACACATATATATATGGGCGTAAAAAGATCTAGAGCAGATAGCCTGCGTGGTATATTGATGAGGTGGTTTCAGTATTGATTCGCTGTGTGTTAGGGGTTGGTTAGTTGTTCCTTGTCCATACGTACATATCGGTATAAGGTCCCAGACTCTGGTATGTGTTATACCTCTACCTACTATACCACAAACCTTCGGCGCGCAAGACCAGTGTCTATATACACTAGGCAGAGACATGTATTCTCTACAGACTCGACAACGCCAAACGATAAGATCCTGTTGATAAGACATGATTACACACCAGCGCTCGTGAAACACGGGTAGCACCACCACCACCACCCCTTCACAAGGCGGGCGAACTTTCACACAATCACTCGGTATATAGCTGTAATGACTGTTACCATCTCCCTTATTTTTCTATCCTCTTCCTTTATAGTATCCTCGCCTCGATGCAGTGAATTTATAGCTTTGATTCCTCATTTGCGTTTCTGAAAATTTTTCTAAAAAAACCGATTCTCAAAATTTCGATTTTACATTAGATTGAAAAATACATGTGGGGCTAGACGGAATAAAGAAAAAGAGAAACGTGTAATTTTTCGTATACTATACCGTTAAAGCTACGGAATAATATATATTGACAAAAGAAAATTTCAATAACTTTACCATTATAGTTATTCCAATTGTTTGTTACAATGGGCTACATAAAACTTTTACAATGGACTTGTATGCGGCCCATTTGACAATGGCGGGTTGAGTTTTGTTGCACGAGCTGTTTCAGGGCACGGCGAATAAATACCGTGTCATCTTAGGGGTTAAGTGGCCCATAAGGAGCGGGTGAAGTAGACGGCACCGCGCGCAAGCATACACACAAATAAGAACCTCGGCTATACGACTAACACATTTATACACATTTTGTTACATCTATATATGTATAATACATAGCTCTACAATTCCTGTGTTAGACGTAGAGAGGTATAAGTATATACCTCGATATACACCCTTTACAATACATAGAAACGTTATAGTTAGCCCTGAGGGATAATAGACCTTTTTAGTTAAGTGTTTGGCACTTTGTGACGAAGGCACAGGTGCGAGGACCATTTTAGGTCCCGCGGGACTGCAGCAGCAGCACAATGTTCCAAGGATGATCGCGATACTGAATCCTCCTCCGCCCCCGCTTTTACCGAAGGATTATGAAGGGCTGCGGTTCTACCAGATTTCTATATACATATATAGTGAAACTGTCAGCTTGGCTTTTTGATCCTTTAAAAGTTTGACTGATTTTAACAACGCTCTATACATCATCATAACCACTTCTTCTAGTTTTTTTTTTTTTTTTTTTTTTTTGTTCCATAAGCTTATAAGACATTAAATGGCGAAATAATGATCTATCGATAATTTTACCATCACAGAAAAAATTTTGTTGCTGAATTTACTATGTTGAGCAGCTACATATAGGACAACACTTTTTTGTAGTAGAAATTACCACAATTCTAGTATTTGGTACATAGGAGCAAGTAAATTTCAATGTCCTATTGAGTAAATGTTACCACAATAAATTGTTGTCATTTCTACTGCAAAAAAGTCTAGTCCTATAATATCCAGCTGCTAATTTTTTTCCGTGCACGTATAGGTACGTGTTACATATTACAGGTGTGATATCTTTTGCTTTTCTTTTCCAAAAAAAACAGTCCCTGCAGAGTGCTGCACGTAGGGCAGGTACCAGCTGCGCCAACTGTAAAACTGCAACGACAACGTTATGGCGAAGGAATCAGGCCGGTGAACCAGTATGCAACGCGTGTGGTCTTTACTACAAACTTCACAACGTGAGTAGAAATAATTTCTATATGGTTTTTCTACTTGTTTTTCGTTTTGGTTCCAAGATTTTACCTATAACGAAAACAGCCTACTATATACTAGCACTATATGCGATTATTATACCAAAATCCTAAATATCTTTTCGGAATAATAAAGCCTTGAAAATAATTGACTATCCCTTACTCGGCGACAATACACACTCGAAATACTGTTGTATCAACAATCAGGTTGGCCCTTGCCAACGGGGAGCGTAGACGGAACTTCGAGGATGGAACCGTGCTCAACGGCGTGTGACACAGGAAACGCCCGTTGCACTATAGTCACTGTATATAGGTACTGACGGCGTCATTTTAGCCACTTGAGGCAATCCATGGTGCACTGACAAGGTAGAAAAAGAGCCTCCTTGTACAATGTACATGTATGTGTGCGTTTAGATCACAGCAAAGTGCGGAGGAATAGGTTTTAGTCTTTCCTATTATCGATGTTACATACAGAATTGCATCGATGTATAGCATTAGCAAACAAGGGAGTTTATTTTACCGGTTGTTCAAGTGGTTGAACGGAAAGGCGGAAGTATTTCACGAGCTATTTACTGCATTCTATGATCGTCGTCAGTCGCCCGTCGCCCGCCTCCCAATGCTCCTTCTCTATTACATCAGTGGAGAGTAACAGTGCATGCATTTAGGTATTGGAGGAGACAGTTGCAACGACAATTTTTTTCTTTTTCTTTTCTTTTTTTTTTCTTTTCTTTTTTTATATAACGATTGAAATTTAGAACGGAAAGAGACCGCCCGATACAATAACCATCTACAATGGTAATGCGATACTTTATGACCGATCTTCGATTCAGATTTTCTTTTTCTATTCTTTTCTTTTGTCAAAGGCAATACTTAGCTTCGCGTAATGACACGGGACTTTAGCCAATCTTTTCAAATCATCAGCTCCGAAACAGTATCGTTTACCCGGTGCAGCACCCGCCAGCTATTATATATACAACGAACATATATATACCTATATATGACCGTATACGCTTAGGAAATTACGTATTGTATTAGTAATTCTTCGAAACTTATACCGGCCCCGGAAGCTGAGGTGATTTTTGGTTATCCTCAAAGTAGAGGAAGTATGGAGACAAAAGTCGGTACACTGAGAAAAAGGTCTTGTTGAAACAACCAAAATTTGGTTATTATACGGTCAAAGAAATTTTTTTGTTTGGCCAATCAAAATTTTGTTGTGCCAACAAGAAATTTAGTAGTATCAACGAAAATTTTGGTTGGCCCAACAAAATTTTGGTTGTGTCAACAAGACCTTTTTCTGAGTGTACCATTATTATGGTTTCATTTAGCATCATGGATTTATGAATTGTTTCTCGTCAAAGTGTGTTGAAAATGTTAAATTCCATCATCTTTGTCTCTTTGTAAAAAATTGATGCCTAGCGAGAAAAAAAAAAAAAAAAATCAACGAGAAAGTAATAAAATGAAATAAAATAAAATAGAATCGTCCAGTTTAAACTGTTGAATTAAAAATTGTTCAGGGAATAGCGCAACGTATAGCTATATAGTACAAGAATGAGGGTTAATTTCTCGATGACGCTAATTGGGCTGCGTTTCCTCTCCGGTAGCAAGACATCCGTCACGGATTTAGACGTTTAGACGTTGTGAGTGCACGTTTGTCTCCCAATGCAGCTTAGAGAACAAGGAAGGGGTCTGTCCGGGGCTAAGAGTCGGCGCGAGTAGCTTCGCTGCCGTCGGTCGCGTATTTAATCGTGCGTCAAAAATTTACGTATAGCTTTTTCCACGTATGGCTTATCCATCACGTGATCAAATCTCATGCCGACGTTTTGACTTTATATTATTAAAACATTTTTTTCTTTTTCTGTTTCATTTTTTTTCTTCTTTTATCTTTCTTTCTCTCTCTTTCTCTTTTTCCTTCATCCTCGCGCTGCAGCAACCCACATATCTGATCCTTGCACAATTTTATTCCCACATAGGTAGGTACATACGTTGAAAAGTTCTCAAAAGTACCTTATGGGTTTCGTCGAAAATCTGATACCCTCGAATCCCTGAAGGGAATTGCTGCGCACTCGCTAATATAAGTTGCATCGTCGATATGCCAGCGTCTCGATCGTGTCCGAGTTTTATCTGACCATCGAAATACCGCGTATACGAACCCAAGTAGAATAAGAAGGTGTAGGTAGGTAGTGTAGTACCGGGCTGTAAGAGTAAAAGGGAGAAAATAAAGAGAAGGGAGGAACCAATGCAGTGCTATCGTATGGTGGTGGTTGGTGGTTACAGCGAATAAAAGCCCAAGCCAGACACATTTCCTGGTAATCATTAATTAAGCAGAAGCTGCGGCTATACGTTCGGTATATAGGTATATATACATACATATGGCTAAATACTCACAGAACGGTAGGACATCATGGTGTATAGAAAATAAGGATAAATTGCTCCCTTTGGGAACCCTGCGATCCATGCATTACTTTTCTACACAGAAAGAAAGGTTGACTTGATTCAATATAATTTTCTTGGCTGAAGTAAACCTTTTTTTCTGTGCATATATACTTACACCGTAGACTTGTATTAGGTGTTTAGCCACTTTTCATAATCTCTCTCGACTTTTCACGGATTTCAACCTCCATATATGTAAATAGGTATATTGAACTTTAATTATACATTAGACACATACACTGTGCCTTACGTGGCTGCGTATACGTAATATCTACCCATAATAGTAGATACAATATCAAATGACTACATATATATCTATATACATAAATATATATATATATATACGAAAGTCAAGCGCAACTCTATGAATCGTGAATAGGCAAGTCGCCGTTGACATTAAGCCGACATATTACAGTCTTGATTCAAAGCCTATACATCTTTAACATGCATAGAAAACTGTGTACGATGTTATAGCGCAAGAGAATTCTTGTCCAGATAGGTATAATATGCCTAAGCGTTTCCTTCACGCTATTTTACGTCAACTTATTACATATTGCGTAATATAGGTATGCGATATAAACTTATACTCACCGAGTTCGAGTTATACTTCTTTGAAATATACTAGATTACGCGATTGATTCACCCATCATGCTGCAGCACAGAATTATATATGAATTTCGAAAGTTTTTCGAATTTTTTTTTTTTTTTTTTGTGATCATAAAATTGTAAATATAGTGAAATCGGAGCTGTGATGTATAGGAATGAACGTGAAGTTCATCATATACTGCAGCTACAACAGATGCATAGGTATCTTTGTTTTTTTTTCATTAAGTTCGTCACGCACGCGCCAGACGCAAGACACGCACCGCAGATACAAAACGAGTAGGGTGATCCGAACACGAGCTCTCTTGTGGATCAAATTCTCCTGGTTGATTGCCGACGCCGATTACCACAGCTGGACGCATGCGGAGTATACGTTATGTAGTCCAGTTTCACCGACAAGATGGAGAATAAAAGGTGAAAGATGCACATTTTGACAATCGACCATCTGATCATAGACCTACCCTGAAGACTTTTGTCGGAGAAAGGAGGTAAAAATGAGGGAAATGCGTTAAAAAGATGAAAGAAAAAATAAAGAAGATATACTGATTGGGAGACGATATGCAATGATGCGAAAGAAAGAAGAAGAAGATGGCTTCGTAGTATAGGTACCTGCTATTCGAGGCTAGTATTGCTAGTTCCCTGCCATCGTCATCATCCTTTGAGTCTTCGGTTCAGTTTCGAGATCTCAGATAGAAGTTGCGAAGAGGAGAAGATGAAGAAGAAGAAGAAGAAGAAGAAGAAGAAGAAGAAGAAGAAGAAGAAGAAGAGGAGCCGGAGGGACAGAGAGGAGGACGACAGATCTGGCGTCGTTAAGATAGAACGTCCGATAACATCCATTCCTATGCTCGTGGTCGCGCCGAAATACAACCGGCGCGCGTCGCTAACGGGTGTCGAAAACCGACGGAAATCAGAACATAGAATAAAACGACACGATTTTAATGACAAAATTTAATATCGCTCAGCTTCCTCTTCGATATACAATTTTGATAACTCGCAAAACTTACCGATATATATTTTATCTTTCGCTTTGCGAATTTGATTCGACAAAGTTTGCTTTTATATCTTCGATTTTAGTCTCATTTTAGAAATTTACGGGCGGAGGATGTGACCCGGTAGAGTATGAGAAGCAAACCACAACGAAAAGGCACACCAGTATATAATCCTAACGATCTTGCGATCCTTACTGCTGATTAGACCGACCGGCGACAGAAGCGTTTATATTTTTAGCATAGTGTATTTCGAGACGGTCCGGCTGTTGTGACAGTTTTGACGGGTTCATTTGAAATTCCCTGCTGCAGGTCCTTGGCTACGCGTTTATGATACGGTAACTTTACGCGATAATTCGCCGATATTTACAGCAGCACCAAAAACCCTGCTTTAAGACGGGGAAGAGATCCTATATAGGATTTCCTCAAGCCCTTGGCGAGAAATAAAGAAGGGAAACACATTCCGCAGAACGAATTGCCACTTTGCTAATACCTACCCGGTCCAGCGCAAAGCCGATCTTCTAAAGATAATAGTTTAGAAATTTTTCGAGTGTAGAACCGTCCGTTGAACAGCCTTCTAGGGTTACATTACCTTGTGCTCTTTATACCTGCGTCGTACGCCCTAAAACCAACTTTCTTGGCGACCCGTAGAAATTTCGGGCTTTACTTTCACGGGGGATTCTAACGGGGCTATAATATGGGGATATCAATTTTTATAGATTTCGGACTCTCGCGGTTTATCTACTACTCATTTCATTCGCACATTTTGAAGACCTCGTGACTCATTGCAGACTCAGAAAAAAGTCTTGTTGTCCCAACAAAATTTTGGTTATCCCAACGAAATTTTTGGTTGACTGAACAAAAAAATTTGATTGACTGAACCAAAAATGTGATTGTCCATATAATAACCAAATTTTGGTTGTGTCAACAAGACCTTTTTCTGAGTGTGACGCGGGACTTCGGTCTGTGTCGTTCCTTTCAAAAGCCATTAATTTTGAAAATAGGAAAGGTTTTGTCTAAACGAACGATGAACCCGGAGAAAGCGTTTTCCGAGTTTTTGACACTGCAGACCGTCATCGCGGGGAAGACGGTGGTGCAGCTTCCCATGGTATCTTGAGAAGGACTGCAGCAGGCGCCTCTGTCTTCGGTCTTCACAGCGATATGATCTGAATTCGTTGGTTCTTGGTTGCTGCACACTGTCGATAAATATAGAAATACCAAGAATCTTGTGTGTGACTACTTGTAGTATACGATGGATGCAGGTTTCTATGAGTGAATCCGAGCGCGTGTGCGTGCGTAAAGTTTCGATCTAACGATAAGCGGGCAAGGCGTATATAATTTTAGGACTTTCCTCGCCACGAATCGCGGTTAGTATATCTAAAGAAATCTTAGCGACGGACAAACTTGTCGAAGGTTTATCACCGGCTGAATCAACTCGCTTAACGCCTAGTGCCAAAACGCTTCTTCCGCGTGCAGGTTCTGCGCGGACGCATCAGGGAGCGTCGAGAGGTAAAGGAGAGACTCTTGCGAGACTTTTGAGACGCCGGATACGGAACGACCTCTTAAATCGTTATTTACTGATTCGAGATGGCACGTCGCGCATGACTTCCGGTATTGAGGCTGAATTTATACGACGTCGAATGAAGCCAGGTGAAGTTTTACAGCACTGATATACCTACCGGCTAATAGCGGATGTAACGACGGCTATTAAAGCAATTTTAATCGTTCGGCGTCCCTCTAAAGTGCTAATTTCTACTATCGCAAAATTTTCGATTATTCCTTGCTATTCCATTGATACTATAAGAGCCAACAGGCATTTTTGACGTTGATCCGATTTACCGATTCAAGATGACGCACTGCGTGCATGTGGCTTCCGGTTCCCGAATCAAAATTCACTGCCAGACAATAAGACGGTTCAATTTCCGCAACGATTTATACATCGAGTTATAAGCGGATGTTCCAACCAGTTATATCGCATAGCGAGTTTAAGTTCTCGTTTTTCTTTCGATCAATTAGACGTTCGCCGATTGTAAAAGATCCGGGCGGTATAGGAATTGAATTGAATTATCACAACAATGCCCACCGCTAATGGGAATTAAAACTTTTAATAGTTTCGGCTTTCCTCTGACATGCTAATTTCTATATTCTTCAAGCATCAACTTATCTTGGCAGTTGTGCTGATTGTGATTTTAAAAGTTGGCAGTTATCGTCGTCGACGTGACATACCTATAGCTATACGTTGACACGGTGTTAAATAGAAGCGATATACCTTACAGTCGCGGAAGAGGGAAGGAAGTTGTAAAATCTTTTACGAAGAAACAGCGTAAAATTTATACCTATGCTTTAATATGTACGCAATTGATATTCGTTTCACAGATATTTATTCGTCGGGTTTCTTGCGTCAGGTAAAACTGTTGCGGTATAAACAGTAAACATAATATATAACCAACCGACCAAATTTCAATGACCTATGTCTTTGTATAATGTTCGAGTAGCTGAAAGAAATAAAAAATCAACGATATAGGTACGTTTGTTATATAATTTGTATATATTAATTCATCCGATATGATATATTATCATATCGACTATATACATGCGTAAATGTATATATAAATTCAACCGATCGATTCGATTCGTTGACCTCCACCACCTTTGTATAGTATATATGTATTTTCTAAAAGACTCGCGATCTTGCATGCAAAGAACGTACAGTTTGCATCGTGTGTGACCACATCGATCCACCGCCGTCAGCAAACACAAGTCTTTTGTTTCATAGTACCTTATTTCTCCTCTTTCTATACCTACCTACCTATCTACCTACCTTCCTACCTTCCTACCTACCTCGCACTTTCGGACACTATATACCTACCTACTCCGAGAGACTTAAACGATGCGGTTCCGCTATTAAGCGAGCTTATTGTATTCAAATTGGTTGAGTCAAGTCAAGTCAAGTCAAGTCAACTCGAGTCAAGTGTACCGCGTGCGTTCGAGTATCTTGTAAAACGCGAAAAATCATCGTTAACGTCGTGCTATGTAGGTATACATACATATAGGTATAGGGGATGAGTTAGCAATGGAACGAGGATCAGAGCTATGCAGGCTACCGTCGCCTTGTTGTAGTACTTCGAGTCAGGTTACCGCGTGTTTAGTTTGTACACACAGAAAGAAAGGTTGACTTGATTCAAGATAATTTTGCGGTCCAAAAATGAAGACCGAAATTTTGATTTTATCCGAGAAAATTTCGGTGAGCATCAAGAATAATTTCGGTGAGCATCAAGAAAATTTCGGTGAGCATCAAGAATCAAGAAAATTTCTTGGTTCGAGAAAAATTTTGATTTGATCCGAGAAAATTTCGGTGAGCATCAAGAATCAAGAAAATTTCAGTGAGCATCAAGAATAATTTTCTTGGCTCAAGTGAACCTTTTTTTCTGTGTACCAAATTTATGGATGAACCGGGTATCGGATTAAATTTTTTATGACGGAAGAGGAAGATCGATGAAGAAACGAAACAGGTGGAAAACAAAATAAAACAAAATAAAAAAATCGTGTCGCAAATTTGTCCGATCTGAGCTACGGGAAGATGCGGACTTTGGAGGCAGCGGCACGGCTTTCAGCTGCAGGCAGTATAGAGTTAATTCGTGAAATTTGGTCAATTGCATAATTCCGAAAAGTGTCATTGACCGTCTGGCAGTCGGTTCGGACCTACGTACTTCACTTCGTACTGCAGGGCGCGTGGTTAGGGTTGGGTGAAACAAAGTTGGGGGAAAAAAGAAAAAGTAAGAGAACGGAACCCGCTGTTCAGTACCAGGAACCTCTTTTCCGCCGTTGTCAGTTCCCTCACGTCTCTCCTCGCCGACTACAAAGCAGAAAGCCCGCCAACTATACGCGTTTATCCACGATACATGCACATGCGTATAATCCGCCTCTTTCTCTCTCTTTCTCTTTTTCTTTCTTTATTTCTCTCTCGCGCGTACCTTCTTATATTTCGCGGTTAAATATCATACAAACACTATGCACATATATATATATATACCTATACACATATCTATAAATTGCACGAGATGCAGTCATTTCTTGAGCGGACGATGACGTCGGCGTATATAACTCGCGCGATGCGCGAGGGCTGTCGATTCGTTAATTGCGGAGTACCAAGAATCTGAGAGATTTCTTAATTGCGGACGGCGTCTGGGCTCCGACGACAAACTACAAGAGTTTATAATCTCGCACTACCGGGGCAAAATGTGTCGCAATATATTATATATATATATATGGTATATATATTCATACATATATATTTTACATTCGACGCGTGCTACGTGGGTAGGTGCTGCGATTGCTTCGTCTCGTCATTTTTTTTTTCTACATTGCCCCCAGGATATTCAAGTCCTGATGGTAGTATTGCTCTCGATCAGGATGTATGACTATATATGTGAAAAGAAAAAGACGAAATCGTCGCATCGAACTGTACAAATTCTGTTTGGAAAATGAATCGACAATTATAAAAATGATAAAATTGATTAACTTTTGGCAAACTATAGAAAGTCGGTATTGAAAAAAAGGCAGAAAAAATTGTCCCTTTTTCAACGTCATATAATACACTCATTTGTATCGATGCTTGACTTCTTCTTGATCAGTTGTCACGATGGGACTTAATCATTTAAGGAGCGGCAGCACAAAGTTCCGGGATCACATCTTTCATGCCGTTTATTGTTTTACCTATAGACGTATTTTTTCTACTTCTAAGTACTTGTCGGGAAAACAGAAATGAATAAAATTCTATGTACACCGTTTTATTCTCAGTTTTCATTACCATACTTCGGTGAGAAGAGCTGCGATGTTAAGGTAGTAGAATAGTGGCTTCATCGAAGTCAGGTGTCAGTACCTACTATAGTTAGGAAAAAAAATCTTAGTCCATTATCATGTCGACGCAGACGTTTTTTTTTTTTTTCTTTATTCTTCTTTTTTTTTTCGCATTTATCGAGACGATAATACGAATAATTAAATTAATGAAACGGACGTACAAAATAAATATACCTTGCGTGTCTAGCCTGGATTGTTTTTTTTTTTTTTTTTTTTTTTTTTTGCAATTTTTTTTTTTTCAATCGTTTTTTTTACACTCCCAATTAAATATGCGGTTACAGATCGTAGTTGTATAGTTACGTAACTGAACGTTGATGATGATCATGTATATATTGCACATTAATTAATATACTATTTTTATTATCTAACAATGTAACACGAAGCGCGATAATTATGCTGCGAAAAAGAACAGGGATACCTATACATTTGCGAGATAACAGCGCAGAGACGACAATAACAAAAAATAGGAAAAAAAAAAAAAAAGAGACACAACAAAGGTGGCATAAATCACGGAGCATTGAGAACCTTGTTGTACGGTTTCAACTGATATTTACATTGCTATTAATAAATTTCGACAAAAAAAATAGATTTTTGGCTATAATCGATCGTGAAATTAGCTTCCTATAACTGCAGTATGATTTGTGTAATTAATATTAAAAAAAGAAAAAAAAAAAAAACGAAGAAAAGACCAAGACTGCAGGCGTCACGGTCTGAGAAAGGCATCGGTGGAAAGGCGGAGTTGATTGTGCGGCGACCTATTAAATATCGGATATTCCAAGCCGCTAGTACGAAGCGTGACTTAAACCTTACCGAGATGCAAGTACCTTGCGTCATCTTATTGTTTCAACGTTGGCGTTGTCTATCCTTGAGTAATCTTTCGCCTCGTCTCAGGGCTCGGCTTTATATATAATATATATACTGCATATTACAAGTTATATGTTCTCGCGGTACAGTGTTATATAGACGAAAGAAAAAAAAAAAAGAAAAAAAAAAAAAAAAAATACGTTATAATCAAAACCGCGAATATGTCTGTATGACTGAAACTTCTCCCGCGGTCAATCATGCTGACGTACACCTTCCTCGGCGAAGATTCACTATGGGGGGTTCTAAAAATGTCAAAAGTCAAGGCCGCGATCATAAGACTTACGCTATACGTCTCGTCTTATATGGCTCTTCCGGTCGGACGTTATACCTATATACATATATCTGTATAGCTATACACGTCGCGTCGTCTGCGTCACTTGATCTACGTTAACGTTATGCCAAAACCGCATCCGTTATTTTTTCTTATTCAAATCCTTGACGTTCACGACCTCCAAATATACCGAGACTTTGCAGCGTCGCAGACCCGCGGGCTATCCTATCGCTGGAATTCTCATGCTCACATGGTCATTGATCACGCGGAGAATAATAAGAATCTTAAATGCATGCGAACAGAATTTTTTTTCTTTATAGTACCTACCTCGTATTTTATGTATACGTGCGAAATTGAACGGGTCTAAAGAATCGAGCTTTTAATATCGTATATAAGAATTTAAAGACACGGGGTGAAATAGCTACCTATAGCTGGTAGTAGGTACTACTCCATGCACGCGTGAGCTAAACTCGTAGGGATTAATTAATAGATGCGATAGTTAATATGACCGCGTGCAATCTTCGCGGCAATCGCAAAATTGATGAGATTATACCGGCTAACGCAGTCTAGAGGACATTCACCCCCCGTATATAGGAGTAGATTATATAGGATAACTTTTTTTTCCACGTCTGGCTTTTAGTTTTACTATAACTATTTTCACCACAGAACTCTCGTGTAGGGGAGTTTTGTCTCTTCAAACGTACGTTTTTTTAACATCACCGTCATATACAGACGCGACAATGGATATACGCGTACCGTTTCTTATCCGTCTAGCAACTCGTCTAGTCTTTGTTATATATATTGTGTCTTAGACTTCTGGTACAAAACCTTCGTCTATTTTTACTACTCGTCAGAGAATCCGGAGTCGTAGTACTGAGTGTAGAAGAAGAAAAAAAAAAAAAGAACCAACTTCATACGACCAGAACATTCGATTCGCGGATTTGACTGTCGCAACACGTAGGTATAGTCGAATAAACCTCAAAGAGTATTTTCCTTTATCGTTTCAGGTAAATCGGCCCCTAACGATGAAGAAGGAGGGAATCCAAACGAGGAATCGAAAACTTTCGTCAAAAAGTAAAAAAAAGAAGGCTGGCGGTTGCCTTGGTCTTGGTGGTGTCATGGGTGACATGATCAAGGCTGGGGGACACCTTGACCTCGACAACAAACCCTTTCATTCTGGTTTTGGATCACCGATGGGTAAGTTTCGCACATTTTATTCATCGATCACATCAAATCTGTGATCATAATAAGTAACAGAGTACAAAATTTTTAACAATAAATTCATTCTGATTTCAGGAACGTCGCAACATCATCACACGATGCATCCTGCAATGCAACACTACATGTATCACACGGGGGTTGGAGTAACGGGAGGACTTCACCAGGGCTTTGCTCCACCGCCAGCACCACCACCAATTCATCCTCATTCTCATTCTCATTCCCACACGCACCACATGGCCAGTCTACAGGGTCTTCAGTTGGCAGCGACCACGAATGCCATGGTGAGTTTAATTCATTGATTTCTAGATTTATAAGAAATTTATGCGCTGTTACGTTTCGAAGAAATGTCGTATTGACTTCTCTTCTATCACAACTGAATATTTCTAGTTTGACAAAAAATTAGAAATCATTTTCGTCCTAATATGCTCTCTTAATTTTTTGGACTGAAAATCGTGCAACTCTGAGAAAAAAGAGTGAAATTTCATTCTGAAGGAGTTGAATTTCATTCCAAGCAGAGTGAATTTACACTTCCTTGGATCGAAAATCGTGCAACTCCAAAGACAAAAAGTGAATATTTCACTCCCAAAAATTTAGAGAGTGCACTTTGCCTTGGAAGATTGAATCTACCGAAAAAGGAGTGTTTGAAATTTCGCACCGTAACATAAAAATATGACTTGATATCCAAAATTTTTGGTATATTCCTGAATCCCTAATGATTTTTAAATTATGTCTAAAAATACGAGTAATCAGATGTGACAATTCATTATTCAAGGTGTATGAGGGGGGGGGACCCCCTTGAAACTGAGTTATGAATAATTTGATGTTTGTATGATGGCGAGGCTGTGTACTCATCGCGTAATGGTTTCTTTGTTTTATTTGAATTTCAGAGTGGATGGAGATCCGAGTACACATGAATCGCGAATGATCATCTATATAGGACGCAGCCCACCACTATGACACAAGCTTTCTAAACTTTACGTACGATTTGAAAAAACAAACAAAAATTAAAATAAAAATAAACAGAGAAGAAAGAAAAAAGAAAAGAAAAGAAAAGAAAAGAAAAAAAAAAAAACTAAAAAGAAAGAAAGAAATGATTAAAAGTTCTATGAATAATGTCTAAAGCGAGATGAGGAAACTGCGAATTATTTTGTACATATGTATAGTATAAATAGGGCCTAGCGCCCCGGCCCCAAGTACAAACGAAGTCAGCTATTGTATCGAGTCTTATATTTGTAAATAGTAAGATAAATGAATATATATGGTAAGGAATTTATTATTTGTGTCTGTGAAAAGTTATACGTGAAATAATAGAAAAAATAACAAAACAACAACAACAACAACAACAACAACAACAAATGAAAAAATTTATTACGCGAGGTGAAGTGAGCCGAGGTAAGGCCTAACCTCTCAATACGCGCACCACA
Organism: Tenthredo mesomela; assembly: GCA_943736025.1. Classification (NCBI taxonomy): domain Eukaryota; kingdom Metazoa; phylum Arthropoda; class Insecta; order Hymenoptera; family Tenthredinidae; genus Tenthredo; species Tenthredo mesomela. The sequence continues at coordinate 8,662,268 of OX031016.1, read as the reverse complement.
TCGCGACTTTAAGGGTATGAAACCCGAAGGTTTTACGTAATTACAGGAATTTCACGACGCTATGTTGCACTTTAGAAGTGAACTATTGTATAAACTAGTTAATAATAATAAGTATCGTGCAATTTTAAGTAATAATTGGTAATAATGCAAAGTTATGTGCGCTCGGCCGGGTATCGAACTAAATACAACCGCCATTTTATTTCACCGATATAATATTATGAACACCATATTTGAAGTGAAATTTATTCGATTAAAACTATATCGTGATTCGAGTTGACAATCTAACGACGTTATCATTAAAGATCTACTATATATAATAAATAACTATCCTCTGCGTTATACGGAGCGAGAAGAATAATTCTCAGTTCGTATTAATGATATACGATCAAGTTACAATTTTTACTCGGCAAAAATTGTTGCTTGAACGAATATTATATATCGCGTCTTTAATGACAAAAAGGCATAAGTTTATATATAAACAAAAAAAAAGGTAAAAAATTAAAAAATTTTTTTTTCGCCCAATTGCATTATTAAAATAACTCGAAATGGATATTTTGGTGAGAACAAAAAACATCATTAAAACCAAAAAGGCCTATAATTATGAATATCCTTTTTGGTTTTTAAAAAAATGTTGTTTTTTTTTTTCATGTTTTCATAGTGATAAGCAAACTTTGAGAAAACTAAATGCATTTTTGGCGTTATTAGAGACGAGATATGCGATTATATATAACATGTATAACTAACGTACAATAAACTGGCGATTGATTTCATTTCGATATAAATGTTACCTGGCTATAACAGATTCGTGTGTTGTACCGTCTAGTGATGAAAAAAGAAAAGAAAAGAGAGAAAAAAGAAAAAAAAAAAAAGAAAAAAAAAATATAATAATATTAATAAATTATATCAAGCTCTTGCAGTGTTTACGATTGATTATTAAAAAAAAAAAAAAAAAAATGAAAATAAATTAGAAAAAAAAAAAAAAAAAAAAAATTGGTAATTATACTATTGAGGCGGCGAGTGAAGACAAGACTCAATCGGCGATGAATAAAATGAATAGTAAACACCGATAGGAGCGTAGTTTAGTCAAATGAGAATTGTAAATTTTGTATCTTCAAGATTGTGTATCGATATACAATATATATATAAATATAAAAAAATAATTAAATAATCATAATATTATTAATAACAATAACAACCATTGTAATAATAATAATAATAATAATAAATAATAAATAATAACAACAACAATATTAATGATATTAATAATAGTGAATAATAATATTAATAATATTAATAATAATAATAATAATAATAATAATATTAATAATAATAAAAAATAATAATATTAATAATATGATTAATAATAATAATGATATCATATGATAATTATTATATATGAACGGAAGTAACTGTGCATAATTAGAAGTTAATTGAAATATTATTATTAATTAGATAGTCAGAGTATTAAATAATGATATAACTCTCTTTGAGTTGAGACCACATTGTGATTTTCGATTTTAGAGTTTACTTACTCTAGTGTAATTAAATTACTGATTGAAATTCTATGTTATAAAAAAAGCAAGAAAGAAAGAAGAAAAAAAAAATATGAATAAATAAAAAATATATGATTGTATTATTAAAATCCATATATAGTTGATAAGGCAAGGCGAGGCATTGCGATTTTCAAAAAGACTGATCCGCTAGAATTTTCGAAAATCGCAACACAGAGATTTGATATAAACCCATACATATACATATATATACATATATATATATATATATAAAAAAAAAAAAAAAGAAAATATATATATATATATATATATATATTTATATTTATATAGTATATATATATAGGTATACATACACATACACATATATATATATATCTATATAGTATTATTAGAGAATAGTGTGTAGTTTGTAAAATATGATTTTCAAATGAATAAATGATTCAACGTATTAGAGAAAAAAAAAAAAAAAAGAAAAAAAAAAAAAAAAAAAAAGTAAAAAGTAAAAACGAGATTCGAGGCGATATAATAATGAGGCGATGGTGTAAATGTATGTAAAATATTATTGTAAAAAAGTTTTAACTTAAATAATAAATTAAATGATAAATCATACTCTACACTCAATTATTATTATTATTATATAAAATATAGTAAGTATATTTTTACCTAAACCTTTATTATACGATTCCTATATATATACCTACATATACTATATATCCTATTAAACTATTACTATATAGTTATATCCATTGCGATTGAAAATAAAAAATAAAAATAAGAAAAAAATAAAAAAATAACGAGCCGAATATTTAGGAGGGAAAGGAAACAGTCTTGCATGTATACCTACTCTCAAATACTGTTGTAATGTAATGTGGGAATTCTATAATCGTCGAGGCCAATAAACAAGACGAATTAAATTAAACGATTAATGGACCGCATGCTGAGTGAATTTTTAGTACTATTTAATAATTCAATGCGGATAAAAAAAAAACTATGACTGACACTCGCATAGTACATTATATTCTATATATATATATATAATTGTACGTGCAGTTTGGGACTTCAATGTATATATTTATAGATATATATATTATATCCAGACATATACAAGATATTCTTAGAATGGGCTAATATTTGCCTGTCATTCGCTAAGCTCACGATCATCGGGCTAGACTATCGATGGTAATAATTGAATGGTCATGAGAAATTATATACCTAATATATAGTTTTTTTTTATTTTTTTTTATTTTTTTTTTTTCATTTTCTGTCGTCACTTAATATTGCGCGATTTGTGTGTCGAAAATAATAATTAGGTATATCGATGGCTGGGGGTCAATTTTTCAATATTACATATGCATATGGTAATTATTTCTTTTTTTTTTTGTTTGTTGTTTTTTCTTTACCTACACATATTCAACCGATTAGGATTAATTGCTTATTATTTCGCTGGTGAAATTATACAACCGTATATTCTTCAGCTGTCAGTCTGACATTGAATTTTTACTCAATGTGTATGCGATTCAATTTTTTAACACTTCGCTTTTATTATAGGTACTGCAATGAAAAAAAAAAAAAAAAAAAAAAAAAAAAAACAACCTGCAGATTAATTATATATATATGGGGTATTCCAAGTGAACCGGGTCGGTTTTTGGCAAAAAAAAAAAAAAAAAGTAAAAAACGGGAGGCTGGAAATTTAATCACTTCTTTGTGACACTTTGAAGTAATTTCGGTGAAAATTTCAAGGCAATCCGTGTGAACCCTTCAAGTAGAAAAAAAATAAAAACACATATTTTCCAAGTTTTACATGCTTCGCCGGTTTTTGGAAAAAAAAAAAAAAAAAAAAAAAAAGAAAAACGGGAGGCTGAAATTTTGATCACTTCTTAGTGCCACCTCGAAGTAATTTCGGTGAAAATTTCAGGGCAATTGGTGTGACCCTTCGGTAGAAGAACAAAGAAATCGCATATTTTCAAAATTTTACATGTTTAAGAATTCCAAAAATAATTGAAGTGCTACATATTTCGAAGGAGCTCATTTATGCGCGTAGAATGCACTATGGGAAGTTATGATTTTGTTCATGCGTGGCTGAGATAAGTGGAGTTGAAAATGTGGTAATTAAACTTTTGGCATAATTATGACAGCGATATAAATTGAACCAATTATTTTCCATCTCTGTAACTGTTGGGGGCATCTCATGTGGTAACAAGGAATCTGAATCTGCATTGGCGTCAAATTCGATGACCTCAGGCCAAAAACTGATCCGGTTCACGTGGAATACCACATATACATACAGGCAAATTGAAAACTTTTCCATCTCTTTGTCCAATCGATTGTATTATAATATACCTACTACGTAACGACATTCTTTTTTTTTTTTTTTATCATTTTTACTACAAACTTTACGTAACAGCTCGATATATATATATATATATATATATATATATATATATATATATATATATATATATGTAATCATCTGTTGTTACACTGACATTTAATCCGATCGATTCAAGAGTTCAACTTTCGAATAGTTAGCTATTTCTAATTACCAGATACCTCGCCGACGAAAGGTATCGGCCAGACTGACGTTAACACTGCAGTGCTAAATGATTTGCTTAACATTGCGGTGTTGAGATTGTTGGACAAAAAGAAAAAAAAACGAAAAAAATTGATCCATATGCTATATCTTCTGTATAATTATATACTTGAAACTGTAGTATTTGTAATTTATTCTGACGTTAGAACATTTCGATTGACTCTGTATTCCGAATTGACGAATCTTTCTAAATCATGTAAAACCCGTTTCTATATACAGTTTTCTGCAATATTTTTTGACCGATTTTCTTCAAATCCATAGCAAAAAAAATTTGCGCAAAAGTATAATAAAGTTAATCCGCTCTCCCTCTCTGGGGACAGCTTAAAGTCCGACTATAATTCCTGTACGAAACCAAGTTGCTTTTAATTTCACGGTGAATTTGATTTCAAGGCAAACCTAAGTCAGGACAGCTGTCGGTCAGAAAATGTTCGAAAAACTGAAGAGGAAGAAGAAGAAGCGTAGAAGGTGCCCGATCACACTCACCATCAGATCTCTCATATTATAGAAGTTCGTTTTCCTCTACCTCTGGAGCAAAAACCAACGACCGGGATTTACCTAATCCTGCTCGGATCACGAAGGACTTTAACTTTCCGAAAAGAAAAATAAAATATCATAATGCAGTTTCTTTATTTATTTTTTTATTTTATTTTCCAACTCATATTATCAAACTCGTATATATATACGAGTAGGTATTATAAGTTATAATTTAATTCATATTTCTGGTTTAATACGTATAGGTATTATTCTACACATATGGAACGATTCAGCATATAATATAGAAGAAGGATCTGTTACCGCATTGAATCGTGAGAAGAATAACTTTGTGGGTTTGAATCCGCTTGCGATATAGGTATATATATTATGTAGTATATACGGAGGTAGTTCGTAGAATATTGTTTTGTGTCGTACTTAGTGTTATCGCAAAGGAATATACAGGTATAGTAGTAGTACTATACAGTGGTGAAACTCGCTGCAGGGTTGACGGCCGTGTTTCGTAAGCCGTTTGACGTGAGCCGGGCGTCAAATCGTTGAATAAAAGTCTGGTGATAAATATAAGGACTCCAGGGGGCTAAGAAGAAGAAGTCGGGGGAGTCTCTCCAAGTGGAAGACTGAAATAGGTACCCCAGGGCAGGCAGGCAGGCGGATGCCACTCGATCACTGCCTAGAAGCAAGTCACTTCGACCGGACAAATCCCTCACGTATCGAACAGGGGTCAATTCAGGGGTCAGCATCACGTGGAGTGTGAAACTGGGGATTAAGGTACCGATAGACATGGAATCCTCGCCGCCTTGGCTAATAAATATTATACAGTATCAATTGAAGGATTTCAATTTTACTATACATGCAATAGAAATCGTCTTATTCGTCCCTGATGATTAAAAAAGAAAAGAAAAGAAAGAAAAATAAAAATCAAAATCAAAAACCTAAACTTAGGCATAATTTAAATTTAATTTGGTTGAACCCGTTGATTGTGTACATCGTAGAGCGTGCAGCATCTTTTCAATCGAGATGGCTAAGCAAAATCTCGCGGCTTGTTATACGGTGCAGCGATGACGGATAGGGGAATCTAGGCGAGGTCATCGTCGAGTCAAGTGGTTGCGTACGATACGGTCAATTTTAAATCACGAATCACGTTATATACGTGAGGCATAAACTTCTAGCCGGGAAACGAATGCGACAAGAGATTTCCAAATCTTGTTACATTCTCATGGGCAGGATCGTGTCATCAGAAATTTTTTTTTTTTTTTTTTTTCAAGAAAAAAAAAAAAATCAACTGCATTAATCCACGTCGTATACCTAGGCTAGTAGGCACCTATAGCAAAGTACGGACATATATACCGTTTCTTGAGTTCCTAGACTATTTCTCACGCGCCTATTTACCTGTACGTTAGAAGTAGCCGCGTATGGTAGGTATAACATACGTATAGGTAACGTATATACGTAGGTACTCGTGCTTTCGGAGTGCGTTCTGAATTCGTTCGATAGATCCAGAGAAACTTATTTCTCAGGCGGCGTTGCACTGTGATTCTCATTGGCAAGGCCACTCGTGTAATAGAATTTGAATTCCGCACCATTCCCTGTGTTGAGTACGCGATCTGACCAAAGCTTAGGTGTAAATATCCATAGGTATAAATGTATAGAGTACAAAGGCTAGACGTGGCCAGCTGGTGTTTCCTATTGTCAGTTCTAAATTCCACTGGTAGTGAACCAGATTTCGAAGTTTCTAATAATTATATACCGATCGATGCCAATTGGCGTGGGTTGGTATAGAGCCGCTAAAAGATAGTTAAGAATTTACTCGCGGACTTCGTATACTTCGAAAGTGTTGGAATTCGAATTTGCACTCATAAGAATAAAGAGCCATACCAGCTATACCTATACCTATACTGTTGGATATCTAAAAGCCTGCGACAATGTCCTTTTTATACAGAATCGCTCATGTATAGACTTCGTAGGCATTGGACGCGAGCCACCTGCTGACACTTTGCTGGATTTGAATTCATAAAACGTCGACCTTATAACTCCGAAGCGTGTCCCAGCTACTTCAGAAGTGCCGCTTCTTCGAAACGCAAACTTTGCCGCTCGCCGCAACCGTGTACATATAAGTCATAGATAATAGAAGCGAATTGTAGAAAAGATATGGAGTCGACCATTGCGATTATTAATGCCCACCATTAATCGGTAAATACCATAGCAAAAGTGCTTTTGCCTTTTCCTATACATAAAAATCATCAAAATTGCCTGCCGTCATCAGCGAATGTATCTATAATGCTCGAATACTATTTCTGCAATCGCTAGGCTGGTTCAACGAATGTGTTACATCTAATCACTGTCTACGTCCATCAAACAGGAAACATAGAATCTTTCTTGTTCTAAATGATTTCGATTATTATACCGGTCTTTGATTAACATATCCTTATATACGTGATTGCCAATATACCTGCAGCTAAAAACTGATTTCTTTTTTATTTCGCTGCAGTTTTTTGTCTGTAAGAAAGTTTGTTCACGAGTTAGAGGCTGACTCACACTGCCTTTAAACAGTGATGATTTTTTGCAGATGATTTTTTGAGATTTCAAAGAGTAGATGCTGATGGTGAAATATCTGGTGCTACCATTCGCGAAAGAAAGCTTTACTCTTACTGCTCATGTTTATTACAGACGCATCGAAATTGAAAAGTCGAACGAATCGATGACATTATAGCTACAGATATTTCCAAGAAATTCTACAATATAGAGATTAGGAAATTTGTTACTATATATTGAAAATCAATCCACGGATGAAAAACTACACTTTGGAATCGATCAATGCAAATCAGTCCTAGTATTACAAGTATTGAACTATATCGTTCCGTCTCTTAATGGCTCTTGAACAGCAGCACGTGTTTCTTCGTTCGAGCGTGGCGTTGCATCCAAGATAGAGTTTTACCAGTCATAACGTATATTTCGCTTATAAATATTGCACAGAGTGTTGCAGCCCGATCAGCAATCATTATACTGTTCAAAGTTCCCATGAATTTTTGATTAAGTACTTTCGCCTACTCTCAGAAGCTCACGATTTTTCAACAATTCAAAATTCTCGCAGAATAGATAAAATGGTAATAAAAGTTCGGATAAGTACCATAATATCATATGCAATTTATTCTTTGTAAATTTACGACGATATAAATTTTTGGAGAAACGTTTTCGACAACCATTTAAGAAACGTTTGTTGATCAGGAGTGGAAAGAACGTGACATAAATCATCAAGACCCGCCTTACCATCAGACTTTCATCACATATCGAACTAAGGTATATCCCCGTTGATCACATCACGGTTAAATCGGATCCTCCGTATAAAATTGTAGCGCCATATAGTGCCATCGGGCGTGTTATTGGACCGAGGTATTTCTATAGGGTTGCTAAGGCGCTACATAGCCACGATTTTCTCGGCAGGGGGTGCCTCTCAGGTGTTAAAATATTAATACGTGGGCACGGGACCTGGCCAGAGAGAAGGAGGTGGTTTAGGTTTAGGGATAGGTGTTACGGCGGGCTCATCGACGTGAGAAGTAACCTGTCACCCTTCCAATCGCTGCGAACAGGGGAACAGTGATCTTCAATCAGTTTTTAAACCGTTAAAAGAATCCCTCATCAAACTTACGCGAGCTTTATTCGACCACTTAAACGAGTTTGAACGAATTCGAGCTATTCGATGGAAAGATTGTGTTTTCCAAATAACGTTTGATGCACGTTTTTCTAAACAAGTCATTCAGCTTTTGAACATTATTTCCTTATTGTTTTTTGATCAAGTTTAAGAAAAAAAAATCTCTTTATCTAACGGCGAGATACCGTTTGGGGATCACTGCTTCGCGTCTAAGCAGCTTATTTCGCTGGTTAATCACGAAGGTTCCGCGCGAAGCGAAGGGAGGCGCGGCCGGGTGTGTAGCGTTGTGAAGAGAGATGAAACCCATCCGCTGCCCCGCGGTATGGCTAGTCTGACTTATAGCCTGTCTTGGCGCTTCGGCAAACGCATATAGTGTTGTGTCCAGTCATTGTTGCCTCATAAGGTTTGAGACGCCCCACTCAAGAGGAACCTATCTCCTCAACTCCTCACCAACACCCCCGCGTCACCCCGAAGACGATAGACCTAATCATTCGACAATTATAATTTGTTTCCTCAATGGCCATTGTCCGTCGACTAGTTGTTCGATTCTTTCTTTTTTTTTTATTTTTCTTCTTTTTCTTTTTCTTTTTCACACCATGCCAGTAAAAACCAGCTATTCTCAACGGGGAGTTTTGTGGGAAAATATTATTAGCACCGAATTTTAATTTTAAATAGAGAACACACTCAGCAAAAGGTCTTGTTGACACAACCAAAATTTGGGTTAAGTATTATATGCACAATCACATTTTTTGTTCAGTCAACCAAAAATTTTTTTGGCACAACAAAATTTGGTTTTCCCAACAAAATTTTGGTTATCCGAACGAAATTTTCGGTTGACTGAACAAAAAATTTGATCGACTGAACAAAAAATGTGATTGTGCATATTATAATAACCAAATTTTGGTTGTGTCAACAAGACCTTTTTCTGAGTGCATAAACGTATGTGCACAGAAAAAAAGGTTAACTTGAGCCAAGAAAATTATCTTGAATCAAGTCAACCTTTCTTTCTGTGTGTTTATAATAATCGACGAAATTTAAAATCGAATGATCCTAAATATTCCAGGAATTTTTGTCTGTTTTTTTTTTTTTTTTTTTTGTTACTTTTTTGTTTGCTGGTTCTATATATGGTTAGAACGTTTCAAATAAGGTATAGTTCAGAATAGAATTAACCTGGGGTGGAATCGGTCTCTCTAACTCCCTGCAGTTGACAAAGGGGAGATTACTGGCCAAGATGAAACCACTTGAATCGGCATTGGCCTATTCATGTAACAGGATCAAATAGGAGTGAAGGTTTTCGAGAGAAAGAGATGAACGGAAAATAAAAAAAAAAAAAATAAGAAAAAAAAAACTGCGAAATTATAGGTGGTGGAAATCTGACGAGCAAACAGGAAGAGAGGATGCCTAGGGGCGAATGAATTCAGGCAGGAAATCGCTTTAGAATGATTTTCAAATTGCTTTTAGGAACGGTTTTCTATACGCCTCGAAAACTACCGGGTGAAGTGGTTCTTGCCATTCATATGGTATTACGAACTTGTATGCGTTTGGATTATATATACTGGTTTCATTCGCAACAGTTATACATTTTTAGAATATTTTCCGCAGATCCGACCTCGGCTTTAGTTGTTTGCAAATAAGATTTTGCGGTTGGTCAGATTCGTCGCAACGTACACACATATCAAGTAGGGTAACCTATATGTTATACAATAGTTGGTTCTCAGATTACCTCACGGCACTCAGTCGTGCGAAACTAAAATTCAAAAAGCCTGAGATCGTACTTTTCTATAATAACGTAGAAGGTGATTCGTATACACGATGATTAGAAATCGGTAATGAACTTCTGACAGAGAAATGGAATTTTGCCTCCAACCAGAACCCAGAGGAAATATTTTCACCTGTATACACTCAGAAAAAGGTCTTGTTGACACAACCAAAATTTGGGTTATTATATGCACAATCACATTTTTTGTTCAGTTAACCAAAAATTTTGTTGGAATAGCCAAAATTTTGGTTGTCCCAACAAAATTTGGTTTTCCCAACAAAATTTTGGTTATCCGAACGAAATTTTTGATTGACTGAACAAAAAATGTGATTGTGCATACAATAACCAAATTTTGGTTGTGTCAACAAGATCTTTTTCTTGACTGTACGATTAATTCGGTATCCTTTAAGTTCGCGCCTATATAAAGACATCGTCGGTTGGTTAGATGGTGCGTAGGCGTTCAGGGCGGAGGTAGAAATCGACTGGCAAGAAGTCATCGAGGAGAAACCCGCTAGTTAGGATCTCGTAAAATCGCAACGTAAATTACCTGCAGCAGCTCAAACGGGGAGTGTTTGCGATGATCCTCCTCCCGTCGACGCCCTTGCAAGTTCTTTCTCCCCTTTTTCCTTCCAGTCCTCTAACTAATCCTCTCGCTCTCTTGCTCTCCAAAGTCTCTCCTCACATCCTAAGAGAAGTTGAGAGTCGAGAGTCGAGAGTCGAGAGTCGAGAGTTGAGAGCGTGTCCATGGACAGGGCATAATACGTATATAACCACGGTGAAGAAACAGGCAATAACCGACGAAACCGCAATGAACCGCTTCGTACTACCACCCTACTCGAAAAAAAAAAGGGGTCGAGGAACTGAACTGCTCGGTAAATATTGTTTATTGAGATGCTATGGGAAAAGGCATTAATGTCGGTTGTGAACGGCCCAGGTACGCCTACCCAGCACAAGTATTGTGAAGATGCTCGTTCGTCGCGAGTAAATCCGTTCTTGTGTTATGTTCTCTTTCTTGTTTTTTTAGATGCGAATATGAAAGGTTCGTATATAATATTCGCCGAGACATTTCTGTATATTTAAATGTTAAAGGTATATATAAGGTACATATAATTCATTAACCGAAAGGCGGTTATAGTTAGAGACTCCCGCACAGATTTAACAATGCATGGACTCTAATAGAAATCAAATCACCTCACCATTTATTATAACCCCCTTTAATATTCTTTCACTTCTTTCGTTTTTGTTCAGCTTCTTTATTTCTATTATTTTATATTTCTTTTTTCGATCTTGTTTTGCCCGCTTTTTTTTTTCTTTTTTTTTATATATTTTTTTTTTTTTTTCGCCCATCATGGAATAATCGAACAAGATTGATGAGGACCAGATGACTGGCGTTACTCAACCCACTACAACGCCGTTCTCAGTCTATTGTAGTTTAAACACGATAGAGCCAAGGTACCGATGGACTTTAGCATGTGATTTTACGGTAATGGACGATCCTCGGGTATATAGAGACCCTCAAAGAATCTCTGACGCCCGGTACATCGCCATTTTACGCTTTGTTATTAACTCCAGAAATCTCTACGACGATAACTAAATAACGGTGTGAGAAAACTGACGACTATATTCGGGGATCTCGTTTATATTGTTTATAATATGTATAATCGGCGAATTCCTATTTTACAGAAGCTCTATACATCAAGCGCCATATACCTAATTCTACCCGAAAGCATCAATCTTGGTTAATATTTATTTTATAGTAGTAGTAGAGGTTTCTCGAGATGGATCTGTCCGAATAAACTTAAAGTTTATGTGCTCTTTTGTTTTAACCACCGGTATACGACGAGGAGAGAACTTGAACGACAGTTTGGGCGCCTGGGGCTCCGATCAGTTCACACGAAGCGGAGAACCGAGGAGCTGAAGAGGAGCGGAGAGATGAGAAAAGAAGAGAGTAGAGTTCAGTTTGGATTGAAGAAGCTACGAGCAGAACCCCTAGCGGGCAACAACAAGCAGCCAGAAAAATGGATGGGCTGCTAACCGTGCCACCCATGGAGCCACCCATGGAGTTGCCCGTCCCGGCGTCATTTCATCTTTTATTTATCCAACCAAACCCTGCAGGATCCTGCGCGACTTTGTTCGTCAATATTTTTAATTACTTTATACTATCCTTGAACTGATCCCTGCTATAGGCGAGCGACGCGCCAACGCAGGATAGAAATTTAGTGAATTTTGTGAAGGATCAACTTTCAGGAAAGTCCGGTAATCGTTTTTATCGCCCGACGCCTTTTACGTCCTCCTCTTTCCTACCGTTTCACCGTCACTTCAGTGCCGGTCCTTAACGTAATACGATTATTAAATAGATTATAGATTCAAAATCAATATGGCCAGATAGCAGATCCCATTACACGCATCACCGCCTCGTACTGGGCTACGATTGGTTGCTACAGGATTCCCGCGCAATTTTCCACCGACTGACCACAGCCTCCCTTTAAGGATCAATGGATCATCGCGCTGATCTGTACCGAAATCTATCTCGCAGGGGTCAAGCGAGTTGCTGCAGAGACGAGCCTTATAAAGCTCAGGGATTTACTCGTAAACGTAAAGGGTCCTGGTGAGGTCACTCAAACCTTATTCTCTATCCAGTATTATGCTCTTCTTGAGAGAACGACTCACCGTTCCTATATTTTCCATTTATTTGAACTTTTTCCAAAGTAGATTTATATGCGTTCTCTCATGTCAGATTGAGAAACAATTTAGGTACCCTCAGATTGCATGAAAAATTGATTAGGCAAGGATTGTGATTGTCTGTACAAAACAGGATGGTCCTGAATTTGTGGGACTAAATGCTTGGCAAATTTTGATGGTCAGTGAATGATATAATAGGTGAATTTATGTTATGATCCTGTGTTCTGAACATTTGTCGAAAACGAATTACAATGACTGTGCTTGGGAGACTGACACGAGAATAGAAAACTAGGAACATACACTTCAACGATCATGTAATGCGAGTCGTTAAAACGGCTGGGCAATTCCTGCAGGTCCGGTAATTTGTTTGATCGAAGACACGGATTTATTAGCAAATAAAATCGTTGGAGAGGGCGTCGCGTCGTCGGGGTGACTGGGTACCGTAAATCGTCTCGGTTTCACTCTAGGAATAGGAGGTGGTCGAGGGTAGGTTACAGGGGAAACGTGTCGCGGTGGACAAATGCCCGGATACCGGGACTGGAAGTAATGCATCTTGGGGGTGACTGCAGCTACGATGGTAAGGCGCAACACCCGTAGACCTGGTGCGTGTGTTACATGGGCCAACTTTACCCCCTGCCAGCTAGTCACGCGCTTATACTGCAGCTTCCCTTCGATGTCCGGAGACAAAAACGTACCTAAGTATCAGACAAAAAAGTTAACTGCCTGTCTTTAGGTATGCCGTAATGGTCTCACTGTTCGATTTGTACCGAATGCTATTCTTTCCTATTCATTTTTTGAATGAGAATACTCCGAATGACTCGTCGATCGAATGACAAATGGTATAAAAGTTTATAATCGAGCGAGTGGTTTTGATGATAGGTTGGACAAAAGTAGCGGCTATAAAGTCTGCTTTCTCCTTTTTCATTACATACAGTTTTTTATGGGGTTTGTAAAACAATGGCGCGTTTAGTGCAGCCTGCAAGAGATAATGGAGGCGAATGGAGAGAGACAGATATAGTAAGAAATTGTAGAGCCAACACAGGTGGACTGGACTCTGAATATTTACAACCCAATAATCGTTAAAGGCGAGGCACGAACTCGACCAGCACACGACCCCGGCGCAAAACTCGAACTGAAGTGAATTTTACTGCACTCCAAGATACTCGATTTTCTCACAGGGTTCCACAAATCCCCTGCAACCAGTTACTTGAATCCAACTCAGAGTTTCGATTTGCTACGATTCTCTACGATCCTCTACGACCATCTCAGCTTATAACTGTATTCAACTAAACTCCACGATCGTATGTTCTCTGCATGAACAGTTATTGCAGAATTTAATAACATCGATTAGAATCTGGATCTAAATTTGACATTTTCACATACTTTTTTTGGTACTTTGACTATCTCAGCTCCGTATAAGAAACACTATGAACTTTGTCGTCGGCGAAATATCTGGCAAAGTTGAGTTTCGTGAGTTGAGTACTCGTAAACCTCAACCAAACTTAAGAATTTCCTAATTATTAGTATTAGCCGGTCACGTGACTGGCGGTGCTTAAGCACAAGTTGTGCTGGGACATTATTTCACCAAGTTCCGGCTTTAGAGAAGTTGAAGTGGGCGAGGGTCAGCGATCCAATGAAGACCAAAGCTGGTATATTTCACTAGGTAATAAAGATCTTAAAAAAGAAACTTCCCAAAGAGAAAATTCAAGGCATTTTTGTTGCGGAAAAATTTGCTGACTAATGCATAAAGTCTAAAGTATTTTCTATATATTTAGGACTCATGATTAATTCCGAACACGGTTGTAACGGTGGGTCGACTTTGCGGTTGACTGATGTGTTAATTAAAAGTAACAACGTTCAAATTTGAATTCAATCTACATTTTATTGCTGGCAAGAACCAGGTGACGAGAACTTCCGAGGCAGTAGGGTACATTACGAACCGCAGTGAACACCAAAAATTTCACTATGGCATTCAAACCCTAAGATATTTAGATACCATTAGGGTTTACAGCTTCATCGGTCAGTTCAAACGCAGGACTATGTCCTCGCTAGCACCTGCAGTCCGACGATAGTGTAGGTTCCTAAATATAATGTATCTGGTGAAAATTTGGAGTTCATCAAGTGATCCTAGTACAGTCGTCGGAAGTCATACCTGGTACAATTGCAAGATATTTTTGACATATGATTGTACTAATTCAATGCGAACGGTTAGTAGGCCTTAGGTGGGTAGCTAGGTAGGTATGTGGTTACTGGTTAGTAATTAGTTCAGCTGCAGGCCATGGAGGTTAAGAGAGCTGGACGCGTGCCGTGAGTAAATGCACCTGTCCATCGCTTACGTGTTTGTTGGTGCGTCCGTTCGTGGGTTGTAAATACATTTGTAAGCGTTGCTGGCTTTAGGCCAGAGCGGTGTGAGTGACAGAGTGATAAAAAGGTGGTATTACATCGAACGAGGCCCGGTGCGGTCTTGCCACGAGTCCAAGTAGTATAAGTATACGATGCCCACCGTTGAGTATGATTTAAGCGGTCATTTTCGATGTACCGTATAGTACTTACAGGGCTGTCGCCATTAAATCCTTTTACAATTTTACACCATCATGACTCGATATGCTAGTCTTAGGTTCGCATCCACGAATCGATGCATATAATAGTCAATATCGGATAGCTATCCCTACCTCTGGATCGTATACCTCCGTTTTATGCCTCAGCCTCCTATTAACTGTCAATATAATAACGATTTACGTAAATTACACTCTTACTCGGTCAACAAGGAAGTGCTGCTCTATATCAGATCCATCGATTGTAACTGCGGCCTTATGTATAGTGATATTCAAAACCGAGGATATGTCGTCGAGAGACTATTTTCAGAATCGATTTACAAGGCAATCAATATTTTCTCTCAAAGTCTTAAACACCTTTGAAACTCGTGGAAACTGAATGTGATCTTCTGCGATACTTTCGCGCGCTGCGCATTAATCGTCGGTTGGATAATATTTATCGGCAATTAAATACAGCGTCCCAGAAACGAGACAGCTCCGTAGAATATATCGGCGAGAGTCCACCTGCGGAATAATTATTTGACCTTTGCGGGAAAAGTAAATGGCTATGGGTTGCACTGATCCTGCAGCGTCTTCATTAACCGCTGCAGTTTGGTGCCTGTTATTTGATGTCATCTGAAATTTATCTAACCGTCCTTTGAAAAGCGATACCATAAAGGTCCTATGGAAGTCCGAAGAATCGGTCGTCGGAGTCAGCCGACCATCATTAACACGTTAGCCACGGGGACACGTGCCTGGGAAAGGAATATATCTAAACCCACCAAAAATGGGGAGACGAGTTATCAATGACCATTAAAGACGTTCAACTCGCCCGGCCAAAGTCACCTGCTCGAAAGAACCATTCCTTACGTCCGCTGCATCAACCTTGCATTTACTTCCTAATCAGTCCTGCGGGGCTCCTTGGACTGGGCGGTGTGGCACCTGCGCACCAAACCAAACGCCTTGGCCGACGGGGATGTCTATCGGACGTCTATCAGCAGGGAGAATACTCTTTCCAACGGACTTATTCTCCGGCCAATAGTATCCTCGTTCAATATAACTAACTTGAATCGAATTTGAGAATTTCACCGGTGGGATTTCAGTAAAAAAATAACAAAAAAAACTTTTCGCCCTAATTGCCCTGAGAAGAAACTTGCAAACAGATTTAGAATTACGATGTCTATGGGTGAAAAAGTGTGAGGATTGTTTTGCAATGATATACTAAAGAGTTTGGTGCTTCTTTTTCAGTAATTACTGTAAGTGAAATAGATTTGACCTTTTCAAGATGGGTAACAGTGGATGCGCTCCTGGACATTTCAATCCTAACCCGAATCGAGATTCTTTCTTAGCCTCTAATCAGAACGCGATCGGTTTGATAGGGCATGAAATTACGATTTAACGCATTTCTTTATATTCCAATAGCCAATGCCTCACCGAAAGGCATGGGACTCGATGCACCTGTCCTGGAACTAACGCATTGCCAACACGTGCCGCTTGTGCTCCTGTCTCAATAGACCTATGAGCCGAACAAGTGGAAGCTAATGAGTATTATACTATCTCAGTTCACCAAAAATCCCTCAAACTCGTTTTTTTTTTTTCCCAATAGCACAATATATTTCAGATCAACCCTTGCAGGATTTGCATATTATATTCCATAAATGTGTTCAAACGGATTCGAAACGCTTACCATCAATACCATTCGTCTGTATATTATCACTGGGATATATCGGAAACATGACATGTTATGTGTATCAAATTTGCGCTCAGGATGGAAGGTTTTTCCTAACGGCAGATGGCCTTTTTTTTCGCAACCACTTTTTCAACGTCCGACGTATACCTACGTACGCAGAAGACCGTGTAAACTAACATAATGATGAAGTTTAACACGATGCAAAGTAATTCCAGCAGAAATTAATAATTTCCATCAAACTTTGACTGAAAATTTTGAATAGCTTAAGGGGGGATCCTGAATTGGAAGGTCCAAAAAAATCGATTTTTTTTTTTATTGTTTAAATGTATTCAAAACGAGTTTTTTGAGGAAGAAAAAGGTTTACTTTATGGCGCAGGGATAGCTGATTAGCGTATTATAACCGTAAGTAGCCAAAAAATAAGATTTTTCTTGACCGAAAACTTTAAAGCCCGTTTTCTCGAGTTTTCGTTTTTACGATTTTTCTAAATTGGTGGGCGTGATTGCAAAAAAACTAGACGACCAATCATAACAAACCAAAACTTGTTAGCTTCAGTATTGTTTTCTTTTTTATTTGAACTAAAAACACTGTCGAAAAAAAAATTCTCAACAACTTTTTTAGCAAGTTGAAATGATTTTTTTTTTTCACAAAAAGCACATTTTCTGTTTCAAACCCGAGAAAACATTCGAATTTCATAATTTTTTTAGTTTTTCTTAGTTCATATAGAAGAAAAGTATATTACAATTAAAATGGTTTTTGGTTTTTTTGTTTCAGATGAAAATTACGAGCTCCATCTGTCCCGCTGATTGGAAACAGCAGTTGCACGAATGTGCATAAAAATCGGTTGCCTGTGAATATTTTTCTTTAAAAAAAATTGTTTTCTCATGTTTTCTCATGTAATAAAATAATCTAAAAATTTAGCTAGACTTGCTTTTTTTTTTTACCCTAAAAAAATTCCCCAAAACATCGATTTTTCGAACCGTCCAATTCAGGATCCCCCCTTAACACAAAAGTTCTCATCAAACTGCGAATCATTTGGAAAATATCCTGTGAGAGAATAGTTATATATAATACACTTGTTATGTGCAGTTCACGAACATAAACAAAAAAGAAAACAAGTTTAAAGTAATGGCGTAAAAAAAGGATATGACTTCATAAAAAAGCATTTTGCCTCTTCTTCTCCTTATTTTTATTTCTTATTCTTCGTTGTTCCCATAGAGTTCCGCGCAGAGCGTCTGAAATCGCGGTAAATGAGCTTCAACATTTTTTTATCCACTTTATCTGTAGTCTCGGTTAAATTAGATCAACAGCGACACACGCATATATTTGAACATATATATGCAGGGAGTACATGCATGCCGTGCATAAAAGTGCAAAAGTGCGTGTGTCCGCTGAAGAACTTGGTGTGACAGCTTCCTGTTGCGAATAAGAAGGATCGTCTCGGCTCATGCCATGGTTTGCGTTTATTACCACCATTTTCGACGTAGTAGTACTGAATTATTTTTCCCGCGAATAAATGAGACCGCGCCTACCAAATGAATTGTTCCATTGTGCAGTACTGCAGCAGGTAGAAGTGAAAAAAAGGCTACTTACTTATATTATATATTTTTGTAAGTTATTATTTTTATATTTTTTTGTGTTCTCTTATCCCATGCAACGAATCGTTAAATATTAACAATGCATAAGAGTATAAGATTCCTAATAATAATCATTCCATTCGCATAAATTCGTTTCGTGTGAATTATATACGGTATAGGACTCGTTCTCTGCAAGAATTTTATCATGATTCCTAGAGTCCAAGGGCATAAACCGTGCAGTCACGTCCGAGAAAATTAGAATTCGCAATGACTACCGCGTTGATCTTAGAACGAGTTATACTTAGTGTGAACTTAATAATGAAGTGAACAAATGAAAGTGTTAAGTAAACCTCATTGCGTATACGCTAGAAGTTAACCGTGTCTGACTAAACCTGACAAGAAGAAATTACCTTGACCAGGACCTCGGTCAAGATCGCGTAACGGAATTACGTAGATAGTACATACATATATGTACGTAACACCTCCAGTTGTTATTAAACTTACTCTTTCATTCCGTAAACCTGCCCTAAATTTTTTTACACACCGTTTTACTTTGGCGGTATGAAATTTTTCCAATTCGTATAGAAATATGAAGAGAAACTATATAGTGACTCATGACACTCGATATTGAAGTATGGAAATGATTTTACGAAACTTTCTTCACACTCGGTCCAAAATTATACAGTTGACCATCGCTTGGGATGAAAAGAAAAAAAAAAAAAAAAAAAAAAAATGTTTCAATTATATTGCGGCTCACCTGCAGCTGCGGCAGCCGCATATACATACATATATATGTAGAAGAATTCTCTTACAACATTTTCGTATCAATGTTAACGAGGGCATGTTCGTGCGGTGATCAAAATACCACGCATAGTTTGTCGGAAAAACGAGAAAAGGAAATAACGAAAGAGGGATGTAAAAAAAAAAAAAGAAAAAAAAAAAAAAAAAAAAAAAATTGCCCCAGAAACTTCTGTAAGGGTTCGTGACCCCAGATATTGCAGCTATACCCAGCTGTGCACCGGCTTCAGAAGCGATTTGTAATCGGATAAAATAGCGAACCTCGCGATGTTGCGGTGGTCAGTCCGGTCAGCGGCCAGTAAGACGTTCGCCGCAAAGGCGTCCGCTATTATAAAGACCTACAACACGAAGCTATCCTACGAGCTATATTGCGCGATGTATCTAATGGGACGCGAGGCGGCTCTGTAATTATAAAGATTGGTCCAGCACGCCAAACTAAGTGGAATACAGCCTCCCAGGTATATTCGCAGCTTGGATATACCGGCTAAACTTGGGGGTATATGTACATCGCATATGCTATAACAAACAACTAGTTTACTTAAACATCATTTTAATCCATATATGCACCTAGGTAGGTATATATGGATTTCATTTTTCTTCGTCGATTAAAACGGAATTCCTAAGTACATCTGGACCATCAGAAGCTGTATTGGATCCCGGTGAATCAGGCTCCAACGATCGAACAACGAATGAGCTGCATATCCGAATAGATTTTTTCTCTTTTTTTTTTCTCATCAGTTTTGCCGTTTATAATTCAAGACGTGCATCGCGGCTCAATCACCGGCAATTTTCTCGCAATTGATATCACCTGCCGAATGGCACACGCCTGCAGTTACCGACTTCGTTCAAGAGTTCGGTATAGCCGCGCCGGTTCTCCGATATACCGAATAAGGCTGATTCTCAAACTGAAGAGAGGAGAAGAAGAAGTGGAAGACGCTTTTCCCTACTCGAACAACGTGTGCGGCGGTGTCCTCCTTACTCGACAAGTGTTAGTGCGAACCTACGGGATCACCTGAGCTAAAGATTCACCTGCCCCGACAGGGCAGCTGCGCAGGTGTAATTCACCGGGTTTTGTAGACGTTCACGAACGCTCACTCACTCACTCGCTCGCTCGCTTGCTCTGACCACCACTTTCAGATACGAAACTAATATTACAGGTGGGTGCCAGTAGAGAACGGGATCACCGAACTACCGGATGTCCAACAGATTTACAGGACGGAAATCTGTCTAAAATCCTAAATCTTAATTAAAGGTTTTTTTTAGGATTCTCTTCCGCGTCTCAGAGTGATGAATGATTCCAATCCTTCCTGTATAGATTGATATTCCTAAACCTATATCGTTGCCAATTCGATTATGAAATCGCCGATTTCTTTCTATAGCTGCAAAATCGGGTTTTTTGGTCTAGATCCAAGTGGAAGTAGATCCTAGAAGAGTTGCCTAGAGAATAGAATAGCAGGTGGTAATCACTGTAACTTGTCCTAAAAGTGTCGCAGAGTCTAGAATCTGGTTGCGTAACTGGTATAAGAGTCTTTGCTTATAGCCGTCTGGGTCAATGTCGTAGACGTTGGTATAAAGTTATAGTCGTTGGATAATGTCAGGTCGAGGCTAACACGTAATCCAACAATATATAAGTAGAAAGAAAGAGGACAAACTTGCACCAGCAGTCTCCATCCAGCCTTCAGCTTAGGTTTAATCGAATGTCCTATACGTCGCGACGCGAACAGCTAGTGCCGGGACAGAATTACTAGGCAGCTGGATCCACGTATCCACGGGATACGATGGCACCTGAGCTTTTTGACGCGGTGAAAAGGAAGTGCTTGATGGATGGATGGAGGGGCCGTCCTTTGGCTCGACCCAACGGTGTTTTAATGAGGATCTAATTTATCAGAAGCGGTTTTTAAAGAAGCACTATAACGTGGGCAGAGTCTCTTCCCATTAATTAACAATATAGACATTGCACTGATTTTTTCTTATACTATATCGTTTCAAGAAAAAAAAAAAAAAACAAAAAAACTATCGCTTATCAATTTTCATACACAATTGTGTCACAGGTCACGTGTCAAATATACAATTCTTTCCAAAATCCTTCACCGTAGAACGAAAGGGTGCGTAATAGGTATATTACAATACATGAGGGAAAAATTTCGCAGTCTTTTGTATATCAAATAAATAAACGAATCGGTATTGCGATAATTGAGCTCTTGAACAAGAATAACAATTTCCTCTGTTCGATTTCACTATGGGGAAGCGTGGAGCAGAAACTGCACTCGAGTAGCTGGTATACAGTATATTTAATATACCGATATTTGTTCTCTGTGTGGTTTTGGCTCAGTCGTTTCGATATATATATATATAAAATATATATATGTATATAGGTATACCTTTTTGTTTCTAGTTCTCTTTTGTTTTATCGAGATCGTTTTGTTTCGGGGACCAAGCAGCATTTGTTAGTCCCCCGTTTAACAAGCACTCTACTCCGCTCTCGCTGCACCTCGAGTCGCTGGCCTTTCCACTGGCCCACTGGTTAGTGTTCGCTCGATTCATTAAGACGATTCTAATAGGCAAGAGATCGCTGGCTCCGATAATAGCATTGGTTTAGTTAGCCAGAAGCCAGAACTTCGGTCATATATAGGAAGCTATATACTATATAAGATACCATTATATGCCATTCGAGCCATAGTTGGATATAATTGAAAACCAAACTGAGAAACAAAGCTTCGTTTTGTGGGTACATGTAACGTATGGATCGTGTATATAATGTAAACTAATTATCTGTCACGCACGTGCTGCACACCTTATACGAAAGTAAAGATAAATGAATGCAATTGGAATTGCAACGAGTGGATTAGAAATTTCAAGAAAACGTATGGGTATATATATATAATATATATATGTATGTATGACAGCTTGTATGAGAAGATTTCTATACTGTATAGAGATACGATAAAATGAGTAAATAACTAATTAGAAAATTGAAGACCACTTACAATAGTTATTATACTTTCACTTTCACGGTTCTTATATTAACAGGGGCCATTGTATAGCTATACGTTAATGATTGTTTGATGATTTAGGTATAAGCGGTACCTATAATCGAAAACTGTTATCAACGTTTGTGAATCATGCAAGCGACGAATTCTAGGTTCAAAAATGAGGAAAAATGTCCGAAGAGTTGAAAACAAAGATAAGAAGAAGAAGAAGACAAAAGTAAAGTAAAAAAGAAAAAAAGACGGGTAAAAGATAGAAAAGGCAAAGCCTTAAAAATGTTTTCTCCAAAGTGGTAACGGTGTGAAACACTCGTTTCCACCCACGTGGAATTTCACCAAAGAGTCCCCCGCCGACATCTCAATAAATAAGGTGTTAATTAAATGAGCATTTTTTCTGGATTTATCCCCGTATATGGGGGGGATGGGAGGGGGGGGGGGGGGGGGGGGGGGGGGGGGGTCGCGTGGGTCTGCCGTCCGTAAACAAGGAGGATATTTATAGCTTGGTCCATCGCGGTCTTATATAGGTGGTTTTATATATTTTATATATGCTTCGAGTTTAGCGACGTCGCCTTGCGTTGTTGCTGCGCGCTCCTGCGCTTATAGCCAGGCGACGGGTCGCTGCAGGGTCGTTGGGTTGGTGCGGGTTCCAGGCTTTCAGGGTTCCAGGGTTCCCGGGTTTCTCGGTTCCCGGGTTGCACCGTACCGTTCGGTTACTATAAATCCATGAAGAGTTATGTCGGCGCCGGCTTTTGTCTTAATGGTCACCTGTGTAAATCCTGCTGGTGTCGAGGCGACCGGCTAACATACGTATACCAACTCAAAATACCGAACAACTTCTCGCTTTGAGTATCAAAATTTGAAACAAAAATTTACATATCTCAACCCTTATTTCACATAGCGGTGAAAAAAAAAAAATAAATAAAAAATAAGATATTTTTTCTTTCCCGCAAGTAAAATTCAAGTAAAATTTTAAACAGTCGAACGATTTCGAAAAAAATTTGCACACAAATAGTTCGAATAATTTCAGATCCAGTATCAAATTTGAGAGACATTATAGTCCAGGGGTTCGAGAATGGGAAGTAAGAACGTGTGTTTTGAAAGAAGTATTAATACATCAGCAAACGTTCGTGAGATTTTGAGTGTTTTCACGAAATATAGAACGATTTGAAAATCAAGTGTGCAGGAAGGGTAGAATTTTGGAATTTCATTGCGACGTAGCTCGATAATTTATTGTTGGGTTGACTTCATATCGATATTCGCTGTAGAATTGAGTGGTTGTAAACTTTACCCTATAAAATATAGTGAAAACTGAAGTTTCACACACACATCTGACGTAATTTTGTTTATACTAGGTTTTTCAATTTTTTCTATTTGAAAAAAAAAAAAAAACAAAACAAAATCCTTTTTCCTGTCGTCCAGCACTCGCGCGTTGATGATCAATTCCTCGTTTCACCACGAAACTGTACAGGTGGTACAAAGCTGGTGCGCAATCAGATTTGATAATCAGCTCGCTGCCAGGGTTGGAAGTTCACACACGTTGTGACTGCATGGTGCGCAGAATTGGCGTGCGTATGGGATGCCTCGAATTCCGTAGGTCCAAGGGGACCAAGTATAAAAAACATACGACCACAAAATCGGTGAAGAGCGAGGTATAAAAGCGCCGAAAGTACGCTCGAAATAAATTGACGTAGATTAATGTCCGATAGTCGAAAGGGAGAACCTGCACCAATGCCTGGGAGAAATTTACTTCAGTCGTTCGTCTCGCATGAAATTTCGCACGAATTTTCATCCTACTTTGTCTCTTTATTTTCTTATCTTTCTATTCCTTTTTTTTTTCTTTTTTTTTTTTTTCAACACCAAGCCTTTAATTGGTCAGTTTATTCGTTTGCTATAATGAGGCAACGCCAAATTCTCGTATAAGCATATATTTACATATACGTATATGTATATCCCTGCACCACTAAAATAAAATACAACAATTTGAAAAATTTTCACTTGAAATTTACATGAATTGACGGTTGAATAAAAATAATTCTAATCAACGAGTGAAAAATGCGTATTTATTGTGTATAACGAAGGTATAGGTAGACTGGTTTCCATGGAAATTGATAATCTCGTTTTTATGGTACATTTATTACAGGTATTGTTTCTAATTGTCGATGGTTTGTTGAGATTTATTTATTTTTTTATTTTTTATTTTTTTCTCTTATTATGTTCTGCTCCCGAGTTTATTAAAGCTCGTTAAAAAGTCCTTTAGATCAATTTGTTATCCCAGATTATCTGCACGTAGGTAAAATAGAGGGCAGCTACTTGTGGGTGGCCTAGTTTTCCTTATTTCACATTTATTTATACAATATCTGACGGATAATTTCCTTTGAAAAATGTTCCCTTTGAAAATTACGATTCGCACGTAATCAGAAGACCTGCCTATGCGTCCCCCCCCCCCTTCACCAACTTTGAACCACAAACTGCCAACGCGGATATCTTATCGAAAGATTTACTCTAATTTACAACTTCCTCTTAAACATATATATATGTATATTTGGAACGCTAAATCTCATCGCGTTTATACCTTTTCAACGTAAAATATAATATCTAGAGGGTCGAAGTTTTTATACTGCTTTTTTTTTTTTTTTTTTTTATCAATTTCTTTTCACGCGCATTTTTTTTTTTTTTTGAATATTGAACAACATCGCAAGCAATAGCTATGATCCCTTCTAAAAATAATCGATTAAACACGATTCAGAACGATTCCGAACGGTCAGAAGTTGAATCGTTTTGAATTGTTGGCAATCGGGGAAGCTTTCGTCAATCGTGCTAAATCGTGCTGAATCGTGCTCGTCAAAATAATCGATCGAACACGATTCAAAACGGTTCAGAACGATCAGAAGTTGAATTGTTTTGAATTGTGTGCAATCGGGGCAAGCTTTCGTTAATCGTGCTGAATCGTAACAAGCGTGTTTTAGGTTAAAATCAGCATATTTTATTGTTCCCGATCGGATGTAGGTACTCCCTGCTATTTTCAATCGACTTTGTAATTGCGTTACTACAGTTGCATGTGCATCATATGTTATAATGCAAAGTGATCTTGACTCATTATTGCTACAGTAGATCCGAGTAGATCTTTGAAGTAATTTATTATATTGCGTTCGATCTTGTTCCTCGTTGTCTGTATTACGCTATATGTTTTGCTATGTGTTTATAAATTAGGTTAATATATTTGGAGGTTAAAAAAATATTCTTTCATACTTTGATCATTGAAAATTGTGGGCAAAAAAGCTGATGGGAGCACTTCCATCGAGCAAGAATTATTGGAAAACGTTTTTTCACTTTTTGGAAAATACATACTGTCAGAAATGTGTGTTGCTCGAAAGAAGTAACAATCCCGTTGCAAATCATTCCCGCGAAATCGAAGTGCTGCCAAACTTAACCTCTAAATCCAAGAACCCGATTGGGAACGATTGGGGGCGCAAGAAGACTCAATCGTACCCAATCGTGTAAACACGATTAAGAAACACGATTGAAAACGATTGAGTTTTTCATTCTATCGTTCTGAATCGTCCTCAATCGATTATTTTTAGAAGGGATATCAAGCTGTGAGAGTAACTGTATATAGTTAAGTAGAAAGAGCTGCTTTGGTCAGACACAAAGAAGTACACTGACAATGGTCCCAGCTTGCCGGGTATAAAATACTTAATAATAAATAATGAAGAGTAAAAAAAGTTAAATAAAATAAAATGAAAAAAAAAAAAAAAAAGAAAAAAACGAATAACGCAACGTATATAATTACTCATTATCGCGTTATTACTCTTAATTTGAGTGACGGAACTGAGGGAAGGATGAAATCTTGTTAAAAGAGGCGGAATCCATCGACGATTTCTCGACGAGGAGGCCTCGCCGATATACGTTATACCTTTCGATCCAGCATCAATCTTGCGAAAAAAATTAATCTTATGGCTTGGTTACTTGGTTTTTATATTTGGCAATAATTACAGACTCCGTCGATCCATCCCGCGAGCGAGGGGGCCTCTTCATATCCAACCTCCTCCCTGGCCAGTTTTTAATACACTTTCGCACGAATCTAATATTTCTCATATAGAAATTATCGGCAATTAAAAAAGCAAAAACTAAATCGAGGATCACAGGCTACAGACACAAGGAGGGAGGTAGGTACTGGGATACAGCAAAGAAGACGAAGAAAAAGAAAAAAAAAAGGAAACAAAACAAAAAATTGACGATCTGAGAACACAGGGTGCTTCATTTCGAAATTGAAGTAAAAGAAAAAAAAAAAAAAAGAACGGGGCACACCAGATGGATCTTATTTTTAAATATGAATTACATTTTGTTATTATATCGAACAATTTCTCTCTCTATATATATATATATATATAATATCTACTACATCAGTATATTTTTTCTTTTCTTTTAATTAGAAATCAAGGATATATGCAGCTATTAGAAAATTTTCTGTTCTAAATACCCGCGCAACAATTAGTATACTATATCTATTCAGATGTAGGTATATATCTATATTTCCGTTTCTCGGTTATGGTACTATATAAAGTATTTCGAATAGCATAATACATATTGGCGTCTGGTTGGAACAATATCTCAGTGGTGAGGACATAAATCTTGGCACCACGCACTCACTTGCCCGCCCACGCAACACGCCCCCCCATTAACTTTTTAATCTCTCCCAAGTCCCAGTCCCCCGGTCCCGGGCTATTCGGTATACCGCGGTCTTAAGAGTGTTCCGAATCCCGCAGTCCCGAACCCCCGATGCTGCGGAGGAGCGAGAAAGAAGAACGAGCCACAGCTTTCAGCCGCAAACCATATCGCGAGCCTAGTTAGCATTTCTACAGACACGCTGTCTACGAACATTATGTATATTATTATAACATCGATGTGCTTTCTACATTGTTTTTTTTTTTTTTTTTTTTTTTTTTCTTTTTTTTCAGGGGGCTGGGGGAAAAATAATTTCTCATTTTATAAAACCCTATACAAAAAAAAAAAAAAAAGAAAAAAAAGACCACTCTTTCTTCGGGTAAGGCTGAAGACCATATATATAAGATCCGAAATAATTTTAAATTATGTTTGAAAAAAAGCAAGTCATCAGTTTACGGATAAGAACTGAGTGAATAGAATACCGCTACTATTACTTCGAAACTTAATCTGAAGTTTTGTCATGATGACTGGATCAGCTAGATACTTCTCAAAGGGTTTATAGTTTTATAATGAAATTCGCAATTTTATTAAAATATTGACAAATGAAGATTCAGTGGCCTGAGCTAAGGTGCCTGGAGGCAGTCTTCGTCCCGGTCGATTGGTCCTTCGTCACGGCAAAGTGGCTTGAGAGAACCTCCCGGTCCTCGTCTCACGAGGTCCGAGCGTAAGGTGTAACCCCGACGCAAGCCGAAGCGAACTCTCGAAGAAGCTATATTAGCATAAGTGTGCCTGGGTTGGGTCGACCGGTATAAGGATAAGAGAGAAAGAGAGAGAAAGAGATATACATGTATATATATACACAGATATATATATATATATATATATATATATATATATATATATATATATATATATATATATATATATAGAGAGAGAGAGAAAGATTAAGTGTGAGATGGAGAAAAGTGCCGCCGTGCGAGTTGGTTCGAATTAGAGAGAAAATTACTGAACACCTCGTAAATATATCGGCGTAATGTTCATTCCCGTATCTTATAATACCTAAGTGGTTGATTGGAGCAGCGCACATGCCCAGGTTCGACTACCGCTAAATTACATCTTACGCCAGTTAAACGTCATCGAAAATTTTTCTCATTCTTTATATAGGTATACCGTTATAAGACACATATATAGCTTATAGGTACATACTCGTATTTTGAAATTATTTCAGATATAAATATAGACGTATAAACATATATATACACTGAATGTAACGCTGTGATTCGCTCCGGCACGGAATCGCCCACCGGAAGTTCACCTCGCTAACCCTCGTTTCCGCTTCTCACTATACTGCAACGCTCAACGGACACGGCCCCCGATCATGGCTGTCTAGTGGTTTAAACAAAGAGCTGTATAAGAAGTTGTTGTTGATTGTTTTTTATTTTTTTCGTTTTTTAAAGAAATTAAGTATATTATTTCTAGTATAGTTGAGAAAAAAAGGTAAAAAAAAAAAAAAAAATTGAATATAGTTTGTACTATATATAATATAAGGATTATATTTAAAAAGTAACTCCTTCGCCGTTGAATCTCAGGCGGATGATCTTCGGAGGGAATTGGTTCTCCCGAAGCGTTGCAGCAGCGGTTATACTTTAACGAGAATTTTGTATGGGCCCGCGAGGAGCTGAAGCTATATGGTGAGGCGAGAATCAGGCGAGTTAAAGGCTGGGGGCCCCGCTTGGCCGAAGGTCCCTAAGTTCTGGATCTTCTCCCTCCCACTAGGGGCAAACCCATCATTATCGACAATTTATCAATAGCCAATAATATTATATTAAAAGAGCGCTCAGGGTCTGGCACATCGGCGTCGGAAGATCCCTTTTTCGGGTAGCCGAAATCACCCGCCAGGGTCAGCCTCTATATAACGTAGGTGTATAACGCTGCATGCATTATACTTTCATCTCTTAGGTACATATATATATATATACCTACGTTTATATATACAAACATGCGAGAGATGGTTTCTCCCACACCTTTCTATAAAACATATATTATATACCTATTGCTATGTATATATACATACGTATGTATACAATACATATATATATATATATATATATATATATATATACATACTATACTATACATCTAATAATCTAGCAGTATAAAGAAAGCTCTCGGTCTCGGAACGAACCACCGCGCCACCTCGTATAAGCTGCACGCCAGTGGTATATTTATGTCGTCGTGATCATAATGTTTATGCTCAACGAAGATTATTCTAATATGATTAAAAGTGGGAGGACACGAGGTGCTCGGACGTATTGGTGCTACAGAACGGGTAGGTAGATGTAGTATATACCTATATACGTTATATAAACGACCCTCACCCCAACGACCCGCAAAGACCAAAGGGTAACTTATATTCACGCAAGTTACCATCATGGTTCTCGCTATAAGTGCGAGCTGACTCGTTTATCAAATATTCATTAAAAATCATGCATATATATATGGTAAGACCCCCATAAGACTTCCGGAACTCGGTTCAATCCCTGCCGAAGAATTTCCGGTTCCTCTACTGAAATATATGATGGGGTCGTTCGTTTCCGAAATCTCCTACATCTTCACACGCACGCCTGCATATTATATGTATATGCATCAGTCTTTAGCTTCACACTCAGAAAAAAGTCTTGTTGACACAACCAAAATTTGGGTCATTATATGCACAATCACATTTTTTGTTCAGTCAACCAAAAATTTTGTTGGAATAGCCAAAATTTTGGTTGTACCAACAAAATTTGGTTTTCCCAACAAAATTTTGGTTGACTGAACAAAAAATTTGATTGACTGAACAAAAAAATGTGATTGTGCATATAATAACCAAATTTTGGTTGTTATTTTTCTGAGTGCATTATTTAGTGTCCCGAAGATCATGTCGAGCCTTTTTCACAGATTCGTGGCCATTTTTTTTTTCGTCCTGTCTCTTTTTCAACCTTTTATACGTTTCAGCGTCATAATTTATAGGTTTACTGCCCCCTGCCTATGGCTCGCTCGCTCGCAGTTCTCAACCACATTTTATAGCATTAGCGTGATTCCGCGCGCGTTTATTACACGAGGAACAATATAGTGGGTGTATACCGTACACTGTAGACACAGAGAGTGGATATGGTCACGGCAATGTGGCCACAGTTGGCACCGCAACCATCAGCACCGCGAGGTCAACATGGCGTCAAATAATAGACGGAAGCTTCTTTCGTTGCATTATGGGTGTACCAGAGGGTGCGAGGGAAAAAGGGGGGGGTACAGAATGACCGGTGTACCACTTTTTACGCTAGTTGAATTGTTAATTGTTAATTCTAGATTCTCTATTGTTAATTCTAATTTCTAATTTCTGGTTGTTAGCTGCCATTGAATAATCTAGCTCCGCATAGGACAATTCTACATCAGCTGCCACATTATTCGCTAGCTAGTCATACAAAACTCGTATGCTAATCTACGACACGGTCTGCTCCCGCGGTTTAGGCACTTTCCAAAACCATTTTCTATACCGGTAGTTAAAACAGTTATTAAACAAGATGGGAAAAAAAAATAAAAAATAAAAAAAATGAGATTTTTTTAAACAGCACCCAGCACTCCGGGTACTTTTCTAGGCTTGTGTATATTATATGTATATGTATGTTTGTGTGTATATCATCGAGATTGTCTCTCGACGATATCAAGGAAGGTGGATAATGACGAGGGAGGAAAATACGGTTTCTAGGACGGGGGTTTTGAAGAGGCTCGATATAAAAATGAGTCAGTTAACTCTCTGAGGCACGCCTCGACAGTATTCCAGTCATTACGATATTTACCGATCCTTTAAACTGTTCGTAAACCCCCTAAGCGAGTCAGGTTATGCGAAGATGGCGTTCCCCGCTTTTAATCTTAGAAAATGTTTACTCAACCGAAGATTTTTACACGCAATTCTCTCAGGGTTTACGATCGAACCGCCACCCTGGCGGGTAAGGTAAACGTCCCATTCGCTATATACCACCACCTTAGCCTCTTCGAATCCCACATAATATTCACCCCCTTAATAAAGCTTCTCGACTTTTTTTCGCATCGAGATTTATTCATATTTTTATTTTCAATTTTTTCGTTTCTGTCGTTATTAAAAAAAATAAAAAAAAAAATAAAAAAAAAAAGGTTTCGATTTTATTACGAGCACACTGACACTGAATGAGTGCCTGCTGCGCATTTTACGGAAGGGATTCTTCGCTTTGAGATATTCTGCGTATTAATTGTTTGTTGTACCAAGTTAGACGTTTAAGAAAATTACTATAATTGACCGCGTTTATTATACCGTGAATAATCTTCCACGTGGTAGCTAGGTAGGTACTATACATACGTATAGGTAAATTTAAGAAAGGCTGCAATCCGTGAAGTAGATGTAAATAACGATATACTGAGACTAAGAATAATGAAAACCGAACAATGCGTTCGCAATTACGTAACTCATATATTATATGAATTATGCACAGGTAGTTAAATTCCAACAAGTGCAAATGCGGGTTATATGAGTATATATACTTGGCTGACGCATTGTATACATATGATAATTTAAAATTTGACATTAGTTATGAAAATTGATTTAACGCAAGGCAAGGTAGGTATAGGTATGCTTCAGCGACTGTCATGTAAACCTATAACTGAAGAGTAGAAAAAAAAACGAAAAGAAAGAAATAAAATATTTAATTAACTCAGGCAACTAAGTAGCAGGTTATAAATAAGGTGGCTAGGTTCAGGCCAAAGGAGGGGCAAGACGTCCGGCCAGGTTACCTTGCCTTAATCCTGTAGGAACTTCAAGTAGGGGATGAGGAAACGTACAGCGAACGGGGTGAATTACGACTTAACGAGAAGTTAGCGTGAGCAGTTCGCTGTAGCACTAGCAGGGATGCTCACTGGGTCGGCTTTAAATGTGACGTTTTGATTTACAAATTGTCATTTCATTAATATGCACGAATATTTCATAACATTTACATCAAAAAGCCCCAATAGATAAAAAAAAGAGAGAGATAGAAAAAAAAGAAACAAATTGAGGAATCGTGAGATGGAAATGGCGTTTTTAAACAGCGTCGATAATCGATTGGCGCCAAACTTATCCATCGTCAAAGAATTCTCGAAAGTTTAAACAGTGTTGGGGGCGGTTAGACGTCTAACGTGAAACGGTTTACTGCTCAGTTTTAACCCCGTTCTGCTGCACCTCCACTAGTCTAGAAAACAATAAAATTTCATCCATGAAGGGAATACCTCAGGGTTGTAAACCTCCCTGGTTTACTCCCTTCTTCGGGCCAGTTTTACGGCCCAAGAAAAAATGAAGAAAGAAAAAAAAGAAAAAAAAATAAAGAATCTAGCGCAAGGTACAACGACGCATTGTCTTTCGGGCGACTCTAAGACGACTTCTAGTACTGCGACAAAAGGTTGCCTTGCCTCTCAGGGGTTATAAAGCGGCGAGAAAACTAGCAGGCGACGAAATGGTGCTGGCCATATGATACACTGATGCCGTAGACCTTAAATCACTTATACCTGTTAGCCCTTTGTCGCCGAGTTAGATGGGCCCGAAGTAAAAAGTTGCAAAAAAGGCGTAGTGTTCAGTTTTTACGAGGGTTGAAAAGATCGCGTCTTCAACATCATGCGCAACCTCGCAGAGACAATGCGCGTCTAATTGGAAAGAATGGGGTGGATCGTGCGGTTTCTCTCTCCTCCTCTCTTTCTGTCTCTCTGTCTCTCTATCTTTTTTCTGTTTCCCAAAAACTGCTTTCCTCGAATAACAGTAGGATATACAGTGCGAAAAATGACAAAATTCGTTTAGAAAGTATCCGCAGTACTCCGGGGGTCTTCAGAGTATAATATAGACAATAGATTTTCAGCAGAGGAAGAAAAAAATTAAATATATATGTACGGATATATCTGAGAGTAGCTGTGACAAGAAATTTTCATTCCAATTTAATCTAGATCGATCTTTGATATACTCATCGCATTAATTCTCATGAAAAATGAGGGAGCTTTTAAGCAGGGGGGTCATGAGCGTATAGAGTAAGTGCGTTTAAAATACGTAACAACATAACAACGTTATTCGTTGGGTTAATAACAATATTTTAGACCACACATAACAACCCCTGGGATATACATAGTCGGTGTAGGCGTTTTGCTGCAGGGTGGTGACTATATAAGGAGTGGTTTATGCAGGGAGGAACGAGTAGTAGTAGTAGCAGCAGCAGCAGCAGCACGCAACGATTAGGTTATCCGTACGCGAGTTTCAAGATAACCGAGTATTATCTGATGATAAGGTATAGATACGCGTTAGCATTTGCTTCCCCGCTAATGGAAGCGTCTGTTCGATATAATCGCCGCACAAAACTCGGTGAAATTCAGATCTGAAAACGATTTTTATTTTACCCCTAAATTTGTAATAGTATCATTCTTCTCTCTCTCTCTTCAGATTGGAGGACTTGGAACCTATAAAGTCATTTTCTTATCCTCTTTTTCTTTTTTTTTTGTCATATTAAATTTAAAAGACAAGAGAAATTATGCGCGCTGAACGTTGACGGCAATTATTCAATTTGAAAATTAATTGCAAGTATGGGTCACATTGCTTATCGAACACCCAACGCCGGACACTCGTATTCATGTTACGTAGATCTATAGGCTTTGGTATGGGCGGTTTATAAGCGATGCATACATCGAGGTAGGTATGGGTATATGGGTATATATATGGAAAGGCCGAATGTTTCATATATAATGAATAATTTAGGAACGCGAAGGTTGTCGGCTAGCTGCACGCCATCGTCGAGCAAAAACTAATGCTTGCCCAGATAAATTACCGATAAACCAGCGAGATAATCATCTAGATAACTAGCCACGTCGCGGACCTCACGCGATCCTTGTAGCAGGTAGGTACAGGGGTACATGGCTGTACGTACACACTATATCTTAACATTTTCTAGAACGTTAAGATAATTAAGAATTATCTTACATAAGGATAAGAATGCAGAATATAACATTGAACGTTAATCCGATTGACATAGAACATAGTATGATGCGGGAAATTTCTTTTCAGTTTCATATATAAATTTTCGTCCTGTAACAGATTTATTAGTAATCTGCATGTACAACAGTTACGTACGACGAGTAGCAGACCAAAAGAGGCGTTTCTCAGACGCCAGGTGATAAATAAATTAAGGCCATAAGGTCAGGTTTGATGGATCACAGGGCGAAATGAAATTACAGGTTGATCTTATATTGACGATAAAGCATCGGTAATTTGTTACTTTCAAATTTGAAACCCCTCAAATTTCGTCGAGGTTTTCGCACGTGGCTTTTTCTTACTCTCATTTATTGCAATCAGTATTCAAAATTCGGGAGGATGAGGGGAGGCTAAAATCGATTAAAACTCTCAGTCGGATCTGAAATTTAGTAAGGCACGTGCGAGAGCCTCGACTGACAGTCACACGAAACTCCAAGCCCAAGGGGATGGAAATGAAAATTGATTAAGTAGGTACGACATATACCTACCTACCCTGCCTACCTACTGACAGTCAAACGAGAACCGATAACGTCAAATGCAGTGAACAGTTTGAATTCGTTGAGCTACTCGGTCACAAAAGGTTTTTCACCTTTTTTAAATATCATTATCCGAAAATCGTTCTAAAAGCTACATACTTGGCGGGCACATTCCTTTCCCCTCACCTCCTTATAATCATAATCTTTCCCTATCTTCCCTAATTTCGCCAGGTAAGTAAAGAAAAGGATAGCACAGTCTCGCAGAAAAGTATAAATGAAGTTTTAGAACTTTCAGACAAATCATCATAAAAGCTACATACTTGGCTGGCACATTATTTTCTCCCACCTTGCTAGAATTTTACCGATTTTTTGCCATCTTTTTTTGTTTCAATTTATCCATGTCTACAGATAGCTGATGATAGGCAGTCCATCGCTATTTTCTTTTGCCTGATTATAAAAAAAAAAAAAGGTCTGAAAAGAATAATATGAACGAAGGAATAAGAGAAACTTTTTCGCCGTGGTATTTCTTTAAGTGAAAAAAACAAACGAGAGGAGAAGGATGTGTTATATATATAATATACAATACAGTATAGGATTCTGGAAGGTAGAAGATCGCACAAAGGTGTATTCAGATGGAATAAAATTGATAGGACTTCGTTTCGCATGGATTCATCCGCATTTCACTTAGTTCTTGTTCATAATGGATACTCGAAAGATTACCCGCCGTCGCCACTGTTAATTGACAAGTCTGCCTCTTTCAGAGTTTGAGTCTCGTCCCCCATATAGGCAGCTACCCCGTCGTCGAGTGCCGCTCT
This sequence comes from Tenthredo mesomela, assembly GCA_943736025.1. Taxonomy (NCBI): domain Eukaryota; kingdom Metazoa; phylum Arthropoda; class Insecta; order Hymenoptera; family Tenthredinidae; genus Tenthredo; species Tenthredo mesomela. Next base: position 8,626,991 of record OX031016.1, on the reverse strand, counting down.
GCTGTAAACGGAACTTTGAAAAGTATCTCAGATCTGTCATCCCGTTGAATGGCTCAGAGTGAAATTCCATTCATTCAGCGGTAGGCAATTTCGCTCGTTCCTGGCGTAAAATTGAATTTGTCAACTCCGATCCTACTCCTTCTTTGTCCGGTATAGATAAAGGTCAAAGATAAGACTTCGTTTTTTTTTTATTTTTATTTTTTTATTTTTTATTATCTCTCTTTCCACTTTTCTTTTTTACCATTTGCTAAACCAAAAGTGGCCGATCACTTTGACATGTTTTCATTCTCTGGTATACACGTGCATTAACTCAAACATCCGAATAAAAAAGATTTGAGATCCAAAGGAGTAGAAAAAAAAAAAAAAAAGAATAATGGCATAGAGATCAAGCTGTCTTTTCGTCCTGACAGTCCTTTTTTCTTTTTCTTTACCTGTATGTAGTAAAAAAAAAAAAAAAAAAAACATGATCGAGAAAAGTCTTCGTAAATCGTATGTATACGTATATATTAATGTTATCGCAGCTTCATCAACGCATAATATGATAAGCGGATAATGAATGTACCATATAATTAATCAACGCCAGTTATGCGAAGAATTTTCATTCACAGTAGGTATTATAGTTACGTAGATATCTATAGAATCTGACGGATCTAATGAAAGTTAAATAAGGTGAACGCGCGCCGGCTATAATAATAATTCAGTAATACGTGTGTAAGTGATGGTAGGTACAATAGTTGCCTCGATTATTTAGTGCACTAGACTGTACGTATAACGTAGGTACTGCAGTAGAATTGTACCCGAAGCGGGCATTCATCACTGTGCAACTTCAATCCTAGACTGGCGGATTTCTGTATCCGGCATAAAATTTCCACCATATAACTGCGGCGCATCAGACAGCTAGTTATTCCCGGTTCACCCGCACATGTAAAACACATATACGCATGTAGTAGGTACATATTAAAGCGGATAAATTCCCGTGTATTTATTTCATACCACGAAGAGCTAGTTGAGTCATATTCCTTCATCCGCTATTAAGAATTGGATGCGAAATAGGTAGGTATTTCCTAAAGTATTTTATTCCTGACATATTGAACTTAATAACTAAGATTCGTCAGATTCCACGCGTATTATCCTCGATCATCTGCATGTCTTGATATTTCATGATTGCAGCATTTGAAAATGTATTTACGTATACAGGTATACATATATCTCTCGTTGCATACATTATACATCCACTGCTTATAGTCACCTGGATCTTACACATGTTTTCTAACACTTATTGCTCTATTTATGCACTTATATACATACATAATACAAATGTAGTACATACAACAAACTCTATATACGACAGGTGCGAAATGCATATCTCTCTGCGGTGGCGCGTGCAGTGAAGTCCAAATGAATTGATCGGTGATATAGATCGGTTGTAATATAGCTGGGTATTAATTAGTTTATAATCAGATCCATAAAAGTGACAGAAAGGTGGTACAGTTTGAATTTTATTATCTGGATACAGGTAGTGTACAGGGAAACTTGATTAAAACTCGTAAAAACGATCAAGCGAGACTTGTTAATTCATAAATTGTCAACACTTTACCCTACCGCATGGTATTCTAAAGGTAGTACCTAGATACCGTCCGTATACATTGTGAACGGATAATTATTTTCTCAATTATCGAACACGGGTTGTTTTTCTTCCTTTCTTTTCTCCCATTGCAGCATCATGTCCCACCGTTTCCAACCTCGACTCCCCGTCGTACATATTATCGTAGTTCGCCACGCCGGGTAAAAAGGACGATGAGACTACGTGTAAAACGTAATTGTATAGACTTGTCTGCCTGTGGGAGTAAAGGAGAGGGAAATAGTGAAGGGCAGAGGGCGGAGGGCGGAGGGAGGTAGAGGAAGCTTACTAGAGCGTTGAAAATTGAAAATTCAAAATGGCGGGTCTGATATTTCCGCTCGACAGAATTAAAACAAAAAGTTGTCTGCCGTTCGTTATGACATGCATCGCTGTATGCTGCACCATCCACCAGCTACCTTCTGTGATTTGCAGTGTTTTGTTATACCTACCAGTTCATACGTTATAATAACGCACACCCGCGCAAGCTCAACTTCTATCAAAAGACCGTTCGATTTTCACATGTGAAAATATTTCTTTTGTTCACATCGAATAAGTCGATAGTCAGCAGATATCAAGCAATATATATAAACAGGTACCCATATCCATACATGATATACATGCAACCATGTAGGTACATTTCTCATATCGTGTAAATCGCATATACCTACTGCAGTAATCGGTGCCAAATTTCTAAGAAATGCAATAGTTTTTAAAGAAATGTACATCCTGCACATATATGGAAAAGGTTTCATTTCAGTTGTTATAGCGAAACACACTGATGTATATCCTGGATATTTATAAGCTGGTCAGTAGATAGCGAAGCGTTTCTCTAATTGGCGGTTAATTATGAGCCATATTTTGAATCGGACGTAACGTTCAGGATGAAGTAGAAAATGAACAGGTGAGTCACTGTTAGTGACTAGAAGCTTGTAAATTATGGAGAATAAAACTGGTATTTCTGATGAGAATTTCGAAAGAGGTTGGTTGGTGTAGATCGGAATTGGGAGTTTTGACGGTGTGCGAGCTCTGCTGCTAGATTTCTGGTCTGCAGGAATTCGGGCTCCAGTTCAACGACTCTGAAGCGATCAGAGCTGTACTGTACTGTGCGTTGTTTCTGATTTTTAAACAATGACGTTCGGAGCTTTTGTTTTAAAATTATCAACACGTGACACAATCAGCTGTCTGCCTCGTACTGCAAACACAAAGAATTCCCTCTCCTACCATCACATTTGGTACGACCACCGACGACACAATCCCATACAAATATCGCATCTGGTTTTCTACATACATATATGATATCAAAAACGCGTAAACCTCTACCTGTATATGGTTTTCCATCCATATCTTTGTCAATAGGTTTTCCACTGGATGAAATTGAAAAGCACTTTATACACAATGCTGCAGGCAATGCTCTTTGCCTCGCTATCATGGTTTTAACGAATAAATTAACGCCACAGAGCTACTACACCTACGTGCTTTCATTCTGTCCAACACTGGTTTCAAAGCCACATTCTTACCACATTCTAATAGCAATTCTAGTCTCATTCGACAAGTTCCCACTTAAGACTTGGAGGTGCAAACTAGAATTTCAGGGTAAAATCCTGATTTACACTGAAAAGTAAGAGTTGCATAGTTTGAACCTCTAGATCCTAGAATTTGGAGAAACTTTGTGATTTTGGGGCCTCGTCCCACAGCTCCTCAATCTTCAGTAAAACGTTTTAGCAATTGGATGGCGAATGAATTTTGAGTCCAGAATGAAATTGATCATTGAGTTGATTTTTTTTGCCAAATTTTTAGGTTCCAAGTAGAATTTGAATCTGGTGCAAACGCTAGTTCTGAATTACATCTCTGAATCCCGACACAGCAAAAAAATCTACAAACTAAAACAGAACGATGATTGTGACGGTAAAATTAAAGATATAAAGGAATTGGGGCTATGAAGGATCAGAGTATAATTTCTATTCCGATTTCTAATTGAAACCATGTATTCAGGACTGACTTAAGCCCACGATTAAGTGATGAGAATAGATATAAAAGTGCATTTATGATTCAGAAATTCTATGCATACATATATTTATTCAATTTGTGAGTAGTGGTACAATGACATTAAGTATATATAGCTACACGTTAACACACGGCATGGTTAATCTCCGATCATATATGAATACGTAGTATAAACGTCAAAAGCGCGAGCATTAGGTAGAGCCACCCATTAGGCTGGTTATTATTCAAATGTGGTTCCGGTGATCAGCTGCCGTCGATCTCTCTCAAGTTTGGTAATCATTCGTATATAGCGAGTCTCGTGCCCGCCAGAGGCTACCACGCGATAGCTTCCGCACACCAAACCGGGAAACCAGCAAACCGATTCCCTCCTTAAAGTGGTATACCAATCAATCTGATTGCTAGTTATGCCTACGTTGCACCAATATCAAGTGTTGACACAGTATATCGTCAACCGCTTGCGCTTGCCTGCCTCTCTCTCATACCCTGAAATTAAGAAAATTGGTTGTTTACAAACCACGCCGTGAAGCAAAATGAATGCTTATTAAATTCTGACTTTACCGAGGTTTTATATTATTATACATTTTTTACGCAATATCCTTCTTTTTTCTTCAGTCTTTATTATTCCATTTCCAAGTAATATACACCATGCAGAAATTTTTCACGAATATCCATCATTTTAAGCTTCACTTGTTTGACGCGTTTCAAGATTTGCTTTCGTCTCATTCTATATGTACCTTCACATCGAATCTATTTTGTGTATAGGTGCATTTTTATATGTATAGGTAAATATCATACCAGTTCATACGCGTCGTTTTCTCGCTTGATTCAAAGCCTCCTGAACGTTGAGTCGTGAACAGGTGAAGAGCAATAATATGCAAATGACGAACGAAGCATTCTGCGGTCAGCCGTAAAACCGTCTGGCTATAAAAAAAAAAAAAAAAAAAAAAAAGTCCTCCGTTGGTTAAAGCCACACAAAATGTGGTCTCGGTTTATTGTACCGCTTTGTAACAGATTTGCCGTTTGCGGTAGCTGTTTTGGTGTTCAGGTAAGCGGTGATTATCACTGTCTAAAATCCTAGATCGTTTACCCAGAATCATGGTGGTCTAAGCTTTGGATCTGTTTTTTTTTTTTTTTTTTTTTTTTTTTCCTTTTTCTATTCTATTTGAATAAATTTTCGGAATATTTGATGATTCATTGAAATTAAATATCAATCGCACTTTTATATGAACGCAACGAATTAAAGAAGATTATCTGTTAGCTGGCTTAGTACCTATACTGTGTGCACAGTGTACACGAAGTATGATCCGATCCAGTCATTGTCATTGATGTGAAGTAATTATATCTAGCTTCTAATAACGGAGTTGGTACTATACGAGATATCGGACAGTTGATATATATAAATACATACTTGGATCAGATACGGGGGTTAAATTATGGCAAGAAAAATGATGAAGGAATGAAAAATTTCTCGCGATGTATACCGATAAAAAATTGATAAGATTAATACACGTGTATATACCTATATGCAACTTTGTCAATTTCAGTTTATACATGATACAATTTTTTTTTATACTTTTTTTTTTTTTTTTTTTTTTTCTTACAGATCGTTTGAGTCGATGAGCTCTCCTGATGTCAGTATGAAGTATAGTTATATAAAAAGACGTTTAAAATTTCTACGAGACAATTTAATAACAAGTTTAGTTAACCGGCTGTTTGAAGAGGCTTGCCGCGTGTCATATCTGAAGAAATTGATGATTCGCTGTTAATTACGAGGTAATTGCGTGAGCCATACCGTAGATTCGTTATCGGTTAGCTCGACTGAACAGTGTTACATGTTAAGATATACCCTAATCGAAGGTGGGTATATAAATTTACTTCGTAATTAATTACATATTGCCTTTTTTTTATTACGTATTGTTATTCGTATTATTACATTTTTACGATCAGCTTCGATATATCTATAGATCGTAAAATATACTTATATGTGACATAGTGCTACGCGATTATTCGGGAGCGTTTCAAATTTTAATTAAGACGAATACCTGTTTTCGTATAGTTAAGATATAAAAAAAAAAAGTTAAATACCCATATGATTACGAGATTTACAACCAATTAACGCTTTCATATATTGTATAATGTATGCCTGTATTTATACTATATGGTCGGCAAAAAATAAATATTCAAATTTCGTTGTAATTTTTTTATACTATAGTACAACTGAATAATCCGAAGGTTGAATAACATAATTTAGTAATTACATCGATTTACGAAAGTCGTGCAAAATCCGTTTGTCACGGACCTCTAATTCGTTATCCGTGTAGAGAGGTGAACGCGACAACTATACTATACGATGACGACGACTATATGGGTACCTAGACGACGACGACGACGTTGTTGTCAAGGTAAGTTGGCCTACATTGGGCTGTGCTTTATATAAGGTATGCATATAAAAGTGTTTTGCCAACACGCGATCTGATATATATATATTATTTTTTTTTTTTTCTAAAGGTGTGGGTAAACGGACTGCACGCATATATAGGTATACGGGATTTAGTTAGGTATTTCTCGTGTGAAAATAAAACCGTACCTTATACCTTATACCTTATATACCTTTAACATATAAGTAGACGCATTGGTGCTTAGCACCACCTTAAAGGTCCTCCGTCTCGAGGGAGAAATATATCAACGACGTTCTTCCAACTAGTTTAGTGGTAAGACGAAAAATAAAAGTAAACCGAAAAGGACGAAATGAGGAGAAAATAAAAAATGACGAAGAAACACCTCTAAAGTTTCGTATAATCGTCGCAGTTTTAACTCTTCGTTAAGGGTCTTCGACCATGGGTATACAACTTTCAACGAATATAAACACGTTTTATAGGAGGTAAGCCATCTTCTTTCACCCTGTTAAATTTCGCATACCTATGGAAGTAGCGATGAACATAAATTCTTTGACTCGGAGGATTTTTGACTCAACTATAGAATCAGAGGTGCGATTCTCATCATTTACCACATTTTTTTTATAAAGAAAAAATGGCGTATCCGTTTTTTCACAAATTGATACAATTCTTGGCAATCGATTCACGCAGCGAATGAATTTGATTGACAAAAGCCACTTTAATTAGTTGAGAAAGCGTCTGACAATGAAATATATTCCGAATAATCATATTTCGCCTTATAAAGTCTACATAGAATCGGATTAACTATAAGTATAATATATGTAATATTATTCTTGCGTCTATTGCAAAACAAAAATTGTCTTGAAGGACGTTAAACCCTGGTGTACATATACTATGTGGGAATAGAAAACCAAATGAATAGCAGTATAATTTATACGATACAAAGAAATGAGATTGGCGAAGCGTTGAAAAAATAAATAAATAATTTTAAACAGGTCCGGTATAAAGTAAAAACATTTTTTTTTTTTTACAAGAACCAATGAGAGAACGAACGTCCATATAATGCGAAACCGCGTATACCTACTATGATATGATATGCGATGCAAATGTACATGTATGTACATTATATATATAATTTTTTATTATTTTTTTTTGCTCTCCTGTTTCTCCCATGCTCATTTCATCTCCCATTTAATTTTTCACAGTGACTGCAGACATCCATAAGCAAGGAATTGTATTGCCTTCCGATTCTTCGTAGTTTGTGCGTTGGTGAGGGCGCCAAGGAGTCAGGATGGCGAGGCGGAGCTAGCCAACCAGGACGGTTGGTCACGCGACCATATCCTCCGAGCAACAAGCAGCTCCAGCGTACGTAGAACAACTGCCGTGATGTGTGTAGCGTTCGAAATTATCATAATTTCATAATTAGCTCGTTCTCGGGGTCCTTCCCGCGTTTCAAGCCCCTTAAACGCGCCGGACACGCTACTCGCTTCACCTGACTAAACCGTAATTTTTTGCGCCGTTGATTTTAGTCCAGTTTTCAATTTTTTTTTTTTTTTACATCTATATATCATCTTCTTCTTCTTTTAAATTTTCATCAGTTTTACTTATAGGCTTAGGAACGAATTACTTCATTTCATTTCCAAGCATATGGAACTAATTTTCAAAAATTCTATATTTTTTGCTATAAATATTTCTTCACCAATAATGAAACAAGCTTAATTCATTCTGCATTTTTTCTCTCAATTCAGATGATCTTTTCCTGCATTTAGTGGTTCAAGAATTGATTTTAGATTCTTTACTGGATTTTGTCATCTTCTTTTTTTTTTTTTTTTTTTTTTTATAATTTTTAAGTTTTTTTAGTTTCATTAATTACTGGGGGACAAAAATGAACGAAAATGGTTTATTTTTGTCCATAAATTTTTGTGCCGCGATCTAAAGACCTCCGTGTAAATGCAGATCATTAAAGTTTAAGGTCCTGAACTCCTGATGGTAAAGATTTACTATTTAGAGCAAAGAGAAGAGCTTGGAGATATATACGTAGGTATACATACTGTATATAGTCCTGTTTTCGAACCCGGTTCAGAAAAATAACTTAACCCTTCGCACGATTCATCTCTCTCAAGCTATCAGTTTTCTATCTGGTTCTTCTAGGCGGGCATCAGTTATACCCGACGCCGGAGAAGAATCTTTTCCCTGTTAGATATACGATGGCAGATACCCCATGCCTATACCAGAACGGCATTCGTTTCAACTTCTCGCCTGTACCTATATATATATAGTGTATACATATACATATATATATATATGCGCTTACAAACGCATGTTCATATATGAGAGACGTCGGGGCAAAGTGAGCACCTCAGCTGAAAATTTCTCAAATTTCTATTTATTGTTTTTTTTTTTTTTTTTTTTGTTTTTAAGAAAAAAGATGGATCGCGGGGTTGAAGTTCCGAATTTTAAAAGTCCCTCCAACTCTCAATTTTTAGAAAGGGTATTTCCCTGGAAGTCTACATAGGTAGCCGATTTCGTAAACTTTGAGAAACGAAGGACACCCAAGATTCAAAATTGCGAAGGCTAGAAATCCGATGAGCTAAGCCTCCGGAACTTGAAATTCACACACGCATTCATTCGGTGTTTAATAACTTGGGAGCTGTATCGATCGTAGCGAAACGTTTAAGTGCGGTCAAATTAGGTAATGGTCTTGAGATTTGCTTTTTGGAAATATAAAGCTTCAAAATTCTATCAATTTATTTATGAAATTGAAGGTACCGATTGAAGAAGAATCTCATCAATTTTCAGCTGAGGTTCCCACTTGCCCCCCCCCCCCCCCCCCCCCCCCCATGTAAGTATAGTTTTCACAGAGTGAATCGAAAAAGTTCTAATATCCCGTATCATGGCATAAAATAGTAAAAAATAATTTAGATGATTATTTTATTGAATAAAAAAATGTAGTTAATTTTTATGTGAACAGCACGGGGTAAGAAAAAAAAAAAAAAAAAAAAATGAGAATATACATAGTTATGTGGTGGACGAAAAAAATGTATGATGAAAAATTGCGATACAGTTTAGAAAAATAAAAATAAGAATAAAAATAAAAATAAAAATAAAAATAAAATGCGGTAACACGCGAAGTCGCATGATTTTAAGCATAGCACGCAGGTATATAGCACGCCTATAACAATAAGTTTGACAAAAGTTCGGAATATTATTATCATATACATTCAGTTCTGACGCGAGTTGGGGGTGTAGGTGGGTAGCACATTATATAGGCATACATTTTTTTTTGTATAAAAAATAATCGAACTATTGGCTATAGTGTTTCCATTAAATTTATCTATCAGTTTTATCTGAAATATTTGTTGGACACCGTGTCCAATACCTGAAGCACCGAGCACGCACGCTAACAAGTACTCAACAATTATTGCTACTATTTTTGACTTATTTATTATATTGTTATTATTTGAGTAAGATAATTTCCCCTTAAAATATCACAAGCAAATTTATGACGTATGTATATGAATTTGTCAATGCTTATATGTATGAGTCGAAATATTTCGCTTCTATATACTATTGTGTTTATAATAAGCGATTGTTCAAATTTTCAGACCCTAGTCGAATTGGAATAGAAATTCTCGTTTCATCCTCCGAAACATCAATTTCATTATTATTCCATTTTTCCAACAGAAATATAATTCTGTTTCAGTAGAATTAAATCCAACGCGAGGATCATAAATTCCCTAGCGTTTGCACCTGAAATTCTGATCAGTCTTTCTACGTCCAATTATGAAATTTCAAATTCTACTTCCGACCTATAAAAAAGTCTGCAAAAAATCGACTCAGTGATCAATTTTATTTCGGACTTGGAATTCATTCGTCAAACAGTTCACAAAACGTTCCGGTAAAGATCGTGCGCTGAAAACCGCTGAATCATAATAGGCCTCTTTAAATTCTAAGATCTACAAGGGCCCAAATTAAAATCACAAAAGTCTAGTTATCGCGCCTATAAAATTTCCTAAAACGAACCTACTCTCTAAATTCGAATCAGTGGAAAGTCACTGACGGCAGTGATAAGTATACCAAAATCACTGACAATCAGTAACATTTTCACTGATTGTCAGTAATTTTGGTATACTTATAACTGCCGTCAGTGACTTTCCACTGATTCGAATTTAGAGAGTAACTCCCACTTTTAGGTGAAAATCAGAATTTCATCACATGCACAATCCTACCCTCGAGTTCTAGTTCGCACCTCCGAGTCTTCGGCGTAAGAACTCGTAAGTACAATTATCTTCACTCCTTTTTTTTTTTTAAATAATAATCAATTCTTAATTACCGCAAATGAATGAATATATATAATGTTCAAAGTTTAATGGGTCTTTATATTTATTGCACGAAGCTGAAAATAATTTCGGTCTCATTTTTATCGAATAATACCTTAATTCACATTGTTTCACCTTGCAGTTTGGATAGAATAAGCGATCTTTGTGTCTTCGGGTGGTGGTGGTTGGGGTTATTTAAATAATAACGTTGGGTGAGTTCGGTTTAAAAGTCAGGTAGCCTGGGATGGCACGCCGTACATGGCAGAGACAAGATTAGATAAAGAGAGTCAGCAGGTATGGCCGTAGGCGACTTCTATTTGTGTCACTTTTAAATGGTACTTTACTGCTTATTCAAATTAGATGAACTGTTTTGAATACAACCTATACCTATACCTATACCTATACCGTAGTACCGCGCGCGGGTCTTTATACTACCCTAAATAAATAAATATCGCGAATGAATTACAATACAAAGGAATCGGATGGATCGGCGTCGATAGCCAAAAAAGTTCTGACAAAGCAAAGTAATAAGAAAAAGAAGAAAAAAAATATATTATATATAACAATAATAATAATAATAATAATAAAAAACAAAATATATATAGAATCGAATCCATAGAAACAAAATCTGATTTCATTTTCTTTTTTTTTTTTCATTTTTAATCGCGCCGAATTTAAAACAGAAATAAGAAAAAAAAAAAAAAAAAAAAAAATGGTTTAAAGACGTTCACGGAAAACCTGCGCGAGTATCTATATATCTATCCTCTCACTCTCTTTCCTTTCAGTTTAAAATTATGCCATTTCAGCGAGGACCGACAAAAAGTATAAAAAGCAATCTCAACTTCTCGACTGACGAACAAGGTCTTCGACGATTTCATTCATTCCTTACGTATTACGTCTGTCCGGATTCTCGTCGGACATTCGAGAGATACGAATCGCGCAGCTCTCACGAGTAGCCAGTTTGATCGGTTTAGACAAATTTTATCAAGGAATTCTTATATGTTCTTTTCAAGGCTGATATTTATGGGCTGAAATTTAGTGTCAAAAATTTCAGACGAATATTATGCTTTTACTTGAAAGCAAATAAAAAAAAAAAAATTAAAAAATACGTTTTTTGCTAATTTTTTTTTTGCTACAACTTTTAGTTTTTCACTTTTGAATAATATATGGATGGATATATACATTGCATTCGTTTGCATCGGTATAAGATTATTCGAGTTAACGCAACGAGGACGAGGTCCGTTTTCAATTGAAATAAAGCAATTAGAAATTAACATACGTAATACCCGGCGTTTCCGAGGGCAGTAGAAGCTTTCCGACGGTTCAAGACACGCACGTCGACCCGGTACGCTATCAGATGCGAATGTTTCCTCGCGTTTAACCGAGGCATGCAACTATTATACTCGAAGCTTTCTTCCTCTGAAGCAACCATCAGCGCGGTGCGGTGCTGTACGACGCGACGCGGCGCGGCATGATGCGGCTGCGGATGCCCCGACGCCAACGCAATAAGGGACCACTCCGTTTCCCGACAACTGTATAGAGTTTCACCCCGGTTGAGAAACGCAGAATTAGGCCCAAGGTTTTTTATCAACCAAGGTAAGGTATACACATATATATATATAGTACATGCATGTATACATTACGAAGTCACGTATATAGATATATATGCGTATGTATAAAACGGAAATCTGTTGCATTATAAAATTATTATTATAATATTTTAAACAATAATCATCCTACTCGTATATTAATGTTATATGTATTATAATAATATAATGTATGGTGAAATAAGAGACGCGATTTCACGGATTTAGAATCCAAATTCCACAAAACAAAAGAAAACAAAAGAAAAAAAAAAAAAAAAAATTGAACGCAGTAACGAGAATTTAATTGGACTCATGGATAACACACTCATTATTTTACTTCATATTTTACATATTATGACGAAAATTTACCGAAAGAAAGTTAAATTCGTACATATATAGGATATATATGTAAAGAGTACAGAGAAATAAATTTCTAAATAATTAACCATAAATAATATAATATAATGTTTGAAATCATTTTTCATACTCATGGGTTCAATATATCTTTTATAAATTATTAAATAATATTAAACATGAGATAATTAAGATATTTAATAATTATCACAGCAGTATATTAAGATTAGTGAAAAATGTAACAAAATATTATCCAATGACCAAGATGGATTAATTTTAGTCCCAATTTGTTCAAGAAGAATTAATTTCAGTGCTTTCGCATTACTGATGAAAATATTCCACAAGAATTTAAATCAACAAAAAATGAACATTTATACATAAGTGCCATAATTTTCAGTTTCTCTTAAGTATAGCCCGAAATCCATTGAATTCTATATAGAAAAACAAAATCGGTCATAGTTTGTGGAAGTGGAACTGATCGATCCGTCCGCATCGAAAGAATTCAACGACACTGTGAAACGGAATAAATGTTTTATTAATACATAACATATATGACACGTGTGTGTAGAGATAGGTAGTTATAGATTAAAAGAGTATTTGGCATTGGTGTGAGAGATTCGATTGACTCGTAAAAGTCTCGAGTTCCTTGCGGTCACCAGGTGCGTCGATTCATCCATGTAGTCAGCTATATAGCGAGCGAGTAAGCGACGCTACACTCGCATCGTTTGACCATAGATACAGTCCTGAATGGCAAAGGAACTCTCCGCCGTGCTAAAGAGCCAATCGACGCCCCGGTACGCGGACGCTCAGCGACTGGATTGCTTGAATTATGGATGCTCGGTCCCCTTTGTCGGCTGACGTCGATGCGTGAGCCGTGGGCGTGTGCGTGCCACGGCAATGATCACACGCGACTGATAATTCAAGCGCAAAGTCTCCGTCGTCCTTCTCCTCATCGTCGTATATATACTTCCTCGCTGTTTCTATCTTCACGCAGGATAACTGCATGAGGAGCTTCTGGTGATATGGTTGGATATGGTTGATGGTGTTTATTGCGGTTCTGGTATAGCGATGCCGATACGCGGTTGCGGTCAGACGACGTCGTACCTATACTCAAAGCGGTAATAGTACTTAGGGTAAGCATAACGTTGACGGTGGTAGAAAACAGCTTCATATATAATATATAATGTCTATACATTAGAGTGCTTTTTTTTTAAACGACTATTTTTTTCTTGCAACTCCCCATTGAAAATCTTGTTGTGGACATCGAAAAGGGAATCCTGTCCAATTTTTAGCTTTTCATTCCAATTCCAGCACTCGCGCTTTTCTTTTTAAGTTTTCCCATGCTAAAAGCATGTAAACATTACGACTTTTTCTTTCGCCGCGCAAAACTCAGCCGCATTTCAATGGATTGTTCTCATCCAAGATTCATTTTACAGAGAATTTAGTGTTCTTCAAAAGTGCCATTGGTAGTTTGGCTGTGGTTTCAACCGCCGCACTTGTGTGAGCCTCCAAAGTCGATTTTATGCATAATTCTTCTTTCTTGCTGTGGGCGAATAAACAGTTGGACTTGGAGAAAAAAACTTCGAAACAATTTTGTAGGAAATTTATTTTTCTACAAAAAAAGTCCAGTACATCAAGTCTCTCAAACCAGTATTTCCAAAGATATAAGGACTTTGATTTTTTTAAATATAAAATTCCAACAAAATGTCAAGTTCAATATTTTCAAGTCAGTCAAACTATCTTAAGCACTTTTGAAGAACACTAAATTCTGTGTCAAATGAGTCTTGGATGAGAACAATCCATTGAAATGCGGCAGAGTTGTGCGCGACTAAAGAAAAAGTCGTAATGTTCACATGCTTTTAGCATGGAAAAACATAAAACGAAAAGCGCGAGTACTAGAATCGGAATTAAGAGCTAAAAATTGGACAGGATCCCCTTTCGACGTCTATAACAAGATTTTCAATGGGAAGTTGCAAAAAAAAAAAAAAAATGTTTCAAAAAAAAGCAGCCTACTATACATATAGTATATATATATGGACACGAGTTTACGGTTTTATGGGTAGGTATAATGATAAATGAACAGACAAAGGTGGTTGCGTAGCCTAAGCGTGGGTGAATACCTGCAGTGATGGTAAAGGTAGCCAATAGGTGTATTAGGTATTGTATGTGGCTATGGAGTCAAGATTTCGTTCGTTGATTGGCCTTCGAAGGTGAGAGGACGTCCGGCAGGACGTGATTCTGGGAATTCTTGTCGTAGAATAGCTAAGGGTGCGTCAAGGCGCCAGTGGGTCTTTGATTTATTAACCCTGAGACGGGGATGGTTATATGTATAGGTACCTAATAGACGGAGGTTTTATCTCGAAGAGACTATAAATTATGAATACAAGTTTATTGATACTTATATTGGCACATTCGATTACCTTAGATTGAAAATTCGCTTCCACCTTTATACTAGCCTCTATAATAGATTTTTTTATATCTGAAGTGGAAAACTGCGGATGCATCTCAAAAGCGTGGAGACAAATTTTCGGCGCAGTAAATTTCGAAACAAAAAAAGGCGCAGTAAATTTCGATGAAATCGGTTCAACTGAACTGAACCGAAATTTCGGAACTCGAAATCGCAGGCACGAATGTTGAGATAAATTGTTACTTATTTGAAAACGAATTTCTCACGACTCTGTAGAGTGCATTTTTTAACTTTTTATTCGAGAAAACATGACGTTGTGAATTTGATAACTTTTTCATTCCTGAAATTCGGCTAATTCGGTTCTCGAAATGAATGTGAAATTATTCAAGGAGTTTAAGGCAAGATAATTTTTCATCAGACTAAAATCTCTACCTAAATATTATACCTACGTGTATGTAGAAATGAAAATGTTTGTTCGTTCATTTTCACGTGTCGTTTCGTCTTTTCATACTCTTTAATTAGCGTCTGACCCCCAAGAGTTAAATCAGTGAACGCGTATAACACGAGGAAACGGTTCGTTATATCTTCAGACTGGGAGGTACATAAGTATAAGTAACAACCACGCAGCATTGTTATTTTCGATTTCTAATTCGACAATTTACGCTCGGTTTTATTGCGTTTATATTTTATGGAAATGTATGCTAATCTATTTGGTAATTAGGAACGTAATCAATTCCTACCTAACTACCGCGAGCTCGCTGCAGGGGCCGACGTCTTTGTTTAAATGTTTTCATTATTCGTTCCTGATGCAAAGCTAACCATTGTTCACAATCATTCACCAATTAATATGTTGATGTATTTCACGTCGTATCAATCGTTAGATTTATTTTTTCTTATCCCTCTATTTTCATCGCTAATTTCTACCTAATGTCAATTCAAACATGTAACCATTCCATTTTATCAGCTAAACACTTTATTTATTTATTTTTTTATTTAAACTGCACGTGAAAAAAAATGTAGCTGTGACAAATTGTCGAATGAGATTCCTTATTCGCGGTATAGAGTATAGAAACGATTGTGGAAGACACGGGTTTCGCGGTCTTTACAAAGCCAACAATTATTTTGGCACTCTAGGGGAACTGGCGCTGAACAGTGAGTTAGAACCTGCGTGCAGAATCCTCCTCATCCTCATCCTCATCCTCATCCTCATCCTCATCCTCATCCTTTCATTTCTATTTTTATTTTAGTTTTTTTCTTTCTCTTTATCTCAAGAAAGGAGAAGAATTTACAGGGACACCTTAGGTCCTCGAATACCTTTGCCAAAGATCCCCTGGAGGGTCGGCGTGCCTTCTTGATCGGGCAAAGTCCTGCGGAGGACGACGAATCGCTGCGACCCCGTTGACTTAGCACCTTTTGTTTTCTCAGTTTCACGGGACTTTGGTGTATTTGTCGCCAAGGTATGTATGTCCGGCGTTCACCGAAGGGTCGCTTATTACTATGGCGTCTCCATGCGTTATTTCGTACCTCTAAATCGTTACACTGCAAAACGCGAGAATGTTGTTTCGGGTCGCGTACTACGTTGCGTACTACCATCGCATCGATTGCCAAATCCGATCTTCGAGGAGGACCAAGACCCAGGAAGAACCGCGACCGCGGCCGCAGCTTCGATGAAGACGAAGCGGTGCGAAAGAATTTTCACGGAAATAAAAAATACAAGAAATAAGAGAAAAAAAAAAAAAAAAAAAAAAAAAACGACGCCTTTAGACGCCCCAATGTTATCTCTGAACTCATCGCTTAAATATCCCCTGTACCACTTAGCATAGTTATATACATATATATACATGCGGTTAACCCATCACATCAAACGGCTTATGATTCAATCCCTTCGCTATATTAGGTATTACCCATCGATAATTGGAGAAAAAGTACTTTAAGAAAAATTCAGAAATTTTTAACTTCTCTCAAATTTATTGCAGAATTTTTTCGGACAGTGGAATGAATTGATGAACAATAATTTTCTCTTTTTAAGGCAATCTACTAAAACTAATTTCATCAGATGCGAAACATTCAAAATCGAATAACTTAGACGAACCTTAAATATAGTTGATGGTGGGTCCCCTTTCCATATATTTGATACCTATACTGTGATTAAAGGATTTGACGTTTACCCAAT